>OZ017738.1:439250804-439388304 GCA_963969285.1 Odontomyia ornata | reverse complement strand
TGCGCCGTCTCAACTCGATCAGCCTCAACGAATCTAGCAAATGAGTATCTCCATTGGAATTGTTGGTCTCGTGAACTCAAGTTCGGAGGATATTTTATCTTCTTATCGGTGGCCCGTCGATATATGTGATATATGACTGGGACGCCGTCAGAATCAAAAACATATCGATTCATGTCCAAATACACGAATTCTTCTGGAGGAATGAAGCCAGTAGCGAGGCAAGTCGCTATATACCCGTCTGTAGGGTGGAACGGCTGTGAAATCCAAGGGTTTTCACTCACAGTCACAGATCTTGCGATATGATTCCGAAGAAGTTACAATATGAAGATATCGACTCTAGTCACTTCGGCAGTTTGATAAATTCTTCTATTCGATAT
The DNA here is from genome assembly GCA_963969285.1 of Odontomyia ornata. Taxonomy (NCBI): domain Eukaryota; kingdom Metazoa; phylum Arthropoda; class Insecta; order Diptera; family Stratiomyidae; genus Odontomyia; species Odontomyia ornata. The sequence continues at coordinate 439,387,927 of OZ017738.1, read as the reverse complement.
ATAATGTTTCCAATCCGTCTCAGGCTTTCTGTACAAACCAGTACATGCACGAAGACATTTCCTTTCGAAAACTCTTAATTTTTCCATAGTACTAGCACTCTGGTTGTACCAGATCTGACATCCATATGTCAAAACTGGTCTAACCAGTGTCTTGTAACAGATAATTTTGACCTTTTGATCAATGTATCTGGAATGAAAGAGTTTTCGAAGGGCCATGACTACTTTAAGTGCCTTACTGAGCATGATTTTCACATGTTCAGTATAGTACAGATACTGATCGAGATAAACACCGAGGTATCGAACACAGGATTTATGTGGAACCCGTTCTGAACTACCCTCACCAGCCATGATGTGGAAATCTTTCCAATTACGTTTCAGGTCTTGACTGACCCCCTGCAGCGTTGTCCGAAACAAGATTGTTTCACACTTTTGCGCATTGATTTTCATTCGCCAATTGTCAGTGTACAGCTGTACATCATTGAACATTTTTTGGAGATTGCTCTGAACTATTGTAGCTTTTCGGTCTGCCGTATAGATGATCGGATCATCAGCAAACGCTACCAATGATCGCGTTGGTGAGACGTTAAAATCAAAGCCGTTCAATCGCTTGCGAATGAATATTGAGAAGAGCAGAGGCGCAGTAACTGTTCCCTGCTGTAGACCATTCAAGACCTTGAACTCGCGCATTGTTGTCAGATTTCCATCAGTTACAACAAACGATTTCCCGTATAACGTATTACACATCATGGCGACAAGGTGTCTGGGGAACTTGTCCTGAAGGAGTTAAAAAATTAGTCCATCTAACCATACCGTATCAAAGGCTTTCTCCATATCAATGAGACATGCTCCAACACATTGTCTATTATTTAGTTTCCAACAGATGTCTGAGGTTACTTTCGTTATTGCATGTGTGGTCAAATGCCTGGCACAAAAACCAAATTGGAAATTCGGCATCAACTCATTTTCCTCAATGTGGGCGTTTAATGCTCTGTTGAGTATCACTTCAAACACCTTGCTGATGTTAGGCAGCAAGCTGATTGGGCGATAGCTTTTGGGGCATGAAGATTCTTTTCCTTTCTTCAAGATCGGAAATACCTTAGCCTTTTTCCACTCATTTGGGAAATATGAATTGCTCAACATGTTGTTGAACAATATGCAATAGTTCCTAATAGCAACCTCAGGCAAATGTCGGAGAACTACATTTGGAATACCATCAGTACCACATGATTTCTTGTTGTTTGTCCTGCGAAATATGAAACACAAGTCTTCATAGCTGACAAAATAATCAATAAGATTCAAGCTCGGTATGAGGTCAGATGTTAATGTTTCATTGAAATGAAGAATTGATTGGCCGTTCAGGCTTGATTTGAAGTCGGAAACTTTTGCTTCAACGACCTCTGAAAAAATTTCGTTCCCTCTTTCAGGGTTTGGTAGATGAACCAATTCAAAATGTGTTCCAATCAGGGCAAGTTTATCCAATCCTTCACAAATAATCCTGTTTCCATTTCTATCCGGAGTCGTACTATCAATTTCGTTACCAGCCCTATCGAGAAGATTTATCTCATCACTAGTGACTTCAAGATTCGATACCTTCACTCGAGACTTCTTGCGGAATATGCTATTCACTTTCGTGAACACGCCGTCTGGGTCCTGTGGGCTAATACCCCTCAATTTTTCCGCCCATTGATTGCTGACCTCACTCCTGAAGTATGACCGGATTAAGTTCCGGACATTCTTCAGATGTAATTTCAACAAAGACAACGAGGGATGGTTGTAGTCCAAAAATCGTCGATAAATATTGTTGACGCGTGTGAGAAGGAGGCTTTTCAATCTTTTTAACCTTGCGATGGTTGGTGTTTCATATCCTTCCATATTGTTTCGAAGTTTAATCTTGGGAACTACTTTCTCAATCGTTTCCAACGTCAGCTTCTCTAACTTCGACAAATAGACATCTATTTCATCGTTAGTTAGATTCCTGTCATTAGGAACCATTGAGCAAGAGTTGCCACCATCAGAAGGGGGACATTGCTTCTGGTACTCTCGATTAAACTTCTTTTGAAACTTTCCCCAGTCTGTTTTTCTGAAGTTCAACCGATGATTTTTATGTTGAACTGGAATGAGGAAGAAATCATCCCTGTGATGATTGATTTCCATTACGATTGCGTTATGGTCGGAAGCACCTGCAGTTTCCATTGAGGACTATTAAAGCTGAATTCGAGTCTTGCGTCAGCAATGCAAAGGTCCAAATATGAATTTGTCCCAGGGTATGTTGGGAACTCCGACCTATATAGAGTGCACCTGTATTCAATTTGGTTCTCTGTTATCCACGATTTCAGGAATACACCTCTTGGATTATTGAAGGCGTTCAGCCAGAATGTATGCTTGGCGTTCAGGTCACCAGCAAGAATATAATAGTTATGCAGCCTGTTCAATTCGAGTATTTCAAACAAGGAATTGAGCTCCTCCTTGAGCTTGAGAACAGTTCCACCAGTTGCATAGGCAGAGATGACGAAGAGGTTATCCCCACCTGGCAGTGAGATTTTGATAACGGACACTTCAAGAGATTCAAAGCTTTTGAATTCGACTTTTTCAATATTTTGGAAACGATAGGGTCTTCGAACCAATATCCCGGTGCCACCTCCCCCATCACCTGTCACCCTATCGTTTCGTACGAACTCAAAATCCTTGAATCTCATGGAGTGCCATGAACTGAGGTGGGTTTCGGTGAGAAGCACGATGTCAGGCTTTTGCTTAACAATGAATTCAAAGAGATAATCACGCCGATGTATAGTAGCAATGGAGTTGACGTTGATCGAGATGAGACGAATCCTATCCATGGGAATGTGACTGGATAACAAACTATTTTGGAGCATGTTGACCTAAACTTTGAAAAACGAAATTGATTTTTTGGTCTTGCTTATTAATTCTATCTGAAAGCGATTCAAGCTGATGGTAGATTTTGAGAAGCAGCACATTATTGCCACTTACATTATTTATTTTATTTATATTGTTGTCTGCTGGTCCTCTGGCAGCAAGTGCAAATGATACCCCGGGTTTGATGAAGTTGGGAGGTAACAGATTGTGATTTACTTTGGTTTGCTTTGGGGAAAATTTAGCTCTTGCATCTTGATACCTAGGGCATCCTCGGTGTGATGTTGGATGACCAAATGTACCGCAATTAACACAATACAATTTTTCTTTTGGCTCCATCTGAGCCAATTTGCATTCACCGGGGGCGTGGATATCTTTGCACTTAACACAGCGATAGTGCATTGCACAATTGGCAGCCAAATGACCGAATCGTTGACACCTGTAACACTGGTTGACCTCAGTTTTTTGGAGGCGTTCCCACCTCACAACTCTAAAGTTTAAGTACCTTACCTGTTGGAGGGCACTCGGACTGCTGTCGTTGGAAATTTGGACCAAATAAAATGGTAATATTTTACCTTCTACAGTTGATCGATTTTTCACACACATGAACTGCAAGGAGATCAACTGTATTCTCCCCACAGTCCAGGCCCTTCAACAGGAAGGTCTGATTTTTTTCCGCCTTTGGCGTATATGTAAAGTGGGGAGCTTGGACACTATTAAGAGCATCTTTCGCCTGTTTGAAGTCAGCCAGTGTCTTTGTCTTGATCGAGAGCTTATCACCGGTCACTCTCTTAATTTCAAAGTTTTCGATTTTATGTTCGGCTGCCAATAACCGAACCATATCTCCTCCACGCTGCCCAAAAACGTTTATTGGAGGAACTTTTTCATTTGTCTTATTAATTTTATTAGGAGGACCAGCAGACACACCAGTTGGCTTCTTCTCCTTTTGCTTATTTTTTAATTTTAAATATTTAATGAAATTATTATCGCTATCAATATTACCTATCTTATCGTTGCTCTCTATCTCGACGTCCATTTCTTCCTGCATTGCAGACAGCACCGCATAATAATTGGCGCTGTCGTTCACTCCTCCTGCGCTCAGGATATTTTCCGCATCATGGATTGTCTTGCTCATATCTTGCGATTTCGTTTTATATGTTGGTACTCCTTTCCCGTTGGTCTTGCTTGTTGTTTCCTGTTTTTCATTCTTCTTAGTTAGTATCGGCTCTTCTTTGCCGGACGTACTCTGTGGCTTCGCTTTTTGTTTGCTCCCATTTGACAACGTCCGGACCATATCTTCCAAACTCTGTATCCGGAGTTTTAATTCGTCATTTTGTTTCGTAACCCTTGCATTCTCCATGGTTACTTTTTCATAATCTTCGCTTGAAATCGTAATTCGCTTTCCATGCTCACAATTGTCTTGTTCATTTTTCCGCTTGTTTATTTTATCATTTGTAATTTTCAAAATGCCTGGCTCTGGGTCCCCCAGCGGTGGGAAGCCGTCGGGCTCCTCCATCCCCCCGGTGAAAAAAACTTTTTTTTCTTTCTTGAAACTTTCTTGCAGGTAAAGTCCAGATACTCGATAAATTGTTCGAATTGTTCGACGATGTAATAAGTTTCTTTATAAAATTACTTTGTAATTGACGTTTTTAAAAATTATTTTAATTTATAAAAATTCTTGACAGGAGCGAATTAAAAACACGTCTACACGCAACGAGTGCTTATTTTAGTGCGATGTACTACTCGTATATGATTTTTTGGCTCTAAGAGCTAATCACAGTTTAAGCCAAACAAGCACGAAAGAATTACTTCACATTATGCCCCCCTTATACTGATGGTTCGAGCGACGGGTCCTGAGGTGAATAATCGGAGCAAAGTTAGACGGGGAACAATGGCGAATTCAATACAACCATGAGATGTATGAAAATTTCGACGAGTTGGAGGTCTTAACGATTATAGGATTGCGGAAGCTGCAATAGGCTGGCCACGTGAGTCGTATGGACGAACGACTGATATCCAAAAAGGTATTTGTTGGGAGAACTGAAGGGCGAAAACCAGTGAGGAAACCGAGGAAATGCTGTTCTGACTCGGTCGACGGACAGTTCATCGCTGCACGATTTTCGAAATTGAAGGACGCGGAAAATGAACCGAGACAGTTAGCGGCACTATGTGCAGGAAGCGGAGGCCCGAGAGAGGCTGTAGTGATACAAAGAAGAAGAAGATACTGATGGTTTAACATTGTTTTGGAGACACACCTGGCGAAACGACGACATATGGAGTGCAGATCACACGAGTGATGTGTAACGAAGGAAGAATGATGGAGGGATTGGTTGAGGATATAAAATATATAGCCTATCTCCCCATTATGATAATTTATGAACATAGTGGTCTATGTTTGGTGTAGTATGTATGGAAAATGTCGTAACATATAATTTTGAAGGCGCAAGCTTGAGTGAAGGTTCAAGTGGCCGATCTATTGGCCATAATCATGCACTTTCTTATGGGGATATGATACATTAAATACACGCTTAAAACATGAATGACGCTTAACTCGTTCTTAATAAAGAAGCTCAGTATCCAATCTTACCCCAGTGTTTATTGTATAAAAAAGGATACTACAAATGATCCGATGCTCAGTAATTTTGATTACTACCATCGTATGTGACGATTTGCGTTGATTTGATTGTGATTTCTATGTTTTGTATCCGTCCACAGTCAATAAGCTTATTACTATAGAAAATAACATTATCTTATACTTACTTGCTTTGAGGACATCTCTAAATATTCCTGGAGAACGATCCAAATAACTGCTTCACTGCAAGGCGGTGTGGTCAGTGATCCATGATATGTGTAGTAGGATCTGATGTTTTTAGGAAGCAGTTCCCTTATAGTAAATACATGCTCTATCAAACTATGATGGTGTGGTATTTTGACTTCATCGTGTTGCTTGAAAATTTTGTTAAGAATTTCATTCCCATTTTCACCCTCTTTGTACAGAACTGCTATGACACAAACTCCGTCTGCTCTATGAAGAGCTTCATATAAATTCTTATATTTAAGATTCCTATGGACTAAATGCATTTCTGAAATGAACCTGTCCAAAAATTTATGAACGTTAAACACTCAAAGGTTACTTAACAACTACCCGCTTTCTCCTTTGACAGTATGCTCGCTGCCTTTCCAATGCCAGTGTATATTATGTAGAATATACTCATCTTTTAATGGTCCTCCAGTTATAGTAATGTTAAGGCGAGGGGGTGTTAGGATAAGAACTGAAAATTCACACTCAAAACTAGGAAATAAGAAAAAAACCACTACTTATATACCAGTCGTTCCGGAATTGATAAGATTAAAGTGTTGGAAATGCTGAAGGTAGTTTTTTAACTTAATTGATTTATAATCGGCAAGGCTTGAATGAGCTGGATCCAGTTCAATTGGACTTTGTCGTAGACCTGTACTGCACAGTCCTGGCCAGGTTTTATCTTGTTTGAATTTTTTTTTAAATTTACTATGAAGAATTATTTGTCCAAATATTATCTATTAAGACTAACCTGTATATGTATCGGGCCTCATCGAAAACAAAATTGCTTGTAAATGAATTAAAGTTATTTAGAAAAATTTATAACAAACAATTAATAAAGCTTACGAGTAGATGGAGGTTGGTTCGTAGCATTATTTTGGGGTGAACACAGAGCAGCTGCAAGTAAAGTTTAAAGTATCAAATACAAAATACCATAAAACAATCAAATAAAGTTTACTCTTAAAGATGCGTGAAAATCTTTTGATACTCATGAAAATCGTATTACTGTTCAGCGTATCCTCTAGATAACAAATTATATTATTTCAATGAAATATAATGTAAAATAATGTACTTGTCGTTAAACATAAATGTGACAGTAAAATGAGAATTTGAGTGAATTTCATTTAAATGTAAATGTTGATTGATTGATCGATTGATTAATTACTATTCTTCATGTTGCACTAATAAAATATGGATTTATGTAAGAGTACGGCGACAGTAGTCACAACGAAAAGGCGTGTTTTTGTTGCTGTCAAATATAATTAATCTGTTAAAATAAGGAAATCTTGCATTTCCCGATTCGAGGAAGGGCTAAATTTGTGCAAATATTGGATGGCAGGAATTTTTTCTTTGCGATTAAGGACGACAACTTCCTTTTCCTTTGTGGAAGAAAATATTCACGAGTCAAAATTTTTCAAAAAGAAATCCGAGGACATTGCGGTCGAAGACACCGATTATTTTCAAGTAGAAAGTCGGGAACATTGCGATCAAGGGTAACGATTATTTTCAAATAGAAATTCAAGAACATTGCCGTCGAGTACAACGATTTCATTTTTCTTGCGTGGAAGAAAATATCCACGCGTTAAAAATTTTTGGCTAGGAGTTCGAGAACATTGTGAATAACTTGGAATCTGTCGCAACTCGGCTTGTGCCGGAGAATCAGCAAAATCAAGATCCGAGAATGCAAGATTCTCACAAATAGATGCTTCAAGAAATTCATCGAGAAGGAACTTCAAGAAATAACAACAGATAAGAACTTGCTCACAATGCCAGTTGCAGATCGTTGTATACCTACAAACTCACCAAATGAGGTCATCATGTCAGTAATGGAAAGTTTTTCGATTGAACAGGACATTCGAATATTAAAAAAAGCAAATTTACCTCTAATAATTTTTCTTTACAAATCAGCTTCTCACCCTTAGCAAGTGGTAACGAAATTCAGGATAATCCTTATATTGCTAACAAATTCTCATGGCTTGCACCCATTTTTATTAACAATATTAACTATCTAACGGTGAAACTTATTTTCAAACAATTCCCTACGTGCAGGTACCGGATTGTCATTTTCGGACTCGTTTCACAAAATTATTATTGACAAAATCGAAAAATTTGACTTCATTCACAATTTAACGAAGAAAATGAAACTGGGAGGACATTTGTTTACGCCTGCTATTAGATGTAGTCCCCCCGCTTTATTCCATATTTCCGAAATAAAAGATGTCGTCACAAATTTCAGAACTAAATAATTTTGAGATCACAAATTTATCAACAGCATGGTCTCGCCGTAACAATGTAAAGTTAAATATAATCAAATTCAAGTTAAGTATCGACCAAAGAAGTTACACTGGCGTGTACAATTGATCTTGAGAAGGCTTTCAATCCGGTTTGGTTTCGTATTTTCATGTTTTCTTACTAACCGCAGTTTACCAAATAAAATAGGTAATTCCTACTCTTCTTTAATTAGTGTATGTTCTGGTGTTCTTCAGGGTTCTATTCTTCAATTTATAAGCCATTGAGCACTGGTGTAATACTATTTTTATCAATCTTCAATCACATTGAGTTGATTACGTCCGAATCTTGTAATAATTGCTGTTTGACTATAGTACCGTTGTCAAGCTATGTACCTTTTTAGGGTATTGTAAAATCATTTTACAATACCCTACTAGTTTCGCGTCCTGTCTGTCCGTCCGTGCGTCCGTCTGTCCGTCCACCCGTCCGTCCGTCCGTGTGTCACACTACTTTTTCTCGCAAACTACATAAGCTAGAATCATAAGATTTTGTAGGTAGGTGTGAAGTGACGCCCTCTTCAAAGTTTCAATACGAAAAAATTTTTATAAGGTCTTTAAGGGGAGTCTCCCTATATAGGGGAGTTGCCCCTGAAAAAAAAGTTTTCATCGCATGTAGGCAATATGGGTATCAAATGAAAGGTCTTAATTTTCAAAACAGGTCTTAAAATGACAAATTTTGCTTTGAGAGGTGCAGGGGAAGGGGAAATGTACGAATATTTTGTGTCCCCCCCCCCTCGCGATTGGACACCTTTGACCCGAAAAATCTGAAAAAATCATGAATATAGGCCTTTATGAGTACAATAACAACAAATGCATGAGAAGTCGAAATTCACTCAACTTTGTTAGTAATAGTATGATCTATCGATTTTAGGTTTTCTTGAATAAAATCTTAACGGTGCCCTTAAATTTAATAAAATTCAGTACACGAATGATTATCAATAAGGTTAATCTGTCCTGAAAGTTTCATAAAGATCGAATGGTATTTAATGAAGTTATAGCGATTTGAATTTTCCTGTATTGCTATGGAACAATATGCGCTGTATTACTATGGAAACATATGGCTATGGAACAATATGCGCTTTTTACCGACTCAGATTACAGTACAGGGGAGTGGCCGCTGAAAAAAAAGGTATCAAAGGTAGCCAATATGAATATCCAATGAAAGTTCTTTATAAGAGCTTTTCAAAACAGTACTTAAACTGACAATTTTTCCTTCACAAGGGCAAAAAATACCCTAGAAGTCGAAATTCGATCAACTTTGTTGATAATAGTACATTTTATAAATTTTGCTTTTTTGTCTATAAAATCAAGATGTGACCCTTAAATTTCCCAAAATCTATAATCTAAGTTTTCTGAAAGTAATTGTATATGGTTCGAAAATTTCACAATAATTGAACAATAAACAGCTAAGTTACAGCCGATGGAATATTTAACAATTACAACAACATTAGCACGTGATACTAGGGAGACGGACCTAGACACTACAAATATGTAGGAATTTGGATAAAAATTTTAGAAATGGTTTGTAATATCCAAACACTATCATGACTAATCAAGCGACAGGGTCAAACCACTTGAAACAAAATGGTGGCGAGTTTAAAATCATAATAACCATAATAATTTTTCGAACTCAATTTATAGAATCTATATACTAGTCAAGTTATGATATGCAGAATATATTGTTTGATTTACTAATTGTTTTACAATACCCTTCTGGCAGGAGCATCTTCCTGCTACTTCAACTTGTTTCATGCTAAAATTGTTTGTACGTAAAAATACTCAATGAAATATCGATCTATGTATTTATGGATTCATACAATACAAGTCGAGCGAACTAGTAGCCTATGCGAACGACATCAACATTTTGTGACGGTTATTAACAACTGCTAAGGAACTTTTCCTGTAACTCGACTGCGAAGCAAAACTTGTAGGGTTACAAATCAGTGCAGTTTCGAAAATATGAGCAAATTTGTGTATTTAGGCGTCAAAATAACGATAACCGGTAATGAAAGAGATGAAATACGCCGAAGAATACAGCTCTCAAATAAAATATTTTATTCAGTTTTGACCATCTTGAAGACTAGCTGCATACAAAAGAAAAAAAACTCCAAGTATACAAATCTGTGATAAAACCTGTGTTATGCTATGGGTGTAAATTATGGACCCTAGCCCAAGCGTCCGCAAGCAAATTGAACCCCTTTAAGCGACTGGTCCTGAGGTGGATAATTGGAGCGAAACTAGACGGAGACCAATACCGAATACGATACAACGATAAGCTGTATGAAATTTTTGATGAACCGGAGGGCTCAACGATTGTACTGCGGAAGCTGCAATGGGCTGGCCACATGAATTGTATGGATGAACAGCGAAGACAGTTCATTGCTGCTCAGATTTCGAAATTGGAGGACGCGGCCAATGGACCGAGACAGTTGGAGGCGCTTGTTGCAGAAAGCGGTTGTAGCGCACTAAGGCGAACAAGAAGAAGGAGCAAATGTGGTCCGCACTTTAGATTGAAGGTTTAATAAAAATTCCAAAGGCGCAAGGTATGTATGCTGAAACAAAAATTGAACGGAAAAAATTGAATGTAGCTCGCACTCCGAATTTTCGCATTATTTTAGAGTGTGTTTGATTGTGTATATTCATTTTTAATTTCTTTTGCTACGTACCAACCTACCAGTAACAACTATATCATTTATATCAAAGAATATGTATAAAGGGTTTTCCATTAAGGACATCATAATTTTATCTATTAATAAAGCACAGAAATTTTTGATATTGATATTTATTATGGGTATAGCGGAAGCATTATATTTTATGAATGAAGTGATGTCGGTCATATGACCAACACGAGCCCGTTTATAGCGGTCGATTCTTTGGATCCAATTTTTCACCATACATTTCAACCGGAACGTTGGCAATTTCGCGTTGGATGTTGTTTTTGAGCTCGTCTAAAGTTACTAGCTTGTTGGCACAGACAAGTGATTGGATATAGCCCCATAAAAAGAAATGCAATCGCGTTAGATCGCATGAACGAGGCGGGAATTCAACTGGACCATTTCTCGAGATGACATGTTCACCAAATTTGCCTTTCAATAAATCGATTGTGAGACGTGCTGTGTGGTTAGCGGCGCTGTCTTGTTGAAACCATATTTCGTTGATGTCAAGTTCATCCAATTCTGAGACAATTAATCTTCCAACATAACAGGATAGCGTCTCCATTGACGGTAGCATGACGGTCATTTTCAAGCACGAAATAATATGGCCCAATCACAGCTACGGCATGAAAACCGCACCAAACAGTAATTTTTTGCGGGTGTAACGGTGTCTCAAGACTGACCAAAAACGCATGTTTGGCTTATTAACAAAGCCATTGAGCCAGAAATGAGCTTCATCGCTGAAGAGAGTAAGCGCTCTTAAAGTTGCAACCACCGACTCACAATTTCGGTGGTAATTTTTAATAATTTTCAAACTTTGGTGGCTCGTGAACTTTACCATGATGAAAATGTTGACTTTAACTCACATTTTGGCAGTGACAGCTTATTAAAAAGTTTAAGATTGCTTTCATATAAAGATTCAAAATGGTTATGTCCCTAATGGAAAACCCTAAAGAAGAACAAGCGTGAACTATCATATTTCCACTCAAACATTTCTCGACCTTCAAGCCGGACGTGCATGACTTAGGTAGAATTAGTTTCACTACGCTACCGATAAAGATGCAGAATTTATTCCAGCCCACAAGTTGTTTGCTTTTCGATTGATCACATTTGTTTTATAACCTATTGATCTTAAACAAAGCGCCCTAACAGTTGCCATGCCTTTTCTACGGAGAGCACTTGTTAAAAATCGTATTTATAAAAACTGATCTTTCGGCATGGCCGGTTAATTCCAGCACGATAGTTAACATAAATATTACATTTATAATAAATAAATCTTTCGTAAGCTCGTTGAGCAGCTAGAATATTGCCGGTTTTTCGTCCATTGATTTCCATGTATGTTGAGCAGCCATGGTGCTGTACTGCTCTTAATAGAAATTTGTAAATTTCTGATTGGGATGCGTCGAAATCAAAACTGACGGTCGAAATAAATGTGTCGCTTCGTCTTGATAGATTTTCTTTGGATTATATCTTCAAAGCACATTAATATCCAATCATCTCGGTAGCTCACTTCTAATTGATCTTATTCTTCCAATACTTACTATTGTGAATACACATTGTAACCCTTAAATGACAGACCAAAAGAAACTTCATTCGATCAGCGAAAGTATCTGTCAAATGTGTGCGACGTATATGTTTTTGCTGTCTGTGAAGTGATTGGATAAAAATTAGCCTCGCGATTGCTGCATCGAATGTTAAGCGATTCAGGTGAATATTATATTTAAATTCGACCCTAGTTTAACATCTGTTAAGTAGAACCTTACACGAGTTAAATTCCAAGGATCGATTTATCCGAATTGGAAGCATATCGTATACATATTGTTGGCATTTTTCTCTCGACGCATTGTTCACAAGTGCTATTTCAAGTGATTGAGTGAGAATCTGTTACACCTAAGTGTAGCTGGAGAGCGTATTTAGTCATCTATTAGAAATATCAGCTTATCGACTGAGCCAATTTATCACTTGAAGAATCAGTGACTCAATTAGATGACAGTGCGACCTGTTATGTTGACAATATCTTATCTTGTTAAGATAGAGCAAGTAGGTATTAATTGCTAGACTGCGATTTATATTGCCTCCCAATCCAAGCATTGACTCTACATGCGCTTAACTGCTCTCATAAAAAATTAATGCATTGCAATAATGGATTGGCTACAGTGCTGTGGATGGTAATAATTTCGAAAGTGAGGTAGGCTGTGAAGCGAAACTAGCGTTGTAGTTAATCTCGAGCAACGAGAAAGTGTGCCGAAAACAAAGAAATATGTGCCCGCTAAAGGTCATGTCGGTTACTCGCCGAGCTATTGGATTACATGTCTTGTTTCTCACATCAATCCATCATTTCCTTATTGGCCGCAGTCGGCTGGGTTGCGGTTGTGCTGTTGAATCCAGCAGCTGAGATTTGTTATCGTAGCAACGACCCGCCAGACATCGATGCAAGTGGGCACAGTTGTCACAGAGTGCATTGCATGAGTTCCACATTGTAACATAATACTGATAAGAGATTATGACCCTGTCGATAAGGTGTTGCGGTTGCTTTTAGTTTTAGTAGATTTTCGATCGTTAAGTGTTAATGAAGCAAATGACTTTAGTAGATGGTCAACAGTAGTTGTAACACTCCTGCTTTTTAGAACAATGTTTCGACGCTTGTATTGTTATCCGTCAGCACCGTTTTTATAAAACTTACATATTAAGCAGAGGGTCAACCAATTGCGATTATTTGCAACCTTTAGACCTCCGGTTGAGTGAAAAAAAAACTTATTGATAATCATGAGTAGACAATAGCAGAAGATTATTATTGTTGATTAGCCAGCAACAAAAAGTTTCTGTTGCACAGATCTAAACTTTTGATCGTTGAAAATTCTTTTATTTCTTTTGGGATTGGAAATATTAGTTTTTTCATTATATCGTTTGTTCTTATCTCAAGCAAGAAATACTTTATCTGGCGCTTCCGATAAGCGAAGTATTATTATTCCTGACTTCATGCCAATATCTTAAGATGACGAAAATCGGCTTTAAAATAAAATTCTTAAGATGACGAAAAGCATGCTTTTTGTATATTATGAGATCGTTTACAAATGCAATCTCTCAACCTAATGCACTCTTAAATTATTATGTAAGAAATAACCAACGCTGAATTGTCTTATTGCTTTAAAAGTAGATATGGAAAAGTATTTTAGAATCGGGACTTGTCTGTCCATTTGTTATAGCAATTTTTTAAACGATAAGATAACAATCGCAAAATGTTGCATAATGTTGAAAGTACTGACCTGTTTAAGTCAGTCACCGCTCGGTCAAAATTTTGGTAGTTTTTTAACTGCCTTACACACTTCTTTCAGAACTTCAAGGTCGATATTATCCATAAGCTTATTCATAGAGCAGAAAACATTCAAATAAGACTTCAACGCTCTGACTTGAAGATTTTGCTTTACGTACAGTTGATAGAGGTCTACCAAAAGTCATTAATATGTGCAACAACTTAAAATTTATGAAAGTGTTTAAAGACAACAGCATCCTATGACAGGAGATCGATCACAATATTATTAAGTGGGATACTCTGGCCTCGTATATAAAGTCATTAAAAACCCCGCACAGTTAACTTTCTTAGTTAGCATCTAGAATCTGCATACAAAAAAGAATAGCGAATATTTTCTAATATGCGGAAAAATTTCTCATTCTCACCTCTAGAAAAATCAAGGTTATTGAGAATCTACTATTGAGCAGTGTGCCCGATTTTATTTAAAAATGCGAAAAATACTACAGCTTTCACCAAAAAGGTTGTAGTAAGCAGGCATTCGAATTTGTACAGATATTTAGCACTAAAATAATTAAAGTCGCGCAAAATAAGTTTCAAATATGAAATTTATTTTACGTCATATAATTTTCTCATTGACGTATGTATTTCGGCGCAATATTAATGTTGGCAGGTTTTGTGGCGCGTGCCAACCATAAGCGGTGCTTGCGTCGCCATAGCAGAAGCTAGACAACTTTTGTTTACTTTTTTATTTGCTTTACCACTACAGCTCCTTTCTGGCCTTTGTTTAGAGCTAGTTAGAGTATTTCATTATCTTAATCGTATCGGCACTCGACAAGGCGATATGGTCAGTATCACGCTTTTGCTGTGTGTCCGTCCACCCAGCTGCGGTACGATCTGATTTGAAATCAGTATGTACTAGGGCGGTCCCAAAAGTACCGAACAGTAAAAAATTGCGAAAATGTTTTTTATTTTTCAACATATTCTCCTTTCAGCTCGATACACTTTTCCCAACGATGTTCAATAGCTTCAATACCCGCTTTATAGTAGGAACCGTCAAGCTCCTCAAAATAGCTACTAACCGCAGACTCTTCCCCTTTGTTGTTGGCAAATCTTTTACCGCCGAGCCATTTTTTCAAATTTGGAAAAACAAAATAATCCAAGGGAGTCAGATCTGGGGAAGAGGGTGCGTGAGGAAGCAATTCGAACTTCAACTCACTGATTTTAGCCATCGCAATGATGCACGTGTGGACTGGTGCGTTGTCGTGATGAAACAACACTTCGTTTTTCGTCAGATGGGGCCGTTTTTTTTCTTGATTTCATCAGTCAAACGCTGCAATAAGGCTGCATAATATGCGCCGTTGATTGTTTTTCCTTTTTCGAGATAATCAATAAATATTAAACCCGCATCCCAGAAAACGGATGCCATGACCTTGCCAGCTGACTGAACTGTCTTTGCTTTCTTTGGAGCCGGTTCTCCTTTTTCAGTCCACTGCTTTGACTGCTCCTTGGTCTCAGGCGTAAAATGATGGACCCATGTTTTGTCCATGGTTATCAATCGACGCAAAAACTCGGCTTTATTACTGCGAAACATTGTCAAACACTCTATGGAAACATCCTCACGTTGCTGTTTGTGCTCCATTGTGAGCAAACGCGGCATCCATCTTGCGCACAGCTTTCTCGTGTCCAAATTTGCGATGCACAGCACTTTTTGAAATGCCTGCCATGTCTGCTATCTCGCGCACTTTTAGTCGGCGGTCATCCAATACCATTTTGTGGATTTTCTTCACATTTTCTGACGTAGTGACCTCACTTGGTCGACCACTGCAGTATTCATCTTGGCAGCTCGTACGACCTCGCTTAAACTCAGCTACCTAATATTTGACCGTTGTAAACGAATGAGCAGGCTTCCCCAGAGTAAAATGCAACTCGGCTTTGATATCGGTTGGACTTAGACCTTTCAAATTAAAGTATTGTATCACATAACGATGCCCGATTTTTTCCATATTTACAAATTCACTGAGAGCGTTCACTTGGGATGTCTGTAAAAAAATAATAATAAACGTACCGTTATGAATTTTTCACATTAAGTTGTTGAAACTACCTGTATTCATAAGTCAGTTCGGGTACTTTTAGGACTACCCTCGTAGTTTGTCCGAAGAATCACTCGAAACAAACTTTCAGCTTACGCAGCCTGGTTCAGACTCAAACCAGGGACTTCCAGCTTACGCAGCGATCGCTCTAACCATTACATCACACAAACTAATAGAGACAACTTCAGGTGCAAGAAAACGACTCATGCAAACGAAGCCATGCACTTTCGTTTTGTCAAGTCAACCGACCGGTTCTCGATTTAGGTCAGAGAGACTAATAAATAAGTATCGCAGTTTTATATTGATTTTCATTCCCTACTAAACGGGTGCCCCCGACCCTGGCTGCTGCTCGTTAATCGAGAGAACTGGTTCAATACCTAATGGTAACGAGATTCTCCCACTACGATGGAGATTGAGTAAAAATTACAAGTTGATTGGGATCCGGTTGCGGCTGATCCCGAGGAAGGATCCAGGATGCGGCAGTTCTGTACGTCGATAACTAGACCAAAATTTCTGAGGAAGTCGGTGGCGATGATGGGTCGTGCTACACCGGCGATGCAAAAATTCCACGAGAGCACGCTCTTGATACCGATGTCCAATGATAGCATTTTCTATCCGTATGTGAAAATTTGACAGCAGTTGCGAACAATTTGCACTCCATTGGTTTATTGTTAAGGGCATACTTGTTAATTAGAACTAATACGTCGGCCCCGCTTTGGATAAGAAAAATTGCCGACTCTGTCCCTGATGAAGATGCGGCTTAGAGAAAAGACGTTTACGTGCGCCGCTCGAGACAACGAAGAAATTCATTTTTTGAATCTACATCCCGATTAAACTCGCACCCTGCTAGCGAGCAGATTTTTGACTAACTGCGGCGTGAAAGCTTTGGATCCGGTGATTGCAGATTTGAATGGTGAACGCTGGCATTGTCTCAATGATGAATGCAGTCGTAGAATTTGGTAGAACTATGCGCTAGTCGCCGCTGGAGCCGTCTGACATCGGACGTGAGGCTCGAGATTTGTTCTTTCTTTAAATCCACCTCAGAACTGCTACCGGTGAGACGAAACTCAGTGACCGATGGGCTCGCTCTGATTCCTAACACTCAGCTAATTTGTTCAGGTCGGATGTTTTGGCTGCAACTAATGCTGTTTTGATGTCGGCGGAGAGCCGTTGCATCAAGAGTGATTTAAGGACCTGTCGGGGAATATTCCTGCGGCTTTGGAGCGCAAGGCGCGGAGCATCTGCGATGGGCGCTGATCACCAAGAGCTAGGCCTGAAATGAGTTTTTTTATTTTGTGCTCCTTGGAGGGGGAAAAACAGGCTACAGGCGTTCATTGAGGGCCTAGTATTTGTTGAGTGGTATCCTCTTCTTGCGCGAGGAAATCCATTTCAAGTTTGGGTACGATCTTGTGAGACTTTAAGGAATCATGCGTAATTTTGTGGTTCTACTCGTACCTGGACAAATCAAAGCTTGGGATGAGTGGCTTAGAAAGATAATTTGAACTTGGTGATCACACCAATTGCTGCCGGGCGACGCCATTTTCGGCGTCGACAACATTTTCTTTCTTCACGAGTTTAGGGAGTGCAACTTTATGTAAAACTAAATACTAAATTGTTTGCCTCCCTAATCTAAATCGAGAACTAATCGGCTGGTTTGACCAAACGAGAGTGTGTGGCTTCGTTTGTATGTGCCGTTTCCTTGCCCCTGAAGTTCTCAAACTTCTCCTGCTGGTATCTAGCGCCGCTTGTGGTCGGCACACGCTATCGTTTGCCACAGGGAGTTGTCAATGGGACAATTTGTTTTTGGCCGAAGCCGTCGGGAGCAGAGCTCGGTGAACCAATAACCTCTTAGCTCTAGTTGGTATACTCGTATATTCGACCCAACGCCTATCACTAGTCAAATATTCCTTAGTGATAATCGTGGAGTGGTTTGCCACCTCCTTAAAGTTAGCTATAAACTTACCTGTCCGTACTTTCAACGATTCGAAGGCCGACGACTCCAAACAAAATTGAGCGAAATAAAAAAGGACAAATTATTCAGCAGCACGTTGCGGCAGCGTGATAGTATAAATGGTCCAAGTACCTCACAAATTCAACACATTGACAGCATGGTAGTCGCCGCTCAAAAGCGAGGAGAGAGGCTGTCGCCGCTAAAACCAGCGAAAAAGCGTGTTCAGCTAGTTGCAAAGCTTAACAGTGCAGTTGCAGTTATCCATCCAGTACTGCTAGATTATTAGATTTCGCTTTTATATAGATCGCACAAAACTATTCATTGTTTGCCTTAAAATCAATAACATGCGATTTGAACTCCCTATCCACAATAAAGATCACACATAATTATCGCTTTCCAGTAGGCTTCCCACTTTTGAATATTGTATTCGATCTCATGTCTTGAATATCATTTCCAGTTCAGTTCGTTTCCTAGATTGCCAGTATGTCTAATATATATTGATTGGCCTGTTGTCAAAGGTCTTTAACAGCACGTTTGCGAGTTCGTTGCCGTGGGTCTAATTCATTCCAAGGCTCTTGTGCAGGTTTCGAAACAGTGTAGGGTTTTCCAGGGACGGGGAGTTAGCGCCTCGCCCAACCTTTATTCCGGCGTTATCAGGCGCGGAAGACTGGCATTTACCCTCTTACGTCTCCACAAAGTAAGTGTAAGTAGGATTTAGTAGCAGCGCTATAGGTGTATTTACAGTTATTAGCATTTCTTGGCATTTGATGTCCCATTTAATCGTAGGGTTTAGGATGAGGAATCATAGAGACTGTGGGTTGGGGAAACAAGGAGTTCCCTCCTCCTTTCTCAAATGGGCTTAAAATTGTCTACGGCGGAGTTCAAAGATAGTCATAATGGGTATCAAACTAAAGGTCTTGATAAGAACTGTACAAAACACTTATTTTTTTTGCTAAACTTTAAGTTGATCATTTCACCCTTTTTACATCAATTTAATGTAAATCTATACGATCTTTTTTGCAGATATCGATCTCGTTTTTCGGAAGGCTCCGTGTATCGTATATATTTACATTAAATTGATGTAAAAAGGGTGAAATGATCAGTTTAAAGTTTAGCAAAGACAAGTACTTGCATGAGGAAATTTAATCTGAACATAATTCGTAGTTACGAAAACATATTGAGTTGGCGTAAGTAGGAAAATTAAAAATAACTCTCTCACCTCTAAGCATGGTGATCGTCATCACCGGTGTGTTTCTAATAAGAGTGATGGCCCGATGAGAATTAGTACACACGTCGAAACCACCTTCTTCTAACATTTTTCTTGTCTAATAATCTTTCAGAAAAAAATTATTAAAATAAGCAACTCAATCATGTAGCTTCAAAGAATTTCATAAGTAACTTTTATTTTATTTTAATCGAGGGTGCAATGGGCGAGAAATGTATGAAAAATTTATGTCGGTTGGCTCACGGTTGGGGCACTTTCATTCAAAAAAATCATAGAGGTAGTTCTCTAATGGACACAAAAACCTTTAGATACAAAATTCACTCATCTTTGCTAATAAGAGTATGATCTGTAAATTTCACATTTTCCAAAAAAAAATCGAATGGGTGCCGTTAAAATTATGAAATTTAGCCTTCGCTTAGAGATAATTAGATTGTCTCATTATCTCTATCGTATCCGTGCTCGAGAAGGTGATATGATTAATAC
The DNA here is from genome assembly GCA_963969285.1 of Odontomyia ornata. Classification (NCBI taxonomy): domain Eukaryota; kingdom Metazoa; phylum Arthropoda; class Insecta; order Diptera; family Stratiomyidae; genus Odontomyia; species Odontomyia ornata. The sequence continues at coordinate 439,368,312 of OZ017738.1, read as the reverse complement.
CATGCATGATCGTATGTCCACCCGGCTTTGATATAGGGTTTTCCAATAAGAGGTGTTATTTTGATATTAAAAGAAAAATGCCATTTTTTAATATAAATGATCGGATGTTTATTTCATTATAAAGAGGAAGGTATGCCGTTAATAGTGGAAAATAACATCAGGCAAATGACCACCACGACCACGCTTACAGGACCATATCCTTTTCATGAAATTTCCCATGACCAAATCGCAAAGTGGCTGCCCTATGTCTTCGATAGCCTCACGAATTCCATCTTTGAGGTCTTGAATCGACGCTAGGCTGTTGGCGTAGATCTTCTCTTTCACGTGGCCGCAAAGGAAAAAGTCGCAAGGTATTAAATTACAAGATCTATTCAAAATAACACCTCTTATTGGAAAACACTATAGATTCTGATCTTAAACAAGTACGTGCGAAAAATCATTCGAAGCAAAACTCATTGTCACCAACAAGATTCGAACCAGGGCCCCTCAGTTTACTGGCAAGGACTCTAAGTACTACATAACGCGGATTATAGAAGATCTTTAGATTCTGAACGTTTCAATAACATTAAATCATTTTTACGGAGATTTCAGCCGTTTGAGTTTTTTTCCTATTACAATAACACACAGTTTTTCTACCATAAAGGGATCCCCTCGAAGGACCTTCTCAAAGCTTTCAGAAATGATACATAACAAAAATATCTTCAGATTCCCATCCAGTCAATGATATTTGTTATATTGCCGTAAAATCACAGTCGGTTAAAATGGAGTTACAATCTCTTTGAAACCAAGTATTTGATATACATTTCATTAGAGTTTTTCTCGAAATTATTCATTATGAGTTTCCACATAACATACGTTGAGTACAAAAGCCTTCTGATGGGAGCATATGTCTGTCTATTCTACTTGTTCCATATGTGATTTAGCCTGTAAGTTCTTCCAATGTCTTTGTTTTTTTTTATGTGTGTCGAGATTATTTTTGCTTTGTTTTGGTAAGTTTTCCATAAATTGATTCATGGTGCAGAGCAAAATAAAATGTCATCATTAAATCAATCGCGCAAGAGAAAAGCATTGCGAAAATTGAGTTCGAACTTTTAAATTTTTTTTTACCACTACTCCACATAAAACAGGGTCTAAGAAAGGATTAGCAATGGATAGATAGTGAATTGTTTCAATACTACAAAATAAAATCCCCCAAATCGACAACACAAAATAGGAAGAAAGAATCGTTGTGGCTTCGCAAATACGCAGACTAAGTTGGAAAGAGGTTCAAAATATGGCATGAACTGAATTCAATTACAATGCTGTAATTTTCGTAGAACCAGACGTTTATGAAAATTACCAGGAAATCATAGATTTAACGATATTTGTGGTTAGTGTGGCCAATAGTCTTTTCAAATGTAATAGGCGCGTTTTGTTGTTTCCTGCTAATAATGAAGCTCTCGTATTTGCTGCGAATCATTATTTAATAAATAATTTACGTTCCGAAATAATGCGAAAATACGATTTTTTTGGCAATGGATAATGATTTCACCACCGATACCTGTTAATAATTCCATTTTGACTAACTCACTAAAACATGTCAGCTGGGGTTTCAAATGAATTTCGTGATATGGAAACCACGTTCGTATACGAGATTCATTCCAATATAAACAAAAATTCGTGTATGTTTCTATTCTACAGTTTTGTTCAAAGATCTTTACGTTCTCCACTAGAAAGAAACCATTTTTGTCATTTCTCTGAAAGAAACTTGTACATGTATTGATGACGAAATTTCATCGAAAGATCGTACTTTTGTTATCATATTTTAGCCGTACGATTCACTGCTTCAGTGCGTCAAAAACGGGGTTCGTCGCTTTCCATAAAATCAATTATGGGAGAAATAGGATGCGAAGGCTCTGAAAATTGATTTTTTAATCCATAAAATAGAATTAAAGCCATATTTCCAAAGTTTTTATTAAAAATTTCAATTCGCTATGAACGCTTTGAAAACAACCATTTTTTTTATATGTGTATCTTCTAGTTCAAAACTGTTTCTACCAAACATTTTTGAAATGCACACTTCGATTCCTTATATGATTGTGCTCGATGTAAACTTTAATTTGCAGTGATACCTTTATTTAATATATATATTTTTTGACACATTTTTATTAACTGGCTTACGTGTCGTGATTCAAATCAACTTTCTCGATCACTGGAGCAGGCAGTTACATCCATATCAGTTTCTCTACATTAAGGGCGTAAAGTTTATTCGGTGGATAATCAGGTATTCCACCAAAAATGTGATATGCTGGTCTATAAGCTGCTAATAGAAATCACAGGAACAAACATTTTTTGACACCGTTTACTCTTCAAAACACTCTCCCAAAGATGCAAATTTTGATGGTTTTTGATATCGACGCCACCAATTAGTCATATGGTTTCACGTTCGCCACGTTTAATTACAATAAGCGACTTTTCCGCTAATGGCAGACGATGCGGTTTTGTCATATCAATTTCAATATCATCCCATTGTTGGTTTTATATGGACAACTCCAAAAATCACCAAAAATCCTGTCAGGTTGTCCTTTTCCTACGGTAGTTAAGACACCATTTATGTAAATTTGTTTGTATTGTTACTGAAATGGCAGCAGCATGGAACTAACCACCATGTCGACATGTAGCTTTACCGGTTGAGTCCATAGCTACTTGCATCAAAGTGCTATTCCTAGTATCTTATTGACGGATATCGTTTAATGGTCCACTGGAGGGTGAGTAGCCGCCAAACATCCATAGTAATCCTCATTTAATTTCCCTTTCCCCAACGTCAATGGTGTAGGATGTTGCTGATACTGTTGCTGTTCGGAACGAGCTAATCTGATTTACCCTGAGGTTCGCCTATAACAGCGTGATAGCCGAATATTACAGAGATATCTCTGTAATATTCGACGTTCACTGATATTTTATCTTGAACGAAGTGAAGTTTGCTTTTGCCACGACTGCTGGTACCGCCAGCTGCCGTCACTTTCAAATCAAATTTTGTAACTTGTTTTGTTGGTATTCTTAAGGATCATTCGTTCGAACTGCCCTGTTCTGTGAATTCAGTTTTGGATGCAAACTCATCCACGATTCGTCAGTAAATAAAATTTTAGCTCGAAGTGTACGTCCACGCGTGTTATCATCCGTGAAGCCTTCGTTTTTGAGTTGTTGGCAAAACCTTAATCGATCCTGGATGTTGTTTGCTGTAATGGTTTTCGTGTCTGTCGATACTCTCTCTGGCCCCAGTTGCTTGATCGAATATACCGCTGCACAGCTCTTATTGAAACTTCAGTACCTCGGCACAACATTTTCGGGGACATATTCAATCGCTCGATTGCAGATTGGGTATCGATCCCCAGCTTATTTTCGGCTAATCTGCGGATGTTTGTTTTTGTTGCGGGATTAATGTATGGTGATCAGCCCTTCTTAACTTCATATGTCACAGAGCCGTATAGCTTTCAGTACTGTTCTTTGATGGCTGCTGATACTACTTTTTGATAATGTAATATTTGACGTTTAATATATGAGCGATATGGGCGTGGCTCTAACCTAAAAAAAATGTAATGTTTGGATTTCTATCCACGTTTACATGTTTTGAGAAGGCATCTTGCTCATACAATAAAAATATTTTTAAATATATGCACTTTATATTTTATTTTTAAAGTTCGAAAAAATTTCCAATTAATATTATTAAATAGTAAATACCCTTTACTTTGAATATCTCATCTGAGTGATACTAAAGAATTTTAAAGTGACCTTTTATAGTCCGTCCTTAATAGCATTTTCCAAGGTAACGACAAGTGCACCGAAAATTGTAAACAATACCTGCTTAACAGTAATTAGACATAAAGAATTATTTAATTGCAAAATTTTCAAATCTTCTAATTACTACATGGACTGATAATTCCCGGGATTTTAATTAAAACAAGCGTTTTAGGGCAAGGTTATATTTATTCCTCATCATTGTTGCCTTCGAGGGAGAAACACATGATATAGCAATTTTCCAGCATTTTGATGTACTTTCTGTAGTAAGAAACGTCCAAACCTTCGAAATACGCCTCAGTATTCGCGATGACTTCCTCATTTGATCTGAATCTCATTTGCTGGATCCACCACTGCTTGAGGTTTAGACACAGATAACAGTCGGTGCGGACCAAGTCTAGAGAATAGAGTGTGTGAGAAACCAATTCGACTCGTAATTGGTCCAATTTGGCTAACGCTTTCAAAGACGTGTGTGACGGTGCGTTCGCGTGATGATACAGAACTTTTTTCTTTGCCATATAGGGCCGCTTTCTCTTTATTTTATCGTTCAGATTGTCCAATAATGCTACATAATACTCTCCAATGACTGTTCTGCTGATGGAAGACTTTTCCACGTGCATAAAAAAACGCAGGCCTACAAGCGTTGGTCTTGTGGTCGCTTTGGTCTACTTTCTAGCCACTCTGCAGACTGCCTATTTGACTCAGGTATATGTTAATGAACTTACGTTTCTTCCATCGTCAGAAAACGTCAAAAAAACCCGCTCCATTACGCTGCAATAACGCCAAACCGGCCGTCATCAACGCGTTGCTGCTTTTGGTCGACGGTCAGCAAACGCGTGACCCATCGCGCCGATAGGATTTTCATCGTTTCCAAAATATCGTGCATAATGCATCTCGCCCGTTCCTTTGAGATGTCCCGGGACTTATCAGCCCATGTTGTATATTAGTAAAAGTAGTCCGCGTGGTGTAGTGGTTAGAGCACTCAACCTGTAAGCCGAAGGTCTCTGGTTCGAGTCTCATTGGAGCCAACGGGATTTAGTTCGAGTGATTCTTCGGGCAGACTATAAGTTTAGTTACAATGTATGTACAATGTATCTCAGCTGGTTTGACGGACACATGGTCAAAGCGTGGTACTGACCATATCACCTTGTGGAATACCGATACATTCGATCAAGATAATGAGATTCTCTAACTATCTCTAAGCAAAGAGGCTGTAGTGCTAAAGGAAAAAATAAGTATATTAGTAAAATGTACATAAATTATAAAAATATAAAAGTTAAATTTTGAAGCCTTCAGTGAAATTTTTAATTGTTGAAATTGCCAGAGGAATTCTTTTTCTTCGTAGCAGTAAAACCCCTCTCGGGCCTTCGCTTCTGCAAATAGAACCTCCAACTGTCTCGGTTCATTGCCAGAGGAATTATATTTAGAAAATTCTAGAAACATTTGCGACGCCCTGTAATTGATCTTCCAAGAGATATAATCGGTACAAATTCTACATTTCTGTAAATGTTCTAACATTTTAGAAGTCAATTTTTTATTAGCATACAATAAAACCCAATTTAGCTTTCAAAATTTAAAAAAAATGCTTATTTATTGTGGTTTTGGCGAGGCTGATGGACCCTCCTCATCAGAAGCTGCCACAGTCCCATTTCTCCCGGGGCAGTACGAACGCATGGCCCCCAAAGTGGAACTGTCCATAACGCTTTATGCTTATTTATTTGCTAATTTGCAATCAGGTAATACATACAAATTTCACGAGAACCAGCTATTATAGCAAAGCTTTGCTTGCTGCTTAAAAGATAAACATTAAACAACTTTTTCTTGATAATGTTTAATTCGCGCCGAAAAATTAAAAAAAAAAAATAATGTGATCGTCATTAAATTGTCTGTACTTATCACAGAATATTAATCTGATAATTGTTCACGTGTTTCTATCCTATAAAGGAAAACACATTATACCTGAATATAGATGAATGTTATTTCTTTATTGTATAAATGATAAAATAGTTTTAATCATGCAAAGTACTAATAAAATTTCTATTTTATTTTCAGCGCAACACATAAACGATGGAGGAATTTGTTATGGCAATATCTGCTTCTCCCAATGCATCCAATTGCCTAATCATTGCAAATAAAACACGGCTCATCACAAATCTCTACGAAGGTATTCCGGAAACACTCATTCTTAACGTAATCGGTTGGGCTTTGCTTATCTCACTGTTCACGATACTCAGACATCAAGCATGGGACTATGGTCGACTTGCGTTGGTGAATAATCATGGAATCAAAAAACGATGGACTCAAATTTTTTATGCACCAGGGGGAAATGAACCGCCTTCACCAGATCCAAATCCACAAAATAACCCACCACCCATTGACCGTGGCTTCTTTTCATGGTTATGGGTAACGTTGAAATTAACACGGGAGCAAATTCTTGCACATAGCGGCCCGGACGCTGTCCACTATCTCTCGTTCCAGCAGCATCTAATGTTTGTTATGGCTATAATCACTTTTATTTCGATCGTAGTCATCCTTCCCATCAACTTCCAAGGAACACTTAGCGGAGATGTGAACTCATTTGGACATACAACAATATCAAATTTAGAACCGCAATCGGGCTGGCTATGGGTGCATGTGTTCATCGCGATTGCGTATGTTCCACTTGTAGTCTTGATCATGCGTCACTCGTCAGGACGTAATGCGTTCAAAAAAGCACCTATACGCACTATAATGGTCACAAACATATCATTCAATGATCGAGATAAGTCGGAGATTAGGAATTATATCCAACAACTATTTCCTGATGTGAATATTGAAGACATTCAATTAGCCTTTAACATCGCAAAACTAACGAAGAAGTATGCGGAGTATGAGCGATGTGTTGAAGCGAGAATTTACTGCGACAATCACCGCGATAGACGATTACTTCGAGTAACTCCAGTTTGGTACTCTTGTAATAATGTCGACGCGCTCGAGTTCTACCAAAAGGAGGAGCGAAATTTGGCAGGAGAAGTAGCTAGACTTCGGGCACAGGCTTTAAATGAACCATTGGGCATTGCATTCATCACCGTTTCAAGTGTAGCAGAAGCCCAAAGTATTATTCAACATTTTCGCCCTGGAACGTACAGGGATTGGCAGTTAGCGTATGCTCCTCAACCACTTGATATTTTTTGGGAAAACTTAAGCGTGAGCACGAGTAAATGGTATGTGAAATGGGCCGCTGTGAACATATGTTTGTTTATTGTACTATTCTTCCTAACAACTCCAGCATATATCGTTAATCTTCTCAACTTCCTATACCTCACAAAGGATGAACAGGAAAAATACAAAATTAGCCCAGTCGTGTCAGAGTTCTTACCGACTTTAATGCTTTGGACTTTGTCTGCCCTGATGCCTGTTATCGTTGCATATTCTGACAAATGGCTCACCCACTGGACTCGTTCACAACAGAACTATTCAGTTATGACAAAAACGTTTGGATACCTCTTGTTCATGATTTTGATCTTACCGTCACTCGGTCTTACCAGTGCGCAGGCACTCCTTGAGTGGACTGTCAAGGCAGAAGACCAATACCGCTGGGAATGTATTTTCCTGCCGGACAAGGGTGCATTCTTCGTAAACTACGTAATCACCGCAGCGTTTATCGGTACTTCATTGGAATTGATTCGTTTCCCTGAATTGATTGTTTATGTGTGGGAGCTATGCACAGCCAGATCCCGTGCAGAAATTCAGTACATACGTAAGTCCATTTTGATTGAATTTCCTTTCGGAATTCATTACGCTTGGACTGTAATGGTTTTCACAACAAGCGTAGTTTACAGCGTAGCTTGCCCCCTAATCATGCCATTCGCTATGGTTTACATTTGCTTTAAACACTTTGTCGATCGACATAATTTATTTTTTGCATATGGCCCGAGCAACATGGTCAGTCGAAGTGGTGGAAAAATCCACTCAACTGCCGTCACAATGACTAAATTTTCTGTGATACTTTTGTTGACGATCCTTGCTGCAATGGCAGCTATAAGAAGTCAAGGCATTGACGCTCGAGCAATAGTTCTCATTCTTTCATTGTGCATGTCATTAACGTTGTTTGCTTTCATGTCACCGATCAAGCGTTGCACAATGCGACGACCTAGCATTCCTGATGACCGATCTCCCGCACCTTTGTACGTCGCCGATGTACTTTTTGCACGGCAAGCTTCTGCGGATCACGCAAACTACGCTGGATACGGATCAGACACCCGAATTGAATTGACAACGGAAAATGGCGGTGATAATGTTTCAGTGGATATTTAAGATAAGTTAAAAGCAACACTAAAATGTGATATTTCAAGCTACAGCCGAACTCTGAATATTTTCATTTAATGCTATTAGAGATAGTAAGAACAGACAGGATATTAATAACGCATGTAATAATTGAGTTCCATTCGCCGATTTTAATCAACAATTTAACGTAAAATAACAAAACTTGATCGTAATAAAACTTAATAAGAATAAGTGCAATGTATCTCTTAAACGTTTAATATATTCTAAATAATGCTTACTCATTCCTAAAGTAATTTCTATTGTCCTGAAAACCGTTCGTGAACGCTAGCATTGATCCGATTTGAAAGTGTACTGTTCTAAAGAACAATAAGCAATCTCAGTTACGTTAAAAAGATCAAACAAGGAATCGATTCAAATTCATACACAACAACGAAGAGGAGTTCGGTTTTATGCGATTTATCACAGAATATCATTTTTAAGGTGCCTCAAGCTGCCTTTTCACATGCGTAAACACAACAAAGCCTCATTCGCAATAGCATTCTGCATATGTTTGATAGCAAATGCACGCGACATTAGTATTCTGTTTATACTTTATTTATTTAGTAAATATTTTTGACTTCATTTTAGGAAAAAAAAATAGTTAATGAGATTAAAACGAATTTGTTTTCTTCATCCTCTATTAATTAATGTCAAACTAAAATTATAAGAATATGTTCAATGTTTTTTCTTGAAATTTCATAAATAAAAGGAAAGCGCAATACAAACAAAAAACAATAAAAATATATGACGATGATACGATGATAGTTAAGGGGGGCTACAAAGGAAATTTGAGAATTTTTTCTAAGAAACTTCTCTTGTGATTTTCATTTCCTAATTATTGTATGTATTTTTTAATGTTATATTGTATATATAATGTATTTGCTAAGAACCTAATCAATTAATGTCTATTTAATAAAAACATATTTTATTTATACACTAGAAACCAGGCATTTTTATCCATCCTAATTTAGTCACATGGTAAAAAACTAAATAACTATAATTTCAATTCTCGCAGTCGATTGTAGCACTACAACTCCTGTCAAGCTTTCATTTCTTGCAAATCAACCAGTTTTCTGAGTTATCATCCTTCGATTTCGGATTTCTTAGAAAAGTTCCGCTAATATTAGACAAGCAACTTATAGATGGCTGGAAACCAAATCTTCATCGAAGTAGCTGAAGTTTTCAACAGTCAGGTTTCATTTCTACTCATAAGTTGTTCGGTTTTCAGATGAGATTTTGGCGTATACGTAATTTAATTTCTTGTGTTGTGCTGGAATCCTAGATAGAGGAAGTAATCCTTATTTTCCATTTTAAAAATTGCGTCTTCTGAGAATAACGTTAGGATTTATTGTTTCTTATACTTATAATTCTTTCTCTTCGAATTATATTCCCGTCTTTCTCATTTAGTTGCACGATATAAACCAGGCTGTAGGTATCTGAAGCATTCTCTTACACTGGGTAATTTAAAGGACTGTTGGGCACTTCGTAACGTTAAAATAAGTATTATAGGTCAGTGAAATACCAATTGGAACATACCGGGCTAGCTTTGTGCAGTTATATTGTTACATGTCCAAACAATTCTGCGAGCTACTGTCGCAATTGTTGTCGCAACTGTTAATAACATCATGATCAATATTGATTGAAAAGGAGCAATAAAGAAAAGTAAACGAATGTACTCGTAAGCACAATAATGGACCAAGTTGATCCATGATCAATATCTGAAAGTGACGAATTGCTCGAATATTCCAGGTAGTTCTCGTCAGAACATTCGCCAATATACGTAAAATGGATAGAATGACTATGGACCCTATATAAAAACGAGCTGAATGAATGGGGGAGAGAGTAATAGTAAAACCGCGATAGTAAAAACTGCGATAAGTGTAGAGCGCGAGTTGAAGGCGATATTGAATGATAGTGTAGTAAAGATTTTTCGTGATATATTTGAAGACATTGGAAACATAAATCGATAGAACAAGTGAAAAGCAAACTAAAGTGTGATTTGTGAAGTTAATTATTGTACATTCTTAGTAAATAAACTCTTTTAACTTAATTTAAAAGACAGTGCGTTTTCACTTACCTGGAACATTTAAAATAATCGGCCGCGAACCATAACACACGACAGTGGTGTCAGAAGTGAAAATGAAAGTGAAAATTTTTAAATATTTGTTTAAAATGCGCACTAGTGAAATGTAACGTGAAAACTGGTGGAAAAAAAAATAAAAGCCGAAATAATAAAAATACCATGAAGCTCACATTTAAAAATTAATGAATCGACCATGTCGGAGCTTAAGGGAGAAACATCAAAGGAAAATGCGCTGATGCAAATGTTAATGCTGATGTAGCAAGAGCAGCGACCACAATCATTCGAAATCAAGGCAGACATCACACAGAAGCTGTTGGAGCAACCAACGAAGCTAAATGAACAATCAGCGAAGCTAGACCAACAAGCATTCGAAATTAAGGCTGACATCACACAGAAGCTGGAGAAACAGTCAACTGATTTGAAGGCAGATTTGCAAAAACAGTCAACCGAAATAAAAGCGGTGCTCAGTAGTCTGAACAACCAAATTAAATGCGCCGAGGAAAAGGTATACCAGGTCGAGGAGAGAATCAACCATGAGATCAACCAGATCGAGGCGAGAATAAACCATGAAATGGAAAAAATGAAAAAGGAATTGAAAACAGCGAAGGCAGTAGTATTCACCTCACTAGCCCCGCTTATAACTGCAGCGTAAAGCACATTCAGAAATGTGTAAGCACCAATATTCGACGGGCAAATGGTCTGGCGTATTTACACAATCCAGTTTGAAGCCGCCGCTAGGGCAAATGAGGGAATGAGCAGAAACGAGCAACTGCATTAATTCTTGCTCTAAGAGGCCCAGCTGCCGAGCTTTTGCAGACTATCCCCGTTGAGTTGCACTCAAACTCGGCTGCAATAATGAGTGCGCTTGACGTGCGTTATGGAGACGATAATCTGAAGAAGATTTATCGGTCAAAGCTTTGGCATCGGATGCAGAAGTCTGGCGAAACCCTACAGCAGCTTGCCCAAAACATTGAGCGACTGGCACTTTTGGCTTACCCAGCTTACGACCTGGAACATCGAGATGACGCAGCAACAGAAGCATTCATCAGTGCATTAAAGGACTAGGAATTACAACAAGCCGTGCGTTTAGCTCAAAAGCAAACGGTTAAGGACACATTGGCCTTTAGTCTGAACTTTGAATAAGAGGATCGACGTTCCCAGCACCACTATCACCGTGTCAAAACTACATCGGGGAGAAGTAGACTTATGCCCTCCGGGTCATGTTTGCACCATAAAAATCGACACTGGCGCAACCTGATCGATTATCCGACCAGACCTAGTGAGGCAACAACTACTTCACAAGGGCAGGATTTTCTCACTGGATAGCTACGGGACAAACTGCACATGTCCATGGAAAAGTCAACCTCCAGATACAGTTCGGAGACCTTGCGTTCCGACATAATTTTCTGGTTTCGATCATTATGGATTATTGCATTCTCGGAATGGATTTTCTGCGACCAAGTGGAATCAAGTTGGATTTGGGCAAACGGGTATTGAAATGGCAGAATTTCGAAGTATTGATGGAGGATCCCAGTGTCCAAATTCCCAAGATAAATGTGGTAGTATGTGCCGACACTGGTGTACCGAAATCTTCCGAGAGCATTGTATGGGCCAAGCTTCATGGTGATTCCGGAGACCATCGATGTTATCTGATAGAGCCAACGAGTACGTCCGCATTGCACAGCTCGATTGTTGGACGAAGCCTTGTAAGATCTATAAGGAACGGATACGTGCCGGTTAGAATCTTTAACATCGCAGACAACCACGAGCATAACAGCGGGAGAAGTCATCGGCCGCTGCCAGCTTATTTTCACCATCACCTCTTTGGAAGCTGCTCACGACCATCATTGGAAAAAAAGGCAAGACTCAGACAAAGCCCGGGAACTCACTTCTACAATATTGAAGCAGACCAAATTGCCTGTGCAGCTATTCAAACAAGCCTCTGATCTGGTCACCAAGTACAGTGACATCTTCTTAACAAGCCCGGATGACCAAGGCCGAAAGAGTATGGTAACTCACGTCATAGATACACAGGGAGCCAAGCCGATTCGACAAGCATTGAGACGTCTTCCCATAGCCAAACCAGGAGAAGTGAGCGCACTGATCTCGGACGTTGAAAAACAAGGTGTTATCGAACCTTCTGTCAGTCCATGGGCCGCGCCAGTAGTTCTAGTAGAGAAAAAGGATGGTAGCACTCGTTTTTGTGTCGACTATAAGCAGCTTAACGACGTCACTAAGAAAGATAGTTATCCGCTTCCATGCATCGACGATATCATGAGCACTTTAGCCGACGCAAAATGGTTTTCTACACTCGATCTCAAGAGTGGCTACTGGCAGGTAAAGTCGACAAGAAGGACCGAGAGAAGACCGCATTTTCAGTTGGGACCGGAGTGTGGCAATTCGTGGTGATGCCATTTGGGCTTTGCAATGCTCCAGCCACTTTCGAACGCCTGATGGAGTACGTGCTACGAGGCCCGACCTGAAAAATCTGGTTGGTGTACCTAGATGACATCATTGTTATCAGGAGAACGTTCGAAGAACATGCGCGGAACTTAGAAGAGGTTTTCTCCCGATACGACTGGCGAATTTGAAACTTAGTCCCAACAAGTGTACCCTTTTCGCAGCTGAAGTAAAATACCTGGGACACGTTGTATCAGCAGAAGGGGTCAAAACAGACCCTGGAAAAACTGAAGCCGTGAAAAGCTGGCCAAACCAAACAACAAGCGCCAACAACGAAGTTTTCTGGGTTTGGCAACCTACTATCGAAGATTCGTCAAAGACTTTACCAAAATAGCTGTGTCTCAGCTAACCAAGAAAAATCGTCCGTATGTCTAGAATAAACAATTCCAGGCAGCCTTTAAGACCTTGAAGGAGACGCTGTTTGAATCACCCGTGCTGGCATATCCGAAACCCGGAAAAATGTTTGTAGTTGACACCGATGCGAGCAACGGTGGGATTGGAGCTGTACTCTCCCTGCAGATGGATGACGAAGAAAAAGTCCTCTCGTATTACAGTCGAGTTCTCTCAAAAAGTGAGAGGAACTACTGCGTGACCAGGAAGGAGCTATTGGCTATAATAGAGGCAACCAAGCAGTTCCACAAGTACCTATATGGCCAGAAACTTGTTCTTCGAACAGACCATGCACCGCTGAGATGGCTACTTAACTTCAAAGACCCCGAGAGACAAGCTACGAGATGGGTCGAAAGATTGCAGTCCTACGATTACAAAATTGTTCATCGGAAGGGCGGAGTTAATAGAAATGCTGACGCCCTATCTCGTCGTCCATGTCCAGCAAACTGCAAGCATTGCCGACGAATGGAGGAAAAGGAGCCGACCGTTGATCTGCGAGTGATAACGGCCGAATTCGATGAAGGTTGGTAATTGGTGGACATCAAAACGCCCAGCTAGCCGATGAAGACATCGGACCATTGCTCGTATCGAAGGAGACAACTGAGCGACCTGAGTGGAAGGACGTTTTGATGCACGACGCAACCCTAAAAAGCTTTTGGGCAGAATGGAACTCCCTTCAGGTGGAGGGTGGCGTACTCAAGCGAAAATGGGAAATGGCGGATGGCAGCTCCAATAGGATACAAACTATACTTCCCAAAAGCCGAATCCACGATGTGTTTAAGGAAATACACGAAGGATCCTCGGAAGGCCAACTTGGCTTTAACAAGACCTTAGCGAAATTGCGGGAAAAGTTCTACTGGCTCTACGCTCGAGAAGACGTCGAGGACTGGTGTCGCAGGTGCACAATTCGCACTTCCGTCAAAGGTCCAAAGTGACGACAGAAAGGACAAATGCAAACCTACAATGTGGGTGTACCGTTTGAAATGATTGCTGTTGACATCACAGGACCTTTTCCTAAATCCGAATGGGGTAATCGATACACACTGGTTGTGGCCAATTATTTCAGCAAGGGGTCTGAGGTCTACCCCATTCCCGACCAGGAAGCAACTACGGTAGCCGAACAGCTAGTGTCAAATTGGGTCAGTAGATACGGCGTACCTTGCGAACTACAATCGGATCAAGGCCGAAACGTTGAGTCACTAGTTTTTGGCGAAATGTGCGAGCTGCTGGGAATGCGGAAAACGAGGACAACACCGCTGCATCCCAAATCCGATGGAATGGTCGAACGTTTCAACGGCACGCTCAATAAACACCTGGCCAAAATGGTTGACGAGAACCAAAGGGACTGGGACCGACACATCCCATTATTCTTGATTACGTATAGAGCTGCCGAACACGCAAAGACGGGCCAAGCCCCAGCCAAAGTCATGTTTGGAAAGACTATTCGTCTGCCGGCTGACATAAAGTTCGGAACACCCCCTGAAAAACCCCAAACGATCTCGGAGTACGCAAGTGAGCTAAGGCAATGATGGAACCAGATACATTGGACAGTGCGAAAACACCTCGAATCGGCTGCTGACTGCATGAAGACCAGGTATGATCTTAAGGCAAATTCTACTGGCTTCCAGCAAGATGACTTAGTGTGGCTATACAACCCACAACGGCGAAAGGGTAGGTCTCCGAAGTTGCAGCATAATTGGGAGGGACCATACAGGGTTACAAAGCGAATCAAATACGTCATATATCGCATACAGGAACACCGCAAGCCGAGAGCCAAACTGAAAGTCTTGCCCCAAATTACATTCAAGGAGACTTGACTACAACTGGTGACTCATTTTTTCGGGGCGAAAAGAACTGAGGTAGGGGCAGTGTTACATGTACAAATAATTTTGCAAGCTACTGTCGCAATTGTTGTCGTAACTATTAATAACATCATGATCAACGAATGTACTCGAAAGACAAGAATGGACTAAGTAGATCCATGATCAACATCTGAAAGTGACGTCACTGTGCGCGTTCAGAATTGCTCGAATATTTCAGGTAGCTCTCGTCAGAACATTCGCCAATATACGAGAAATGGATTGAATGACTAGAGACCCTATATAAAGCCGATTTGATTAAATGGAAGGCATAGTAAAACCGCGATAGTAAAAACTGCGATAAGAGTGGTGCGCGAATTAAAGGCGATATTGATTGATAGTGAAGCGATTGTCATGATACAGACAGTTGGAATATAAATTGATAGACAAGTAAAAAATAATAACATTTTAATTATCTGTAGTGAAATTAATGATGGTGCATTTTTAGTAAATAAACTCTTTATTTTGATTGTTGAAATTGATAAAGACGATTGCTTGATTACAATGCAATGACAGGACCCAACATTGAAGGAAATAGTCGAGATGCTTTCGGAAAAATGCATTTCGGAGCAATCTTCACAGCTTAAACAAGATTATATTAAGAAAAATGGTCGACTAATGCGTGGCGTCGATGGAAATTTCAAATTTGTGGTACCGTCAGCTGTTCGTTGGAGGATTGTCAAGAGCTATCACGATGACGTAGGCCACTTTGGAATCGAAAAAACCATACTGCGAATTAAAGAATTGTTCTAGTTTTCTCGTGCCGTGTGAAGTCATTTATTGCGTCATGTCCTGAATGTTGCTACAACAAGATAGCTGCGGGAAAATTTTGAAGGCCGTTTGTTTTGTGAGCAAATCGAACCAGTTCCATTTAGAGTTCTTCATACCGATCATCTCGGACTGTTTCCCAAGAGTCATCGAGGCAATCTTCACGTTATCGGAATATCAGATCCATTCAGCAAATTCACTATGATCCGAAGAGTAAGGTCAACGAATACTAAGCCTCTCGTGGCAATGCTCAGCGATATTACGTGCTACTTCGGCTTGCCTAGTCGAATAATAACAGATAGGGGTATCGCCTATACGTCAAAACAATTTGTGAACTTCTGCGAGCGATATGATATTCAACATATTAAAGTATCAGTTCGAACACCTTGAGCCAATGGACAGACTGAACGGATAAATCAGTCCACATTTCCTTAATACCCAAGTGAATTCTACCACGGGATTTGCGCCGAATAAGATTTTTTTCGATTTTCGTTTGCAAGACGTTACCGCTAATCGCATTATTCAAGCACTGAAACATAATATGAGTGACGTATCACAACTACCAATCACACAGATATGACAATAAGCTGCTGACCAGATTGCAGCTCAGAGAGCGATGGAAATGACGATTCCACGCAAAACACAAGCAGCCGTACACGTACAATAGAGGTTTGATCGTCTTGGAAAATATTCCATCAGCGACCGGCCAATCTCAAAATTGGAACCGAAATACCGTGGGCCATATGTTATGGCTGAGGTCTTGAGACACCGCTACGTAGTCGAGGATTTGCAGGTTATCGGACGAAATAGACGAAAATCCAGCTCTATTTTTACTACCGATAAAATGAAACCCTGGTGTAGTTTGAGTCCTGGGTTGGATTCCTATGACGACGACTATAATTAAGAAGTTAGTCAGCGTTATATTTATCTTCACTTATGCCATTTTAGCACACCGTTACTAATTGATATGGAAAATATGGACAAAGAAGTCGTTAGGAAGCGATTTGTGTAAAAGTAGTTTATGCCACATACATAGAAGGGGTCAGTTTACAAGTATATATGAAAATAACAATGGAAAATACCAGGATGGTTTTCGAAAATTGACGATTGACAAAATAAATCGGTAAAACATATGGGTGGTAGTCTTAAAGTATGCACATGATAATATCCATATTTATTCTTTGTTCAAAATAAGGTCAACTTTGGTATCCCAACTCAACAATATCTAATCAAAAATGTAGGTCATAAAGATATGTTGCAAGCTGTATCCATCTTAGCAAAGAGAGATGGATTTGTCTCCAAGTTATTTAATCAATTCTATCAGGAAGGTTAAATAAAATCGTCTTCTTCTTAGCACTGCAGCCCATCTCGGGTCTTCGCATCCTGCAAACAGCGCAAACAGCGGTCCATTGACCGCGTCTTCCAATTCCGAAATCCGAGCAGCGATGAACTGTCTTCGTTGACCGAGTCAGACCAGCGTTTCCTCAGTTTCCCCACTAGCCTCCGGCCTTCAGTGCTCCCAACAAATACCTTCTTGGGTGTCCGTTGTTCGTCCATACGATTTATGTGGCCAGCCCATTGCAGCTTCCGCAGTCTTACAATCGTTGAGACCTCCGGTTCGTCAAAAATTTCATACAACTCATGGTTGTATCGAATTCGCCATTGGTCCCCCCGTTGCGAGTATTTTGCGTGATAATGGCCAGATGGTGAAGTAATAATTTTGCCGCTGAAATCATTGAAACCAATTTTAGAATTATAATTTGACTGAGCTTGAACTCTTCCAAGTCAAACAGCAATCATAAAATTAAAAAAAAAACAATTCTATTTAAGAAGTATAAAACAAATTAAGACATTCTATTTTATTTTTTAATTTAAAATACAATCTAAATCTATACACTTTATAGTTTGTCAAATATATTAGTGTCAAGAACTTATACTAGATTAAATAAAAATTCACTTTTTGGGAGTAGGGGCCATGCAATTGCCATCAGGATATCGTTTTTGGAATTGAGTTATCAATTCCGGATCAACCAATCTAATGCCATCCAATTGATTTCCTAATGTTATCCTACAAACATAAAAATTCAAAATAAACGTTGTTTTTTTTAATACAGAACATACCAGTTTGGCTGCACATTGTGCGGTCGTCCAAATAATTCTATTTTTCTCGTACCCGGACTAAGTCTTTCGATTATTCCATAAATTTCATCCGGCTTATGACTAGTTGCTCGAACTTCGGCAACAATAACATCACAGTCTAAACCACGATTGAGATTTTTCGGATTACCTTTCATTCCAACCAAACAGTGTTCCTTGCCATGATTAAGCCAATGACCTGTTCGTCCTGTGCGGATAATGCGTTGCAATTGGTTGGTTTTGACCCATATTAGTTCATCAACTCGTTCGTAGCTGGAATTAATATTATTAGAAAGCTTTTATGCTTGGATTTTGTTCAAATTACCCCCAAAGCTTCAAACATTCCCTCCCTAACTCCATAGCACGTCCTGTAACCCATAGAAATATGAGGCCATCATCTTGTAACGCGGGTACACCTAACTGTCTCATTTCATCATCGGACATTGTTCCTAGAATTCAAGAAGTGACACCTGTAACGTTTTTGGAAAGGACTAACTAACCATAAGGGAGTTCCATATGAATATCCCATGGTGGATCTGCCATTACGACTGCAAACTTTCCAAGTACTGTCATATCTAGATATCTAAAATAAAAGCATATGTACAAGTTGTAGCCAATTCGAAGGGTCCAAACAACCTTAAATCACATTGAATCCATTGTGGTGGATATAATGTAGCGCTTGGATCGGCATTTCGTTTTATAGCTGATTTTGATAAATCACTCCTGTTGCTGTTTGCACCAATGTGGTCAACTTCGTAATGTACATATCTTAAATGGATAAATTTATTGTAACTCATATGTCACAAACACGACTTAGGAAACTTACTTGCATGTCGCCATGTGAAAGCAGGTATTTAAAAAACTGCAATCGCCTAATGATTCGTCCGTGTGCGATTGGATGATTTTCTTGAAATGTAACTTAGTGCAGCGGTCAAGTGTTTCATCTTCTATATCAATATTCTCCTTCTCAGCTTTGGAATCTTCTGTTAAAAGTGCATCTGGTTTGTCGGACGATGAATCTGAATTTTCATTATCAATTTTCGTCTTTTTGCTCTTAATTATTTCAGCAGTTGCTTGCTGGGCGCGCAAGCATTCGGCTTTCGTGCCGTGAGGGCAGAACTCCATCACTTGTGCTCCGCCATGAGATTTGAATTTTTCTGCGAGGAACCGTTCTTTAGCGGTGGGTTTAGTAAGTAGTTCCAAGATTTCTTCCCCAACTTGTTTACTTTGCTTTTCTCGAGTGGAGGGCATGGACAACAACGACTGGGAAATATTTCAGATTATTATTTACTAAGATTATATTGAAACTAGTGTTTACTTTACCATTATATCAGATGCATCACTGGCCTGTTCTTTGATAGAACTTTTCTTTTCAAGCTTTGCGGATTTTGAGGAGTTTTCATCGTCATCAATATCACTGTCAACTAAATAAAGTTTTTAATTCACATATTGTAGGCATACAAATGGAAACACACTTTTCCTTTTGAGGTCCTCAACTGGTTTGGACAAACCCCCATCAGCCAAAAACTCATTGTACAAGTTATGAACTACTTTTTGTTCAACTTGGATCACTTCATATCCACTTTCCGAACCAATCGAGACATTCCTTATGCTGAAATGACCATTTATAAAAAATGGCTAATAAAAATAATATCGGCAGTACTTGATAATTGATTGTGCTGCCAATTTTTTCAAAAAATATTGAACAGAATCCTTGGGTATATTTCGGCTAAGTCGTCCTTCAACAGATTCACTAAGCTGCACTGAGTTCATGGGTAACAGTAGCGTCTCATCAGACAGTATTTGCAGTAAAGTCCTGTCAATTTCCGAAACAGAATCTGTAAGGTATTATTGAAAATGATGAGAATTGTAAATTATTACAAGTACTACCTAATTCGACTTTCAGTGGAGTTTTGCGATCTTCTAAGGATTCACTTTGCAGTCCAGAACTGAAGGAAAGAGGCGCGGCTAAAGTTGAAGAGCTTAGTATGTCCCTCCTTTCTTTCTTTCGTTTTTCCAGGCGCTCACGTAAGCTATTACGTTTGCTTTTTATGGCTTGGATATCATCCCAAGCTTCAGCCATAATAAAATCAAAAACGCGGAAATGTTGATATTAACAGCACTCTTTTCCGCCAGAGAATTGAGCCCTAAATTTGACACAAAAACAATGAATTTGGGGTTATGTTTATGTATCTTCTTCTTGTTATTAAGAGTTGATACAAGAACATTCACCTGTAAAGTCTGTACAAAAATAAGCACAATTCCATAGAGATTAAAAGCGGATATAGAAAAGTTCGTTTTCAATAGCTACAACTAATGACTTTTTCTTCCATTAACTAAATATGCCAAAGTGGAACATTAGCTTTGACTGTTATAAAGACTGTTCATTAAGTAAATTGAGTTATTGTTGAGACATAATTTATAATCGAAAAAGGAATTCTTTAGCTCAATTTACTTAAGCGAATATCACTGTTGCTAATTGGTTACTGTTATTTAAAAATATTATAGAAAATAAAAAACAAAATGAAGTAAATTACCAAGTTGGGATTTTATGGATATGCATCTTAGCAAAGAAGGATCTTTCAGTTTTTTTTAAACAAAAATTTTTGCACTGTTCATTTCTGGTTGTAGTAATCGAACAAACAGTGCATACGAACTGCTCGACGGTCCTACCATTAAATTATTTGAATGCGTTTAAGGTAAAAGAAAACAATGAACAATCAATTAGACGCTTCCTTAGCCAGCATCCACAAGGCAAATGTTGTTGCCTAAACTATGATACGGATGTCTTATACTTGAACGTGTGCAGCAGATATGATAATAGCTACCTAGCAAGAAGCTGCACACTTACCACGCTTTAATTAACAAACAATTTAGTCTTAAAGAGGATGAACCACAAGTCTCTCCAAACGCCTTATGTAGTGATTGTTTGATTATTATTGTTCGTGAAGGTCTGCTGCCTCAGTGAGCGCAGGTATAGCGCTCGCCACAATTGGCCTTGTCTGAGGATGCGTGAAAGCGCTAGCAGCAGTGACGGCTGTCAAAAAATTCCGAGCGTACATAGAAGGCCACCCGTTCAAGATCATCACCGGCCACTCTTCGTTACAATGGCTGATGGACCAAGCGGACCTGCACGGACGTCCGGCCCGATGGGCTCTTAAACTGCAATTGTTTAAGTTTTCCATCAAACACCGGAAAGGAACACAAAACATCGTGCCCGATACTCTCTCGCGAATGTTCTCACCCGAGGGTGCGGAATTGGCATTATATGACGATAGTCCCATCGAGATAAAATTGGACAGCCTGCATTTCAATTCGGACAACTACAACGAGTTGAGGCAAACCATCGGAACCGAACAAACACAGTTGCCTGATTTGAAAGTGGTCGACGGGTATATTTACCGACGTAATGAATACGCAAACGATGACTCGTTGCAGGAAGAAGAGTCTTGGAAGCTTTGGGTGCCGGAGGAGATGACTCACAATCTGATCCTTCATGTACACGATCATCCTCTAAATGCCTACGGTGGCTATGTTCGAACGCTTTGGCACCTTAAGAAATACTTCTTTTGGCCTAAAATGTCATCTCAGGTCAAGGAGTATGTAGGCGCCCGTGAGACCTGTAAAGGCATTGAGGCTCCCAACCAGCCTCTTTGACCTCCCATGAGCCATCTCAGCGTTCCAGAGCACGTACTTCAATGTGTGTATATAGATCTACTCAGTCCATACCCTCGTTCATCTATGGTTCCCGCTGGCGGATCCCATTCGCAAATTTACGACTCCACCTATTTGTGAAACTCTTAGAGAGCCGAGGATTCCATATGTTTAGTGTCCCAGAAAGCTTGTACTCGGACAACGGAGTACAGTTCCGATTACGGTAGTTTAAGAGTCTACTCGAACAGTACGCTGTCGAACACAGACTGACGCCAATATACTCTCCTCAATTTAACACATCAGAATGTTTGAATCACACCCTGTTAGCTCCGATCCGTTCCTATGTCCATCCAGCTCAGAAGGATTGGGACCACAGATTGTTTGCCATCACCTGCGCACTGCGGTCGTCTTATCATTCCGTGACGGGTATTTGGACAGCATATGATTTTCCACGGTGAATCATACGAGTGATTGTGGCAATTAAAATCGTTGGAAGATCCCGTCGTCGCGCTGGAGCCCCACAAAAGATTGGGCAACAAATCAGAAGATACGAGAAGCAGGACGTGCAAATGAAGCGCATTATAATCTGAGATCCCGACCGTCCAAATTTAGAGAAGGGGATGAAGTCTTTCGTCGCAATTTCCGCCAAAGCGACGCAGCTGGCCGAAATAATGCGAAATTAGATCGACGACTCTTGAAAGGCCGTGTACATAAGGTTGTAGGACCTGGTCATAATCTCCTCACGGATCTGTCTGGCTAAGAAATGGGTGTATACCACGCAAAAGACCTGCGTCGATAGTTTAACACATATGTTATTTTTTCTGTCCATAGTTAGTTTCAATCACATACTTTGGTTTCCACATCTACAGAAAGTCGAAAGTATTCGCGTCAGTTTTTCCGTTCAATTATAGTTTTTTTTTGCTTTTGCTTAGTATTCCTGCTACGAACACAATCCTCGTCTCCTCAGGGTTGCGAGAAAACTAGCTGCCCTGTAGTGATCTAGTAGCCCGCCTAGGCAAATTTCTCGAGGGACCCTTACGAAAAAAGACCATTTCATAATAATAACAACGCAATAAGTGCGGGGCGATTTGAAACACGATTTATCAATATGATTATTACTAACCCGAAATAAACTCCACCACTATCACCACTGCCATTATCGATAAAAAGTTTTTTAAAAAAAAAACCAAATAAAATCAATAATAGCAACACCATCGCGACACAATTTAGTGAAGCAATCGCTAAATTGTTGGAACCAGAACCTGTCATTACCACCATGAAGAGGCTCGTCGAGAGAGGCGGTAGAAGGAAGGTAGAAGGTTGACGACGGCAACAGGTTGCGCGAAGTTTCAGAGATGTTTATCGAGCGGGAGTGGAACGTTAGCGGTTCACCAACGCGATCATATGTGCTCCATTGCAGAAGGTGTGTAGTGGTGGTTGTGGATCTTACTCTGGTGATTGTTAAGCAATAAGAAATTGCAGGCTCGGGTCTTGCGAATTCTGTGCACAATCCATTCGAAATGGAGAAGATACAGATGGTTTCATTCTGGGATTTTGAAATTGTTTACGACTCGACATTTAACGGCTTTTCAACTTGTAATAATTGAAACTAAATTTTTAATAATAAATGTCAGAGTATGAGCGCTTCGATGCAATGCACTTTTCAATAATTGAATGAACTTTAACTTACATTACTTGAACGAATGGTACCTTGATCAATTTAATGCGAAAATTATTATTACATTATTTGTGGAAAGGTTGGAATTATGAGTTTAAAGAGAGTCCCCCCATATAGAGGAGTGATCTTCGAAAAATAAATTTTCATCAAAGGCGGTCAAATGAGGGGTCATATAAAAGGTCTTAATGAGATGTTTTCAAAACAGGTTTTAAAATTACTTCATCAGCATCGAAGGAGGCAGGAGAAGGGGACATGCACGATTTTTATGCGTACTACCCTCACGATTGGAAACCTTTCATCCGAAAAATCTGAAAAAGATCATAAGTGTAAACCTTTATGAGCACTACAACAACAGATACGTCAGAAGTCGAAGTTCACTCAACTTTGTAAGTAATAGTATGATTTATCAATTTTACACTTTCTTGAATAGAATCGTAAGGGCACTCTCAAATTGAATAAAATTCAATATGTAAATGTCAATTTATAAGTTTAATCATTACTAGAAATTTCAGAAAGATCGAAGTATATTTAAGAGAGTTATTGGGGCTTAAATTTTCCTGTATTACAACAGCAAATACAGGTATACATGGCTATGGGACAATATACGCTTCCAATCAACTCATACACTACGGGTTTTATAGGATTTTCATGAAAGTTTTAGAAATTATATTCATGATAAATATCTTTGAGAATTTATTCAACAGGTGACATCTGTAATCATAAAATAAAATGGCGGCCGTTTTAAATGAGAATATTGAATAAAATTGTGTTTTTTCGTGAATCCCAACATTTAAGGTACATGTTATTAACACTGGATAATTGGTGAAAAATCGTAGAGGTAGATCCTATAACATATAACTTAATGGTTGAAATTCTTTCAACTTTCCTAATAATATTTTTGCCAGTAAAACTGTATTAGTATTATTTAGTTGGATGGAAGTAGATATTTAGGTATGATTTAAAAGGTCCTTATACTCTATGAGTTTTAATAGAATGTACAGAAGTAATTGCCGTTTGAATTTTCTCCGATTACAACAATGAAACACGGTTTTTTTATTATATAAGCTTTTCATCAAACCAGACACTACACTTTTGATAGCATTTTCTCGAAATATACAATATTTTCGTGTCGCAAATGTTCAAAGTGAGATTATGCACTATTTCATGATTTATCTCAATTTCGATCATTTTTAATTCGCGCAATGTTGCGAAATATTGCTATAAATCAAAATGTTTAAATCTTAAAGGAGTTAATGAAATATTTCTCTCTATTTAACACCCAAAAAAGAACAATAAACAAAAAAATCATACGCACGCACGGTTCTATTCCGAATTTAACGGCATAACAGGAGCATCAAGCTATCACAACGCAAACGGAATTACTCGATTGCAGTTTACAGAGTGAAGGAAATATAAATTAAATTATAAATTGGAAGCGGGAGTAGACTCTCCACACAGAACCACTTATAAAACATCCAAAAATAACTGAACTTATTGTTAGATTTGCAATTTTAACTTGATCAGAATTTGTCAATTTAAACTTAAAGTATAATATGATGAATTCTCACATGCCAACCCTTTTATTATGTACCAAACCATTACATTATTATGTTTAATAAAACAAAAGTCAGTCTATAGCTGACCGCGTGCGTAAACGGTGTCTCTTTATTATTTCACTTCCACGCAACATGTTATGGGCCCAGACACCCAGCCACCCAGACACAGATGGTCCGTGCATTAAAGTGTTTTGTCTTTTAGTCGTGAAAAGTGAAAACTTGGCATGGCAGAGTCGATCCGTACAACGAAACTCAACAACACGAATTACCAAACTTGGAAATTCAAATTTGAGCTACTTCTGAAACGGGATGAGCTCTGGGCGGTTGTGAGGGATCCGAAGCCTGATACAGTTACCGATGCATGGATTTCGAAAGACAATAAAGCAGGAGTGCACTTCGTTTTTTCCGTTGAGGATGACCAGCTCACTCACATAAAATGGAAAGAGACAGCATTTGAAATGTGGAATACTCTGAAAGCGTTCCATGAGAAAGCGAGGTTGTCAAATAAAGTACAACTTCTTCGTAAATTGTGTCGTCTCACTCTTCAGGAAGATGGTTACATACTGCTGAATTTAAACTCCATGGACAAAATCATCGACGAGTTGACAACATTGGGGGAGCCGCTAGCCGACGTGTTGACTGTTGCTATGTTCCTGAGTAGCTTGCCCGATAACTACAGTACATTGATTATGGCGTTGGAGTTTAGACCGGAGTCTGATTTAACTACTACATATGTAAAAGCCAAACTTGTAGAGGAGTACAATCGACATCTGAGCAAAATATAAAGGAAAAAAAGTAAAGTGTTGCTTCTGCAAGAAATTTGAACAACAACGAATATTTGAACTTGAAAAAGAAAAACTTGGAGAAGTGTTAAACAAATACAGTGCAGAAGTCGCAGTCGGATTGTGATGATTGTAGCTGGTAAGTGTTAACGGTCTTGTTAGCTGTTCAACTAGCAGCGAATGGATTAATGATAGTGCTGCCTCAGCACATATGTGTAATAATAGAGAATACTTTCACGAATTGAATGAGACCGATAAAGGAACAGTTATGTTAGCTGATGATCGCGCATTACCTGTGAAAAGAATTGGCATTGTTTGGATCAGAGGTAAACAAAGTGAAATGAGCAAAACAATAAAACTGAACGACGTTTATTTTGTGCCGGACTTAAATTGCAACTTAGCTTCGGTGAACAAACTGATCAGGAAAGAATGTGAAGTTCATTTTAATGAATCCTTTTGTAATGTTTCGCTGAAAGAAGCTGGAATTATCACCATAAGTGCCTATAATAACATTTAAAGACTCTCAGTGGATCATAAAATCTCGAATTCAGTACAGTTGAACAATCCAAAATGTGTACATGAGTGGCATAAAATATTAGGGCATCGCAACTTAAATGACGTTCAGAAACTGAATCATTTGGCCTATAACGTAGCATTTAAAGAATGTAAGCATAATAATGTTTGTGAAGTTTGTTTAATAAATAAATCCACACATTTTCCTAATGAGTCTAAGACTAGAACGAGTGAAATTTTTGAAATGATACATTCGGATGTCTGTGGTTCTCTGCGTACTACACCAAGGGGCAACAAGTACGTTCTTAGTTTGATCGATGATTTTAGTGGGTATAAGCCTATATACCTTATGCAACGAAAAGACAAAGTGTCCCACATCCTAAGAAATTTCGTTAAAGTGATGGAAACTCAACTGAATAAAATGCCTAAATGTATCCGATCAGACCATGGCGGTGAGTGCATGGATATTGAATTAAGAAACTATTTTAAACAAGTTTTAAAACTTGATCAACTGCACCCAAGACACCTCAACAAAATGGTAAAGCTGAGCGGAGGAACCACACTCTGATTGAAATGACTCGTTGCATGCTTTATAGTTCAAAATTGCCTAATCGTTTCTGGGGTGAAGCAATAACAACAGCGAATCACATATTAAATCGTGTTCCTATGAAAAATTCTGTTATAACTCCGTACAAAATATTTGAAAATATAAAGCTAGATCTGTTATTTTCGTGAATTTGGTCAAATAGTATATGTGCATATCCCAAAAGATCAACGTGATAAATTAGAATCGACCGTCGACAAATTAGTTTTCGTAGGCTACGAATTGGGCACCAAAGGTTAGCGACTATTCAATGTAAATACTAACAAAGTCAAAATCTCTAGGGATGTTCGATTCCCAGAGGCAGGTTAAAGTATTTGAAGATAACCAAAGCTGCATCTACGGATTATACAACAAAGGAAGCAGTCAACGTACGAAGCACATCGACACTAAATATGAATTTGCTCGAGAACTAGTATCTAACAATGCCATCGCAGCAGTTTAATGTCCAAAAAAATGATGACGGCTGATATTTTGACAAAGCCATTAAATGCTAATAGATTTACTGAATTAATCAAAAATTTAAATCTAGTTAATATTAATTGTAAAATTGAGAAGGGGTGTTAGATTTGCAATTTTAACTTGATCAGAATTTGTCAATTTAAACTTAAAGTATAATATTATGAATCTAACATGGTAATCCTTTTATTCTGGACCAAACCATTACATTATTATATTTAGTAAAACGAACTCAGTCCATAGCTGACCATGTGCACAAACGGTGTCTCTTTATTATTTTACTTCCACGCAACACGTTGTTGGATCAGAATATAATTGATCTGGTTATGTGTGTTGCCATTCGGTGATACCCAGGTCATTTTATGAATGTATCGATGTGGTAAGCAAGTCGAACGTATGACTAGATTTCTACTACATGCAAAGTCAATCAGGCGCTAGTTAGGAGTTATTTTTGTGTCGTTTGTAGGCAATGAGTCGACCAGTCTTTCCAGGTGATTGTAGAACGTTTCTCGTCTTTTTCTTCGGACGGGGCGTAAAGATTGATCAGTCAGATTTTTAAGAATTTCACTTTCATACAGAACGTACACAACCCTTCATTGACTACCTTAAAATCAATAACGTGCGATTTGAACTCCCTATCCACAATAAAGGCCACTCCGAATTCTCGTTTTCCAGTAGGCTTCCCACTTTTGAATATTGTGTCGAATGTGAATGTTTTTTCCAGTCCAATTCGTTTCCTGGACTGCCTGTATTTTTAATTAATATTGACTGGCCTGTTGTAAAAGGTCCTTAACAGTGCCAGGGTAATTGCCATAGTCCTTTTTTCGTTTGCGATTTCATTGCCGTGAGTACAATCAGTCACTTTTGCTTATTCCACACTAACTAGAAACTACATTCTTGAACTGAAAGCGAATTTTCTCTTATATTACTTGCGAAGTTCTAGGGAAACTCGAAGAATTGAAGTTTAGTTTTTGAAAGATTTAAAAAAAAGTTACCAAAAGCGTAGGGGTATAACTTCCATACTGTTTCTTCTAATGTATCTTTGGGACGTGAAAAAAAATTCAATGCAGCTAGGCTGAGATGCGAGAATATATTAAATTTTGTCCTTTTATTTTTGTAATAGTTAACATAAAACAGCAAGCATTAAATTGGATCAAATAAAAATTTTGGATTAGTATGTGGAAGTCCTCATGTGTATAATAAAACAATCCAAAGGATCGTGGGTTATAGCGCGACATCCAGGATCTCTTTGAAATTTTTTCAAATTATTCGTCTTGTAGATAACCCAATCATGGACTGTGTTCAACGTTCAAATTATATTTTAACGTGCTACCTTTTGTTTTCTTCTTAACAGTATCACAAAAAATGGTGATCTAAGGTTAAGGGTTCGAGAAAAGGACACAGCTTTCAAGCAATCCTTCCATAGTTTTAAATCTCACCAAGGAACTACGCAGGACTTCTTAAATTCACCCCTTGTTTTAAGTTCAGCACTTTTGCAATGTACTTATAGTCTTTACATATATCAATTCACGTTTTCGGTTAAGAAGTAAATCCTAGGGGATGTAGTGAAAACCATAAAATACTTTCAATTAACATCAACTTCAGAAATTCTAAGATGAATTCGTTAACTCTGACTTAGTCTTCTACAGTTCGTAAAGTATGTCCATCAGTACTAGAATTTTCTGAAATTTTCTAGATGCTTCAATAAATTATTTGATACTGCTTTTAATTACAAATATAAAAAAACCTTACGAGTGAATATTAGTGATAAGATTTTATCTCTGATAACCATGCATCCCAAATTAATTTACCCAAAAAAATTTAAGCTCGCCCCTAAAATTGAATTCACAAAGCATTTGCAGAACGTGTTAATTCAACACTTCCACTTGCAAAGCATTAAAATGGTTATCACGGAATTAAAATTGCTTCTCTTAATCGAACTCATCTCACAATAGAATATTTCATAAACTTAACGTAGTGCGTTGCACGATTTTATATGCCAAGTAACAATGCTACTTAAATCCCTAAATCAAGCATGCTTTCTACGTCTACGCGAATATCATTAGATCACCTGACAACCATTGCATTATGTTGCAATGGTTTTCGTCTTACGATGATTCACTCAACAATTCAGGTTCAATCGATTGGCATTGTAGATTAGACTTCATCGAGTAGTTGAAGAGCACGATGTAAGTGAAGTTCTGTCTAAGATGGAGTACCTGTGATTGATTGTCGTAGATAATCCGACCATCAACCTTTAACAAGCTTGAAAAAAGAATACAGAGCCGACGTAAGTCATCAACACCGATGCCTTGTGGTTTGCGGGGCTCGGCTGCGTGCTTCTGGTCACTCTTGTCCCCCAAAGTGTCGATAATTTTGTGTGTCGACTTTCGCGCCAATCTTCGTGTAATTTTGTACAAAACTTCTTCACCTCGAGATATTGGCAAATCATTAAATACTATTTACGCGCCTAATTTTATAAGCCCTTCCACAGTAGCTCAACCAAGCCTTAACGCTCCAATGCTCACTAGCGCAATAACTCCCAGCCACATGTCGCAGCTGGTGAACTTTCTACAGGATTTTTGCCCTTTTCTCCGCCGAACAGAAGTAATTTTAAACACTACGCAGTCACGTGGTCATAACCTTTCTCATCCACTTTATTTCAGACTTTGCCGCAAATCGCAGCGCATTGCCCTCAAGTCGCCGTTGCAACGCGTATGGTCAAATCCACGAGAAAACATTGGACACAAGTTAAAAATTACTTCCAACGTACCCAAAGTAAAAATTAAAAAGGAGCCAGGAAATGAGCTCCGAACCCTTTTGAAGTCTTTCAACAAAGAAAGAACTGAAGGTACTAGCAGCGGATTAGATTAAAGACAAGAGGCATAGGGTGCTAAGATCGAGGTTATCACAAATGAAAGCGAGCAAACGAACGTTGGCACTAGCGTTGAGTTAGGCAGTCCTCACCATAAACTTCGCACAATTTCTTTCGAGCTTGCAATGCATTTTTGCCCTTTCGGAAGTAAAACGATAAAATATGCTGATAATGCTCTCTTTGATTATCCATTTTCAAGCTTATTTTTAGCAAACTTATTGTTTAAAAAAGTATATACTAATATAAGCCACGCAATCACTACTACATGAAATATGCAGTTCACGTCATTTGTGAGAAAAAACAACGTCATGAATTATCTGACAGCGCAAATTTTTTTTTTTCAGGTGTTTTGGTTTTGCCGATTGCGATTACAATTTTCGTGTGTTATTTTTCTTGTTTTGATCAATAAACCGGCCACAACTACCTATTTTTTTGTTTCATATCTTAATATGGTCTCCCCTTTTCTACTCTTCTTTTTTGTGTGAGGGGTGGCTAGGGAATTCAATCCCGGGATCCCGATCCCGACCATTTTACAGGCTTAGAAATTTCGGGATTTTATTCAGTTAATCCTGGGATTTACAAGATTGATTAATCATTTTTGAACTTTTTATAAATACGCTGCTTGAAATGGGGTCGTCCGTTTTCATCTACAATTTGTCCATTCTTTTGTTTTTGTTTGTTTAACTTGTTTAGCTTTTCCCAGTCAATTTGATTAGTTTTTGAGCGCGGTGACGATCAGGCAAATTCACGCTGTCCAAACAGATTCGACTAGTCTATGTGTTGCCTGACAATCGAGCAGATTAAGTGGAAAAGTACAAAAAAGAAAAGTGGAAAAGTACAAATAGGAAGTTTCTTTTAAACGTTAACATTGTTGTTGGTAGGAACTCTTTTCAAATACGATTTTGTCCGCTCTTTTGTATTTTCCGCTATTTCCTCCAATAGATTCGATTAGTTTTTGAGTGCAGTGATAATCGGGCAGATTCACGCTTTACAAAAAGTAAGTTTTTTTAAATATTAACATTATTGTTGGTAGAAGTTCTTTCATTAGAATAGTTATAGTGAAACAAACAGACGTTGATTTTTTTCTTTTTACTTTAAAGCTATTGATTTTTAGTTTTATAGTTGCAAATGAGATAGATTTGTTTGTTTCTAGATAGCATAAAGGGAGTAGCATGTCCACAAAAAGTGTCTATATTGAGCATTAAAAAGATAGCGATGCTTCCTCTATATGCAGTCATTTTTTGATTGCCAAAGAGGGAAATACAGCGCAATGTAAGCGTTGCCCAGCAGTTTTGAAAACACTTGGAGGATCTACTAAAGGATTACATACCCATCTCCTAACGAAACATTCAATGAAATTAAGCTCGACAATATCGTCTACATCAAATGTTCATAACGTCGAAGAACTACCCTTGAAACGAAAAAGCAATTCGATCGTGGACTATTTTTGGAAAACTGATACTCTCGACGATGTTTTAGCTCAGATGACTGCTTGAGACGGCTTTCCTATTAGTGCATTTGTGACGTCAAATGATTTAAGCACTTTGATTCTATCAAAATGGTATTCGGATAAACCAAGATCTGCCACAACAATCCGCAATCGTGTGGTAAATTACAGCCATAAAATTAAAGCGCAAATAAAAGCTGAATCATTTACATTAAAAAATGAAGGAGAAAGATTCAATTTATGCTTTGACGAATGGTCTTCGAGCTCTAACAAGAAATATATGAATATAAACATTCATTAATGGAATACAATCTGGAATTTAGGACTGGTTTGCATAAATGAATCATTAACAGTTGAGGCATTTGTGCGAATATTAAAGGAGCGCCTTTCTGAGCTACAAATTTTTCTTGATTCTGATATTGTTGCAATAATAACTGGTGGTACAAACGCATGAGATTCAGTTAGTCGTTTGCGATTTGTTGTATAAAAATATAGACGATTCAATTGTGAGCCAATCTTTGAACGTGGATTCAGATGATGATGACGAAGATCTTAGATCAGGTTTAATTATAGAATCAAGCCATTTTCGAGATTTGACGAACGATCGCAATATTAAAACCGTGGTTAAAAAAGTTCATCGAACAGCTGTTCCGTTCAAAAGATCACCTATGAAGAATTATAAAATTCTTCAAAAATATGTACAGCAAGAACATAGAAAAGAGCTAACTTTGTTGCTTGACTGTAAGACAAGATGAAACATCCTCTTCACAATGCTTGAACGTTTTGTTTTTATAAAGAATAGCGTTCAAAAAGCTCTTAAAGACCTCAATAATCCAGAAATGTTCGTTAAATCTGATTTGGATATCATAAATGAAAAAATTAATGTCTTAGCGCCTATCCGTAGAAGCATTTTGTCGTTCTGACGCAAATTTGTGCCCGACTAATACAACTTTATGGTTTCTTTTTAAGCAGTTGGGTGTCAATGAGTCAATTATGGCGACTAGATTGAAATCACATTTGTTAAAACGCATACAACATTGCCAACGTAATGAATTAAGTGGCGTGTTAAATTATTTACAAAATCCTCACAATGAGAGTAGTTGTTTCGATGATGATGTAAAAGATTTACTTCATGTCCAAGCAAAATCCAAATTAAAAAACAGATAACTTCATTATTTGAAAGGTTGAATACCACTTTTTGGCTAAGTAGTGAAGAAAATTATCTTCATACCCCAAATGGAATCGACATCTTGCAGTACAGCGACTTTAACATTAAAAGATAAGCTTCAGCTGAACATCAACAATAGTGTGAAAACATTAACTTCTGAGGGTATCAAAGAAACAGACTTTTCAAAATTGATCAAGCAAGAAATGGCTCTTTTCGAAGCAATTAAAACTCGAGGCCACAATTTGGAACAAATTTATAAATATTGTATTTGTTGACAATGCCTCCGACTTCCATCGAGGCGAAACGTGCTTTCTCAGCGTCTGCTTATATGCGCAACAAATTGAGAACTAGGCTTGGGGACGACGGGGACGACACATTGTATGCGTTAGTGTTTCTAAGATTTTATTTCCGCAACGCAAATAAGATGTAAAAGGTTAATACTTTAAATTTACCTCGTTAATTTAATAATATTAATAGTGTTATCTGGAACATTTTTTGTTTATTACAGACGAAAACTTAATGAGGTGATGTTAGAATGTCAAACATTAATGTATTTATGAGAAAAAGTAATTGATTAACTTAAGTTGAAACCGAATTTTGTGAAATTAAGTGACAAAGTACTATATCTGATAGTGAATTTTTTAAGGACATCTAAGATGAGTTGAGTTGTTTCTTAATTGCGAGCTTCAAGGTTTTATGTAAATACATAAGTGATTCGTTTATTGTAAGAGATTTATGCTGATTTGTTTTGTATTGAATTTTCCTGCATTTGTGATGATCATGTACATATAAGATAATGAAAAAAGTTAATTTTTGAAGGGCACTCAGACTTTTATTCCCTTTTTAAATTTTCAGGGAGCCCGGGACTGTCTAGAGACAATCCAGAAATCCTGAGATTACCAGCATGGACAGAGTGTTTCCCGGAAGACCCATGACATGACTGAGCACTTAGCTTGTGTAGTTCGCGAATGAACTAGTTCGTAAGACCGCTCCCACATACGAACTGTATGAACTAGTTCCCAGTTCTTTCGCTCTTTAGTTCATTAGTTCGTTTTCGTTCAAAAAGATCAACTTGTAATAGCGATATTGAGCCAGTCCAGTCACGTTCCTAACCGCTCACTTGATCACTGCACAAGCATATGCAGCGCATGTTCGTTCATTTGTTCGGTCAGTGTAGTGTATACCTTTAGTTGATGGCAGGATTTTAAAGTGTTAGCACGGGCGCTACAAGTTTTGGTTTAGAATAATATATTGCTAACAGGTAACTTGTTTTTACAATTCAAAATGACAATTGAAATATTATTTGAATACAACAACGCAATGATTTGAAGTAGTTTATTATCAGTTTATGCATAGGGTGAATTGTGTTGTGTTTTAGGGTATTTCTTAGGATGTCATCAAAAAGGAAACATAGTTCTCTGTGGACACATTTCACTGAAAATAAAGATGAAAAAAGAGCAAAATTTAACTACTGTTGAACATTCATAAGCATTACGGGAGGCTCAAATGGAAATTTAACTAGGCATATGAAGACAAAACATGCTTTGATTCCATTAATAATTGAGAGACAACCATCCATAACATCGAATTTCAATTCACAGCAAGTAATTCAAAGCAATATTGTTCTGGCATCGTCAAATTCAGCAGGATCTCAACAATCATTGAATCAATATATTCGTAGACCACCACCAGTCCGAAAGGTTGAACAAATAGACAGGCAGGTTGTCAAGATGGTTGCTAAAGCGCATCACGCTCTACGAGTCGTGGAAGAAACAGAATTCCAGAAACTTATTGAATTAGTTTCATAATGTCCAGGCTATAAACTTCCATCAAGAAAAACACTGTCAGAGAACCTAATGTCAAGCGTTTATGATGAACTAACAGACGAAGTGAAGAAGAAAGTGCAAGCTGCATCAGCATTGTCTTTCAGTACTGATAGTTGGACGTCCAGAAATAATGAACGCTATATAGCTATTGTAGCTAATTTTATAGATGATGAGACTAAGCTTCAGTCGGCATTACTTGGCTGCATAAATTATGCTGAGCGACATACGAGCCAAAATTTATGTGATTACATGAAAGGTGTTATGACAGAATGGCAAATTCCAGACAAAGTTGTTGCTATCGTTAGCGATAATGCTGCAAATATTTTATCTGCTGTCAGACTTGGTAAGTGGCGGTCAGTTTCATGTTTCGCTCACTCTCTAAATCTTGTCGTACAAGAAGCTACGAGGGAGATTACTGAAGTTTTAGCGAGAGTTAAAAACATTATCGTATTTTTTAATCGCAGCACGCAAGGAAAGAAAAAATTGATTGCTACACAACAACAAATGAATTTGCCAGTGCTAAAGCTCAAACAGGACGTTCAAACTCGCTGGAATTCTACTTTCGACATGCTTCAGCGAATAGTACGGATGAAGGATGCAGTGATTTCTACAGTTGCACTTTTACGCTCAGACTTATCTTTGAATGAAAATGACTGGGAGGTAATAGAGGGAGTTTTGCCTCTACTTAGTCCTCTCTATGAGATAACAGCAGAAAGAAGTGCTGAAAAAAATGTGACTTTATCAAAAGTTATTGTTTTTTGCAACCTGCTTAAAAGTTGTCTGCAAAAATATGAGGCTCAAAATGACAAAATAGTTGCTGTACAATTAGTGCTGAAGAAAGGCATGGAAGACCGTTTCAAAGAAATAGAAAATAATAATCTATACGCTGAGTGTACGATCTTGGACCCCCGACTTAGAACAAAACAAAAACAAAGAAGCTTGTGAAATTGCGGTACAAGGCCTCAAAAATAAAATCGGTAGAGTCCAATTATTTCAACAAAGGGAACCTTCATATACTTTTCCTACTCATAGCGACTCATCGCCGTCTAGTGCTACAAGTAACAACAATGAAAATAAAAGGGACAGCATATGGGACGAATATGATCAGGAAATTCGAGAAATAACGAAACCAAATAATCAACTTGCTGCTGGTATTCGGGAGCTCGATAAATACCTCAGTGAAGAGTATTTAGATCGCAAGGAAGATCCACTTCAATGGTGGCATGAGCGTCGTCAGCTATACCCTCATGTTTACGCATACATGTTAAAGAGATTTTGCATAGTGGCAGCATCAGTACCCTGCGAACGTATTTTTTCGGCGACGGAACAAATCTTGAACGAACGTAGAACACAATTATCAACTAACAAAGTTTCCAAATTAATATTTTTACACAGTAATATGTAATCCTTTTCATTATTCGCTTGTTAATTCGAAGACTGATTAACATATATAACTAATGAAACTACAAGAATTATGCTTTAGCATATGATCTAACAAAAAACGAGTAATGGCTATTTTTCTATGCCTAATTGTTAGGAAACAAATTTGAAGTGCTAATTTTAATTTTCTTAATTATATCGAATATCGTAGAGTGCCATGTGGCACTTTACCAGTACCTATATGGAAAGAACTTCTGTAAATTAATCTAAAAGAATTTATGAAAAATAATAAGTTAATTATTTTTATTCTGTTCGCACCATAAACTATTTCACCACATTTGATACTAAAATAAATAAAAGTTTTAATTATTTACCGAAATAGAAAGTATATTTATTGAACCAAATACACTATTATTCACACAATCTACAAACTAAAGCTACTTTTTAACCGACATCTATAGGAGAGAAGGTTATCAGTTTCATACATATATTTATTTTTACTTTTTTATGTGTGTTCCAGCATAACTTTTGAACAAGGACAAAGAAAAGGATTCTGTTTCCACCAAAGTCTTGGTCTTACTTCAACTTAGATTCATTTTGAAAGAAACTGTAAATCGAGTGAAGGTAAAGGATGTATCTCGTTAGTTAAAATTTAATTTTTCGACTTGGACACCATTTTCTCGTCACCAGGAAAGGAGCTGAGTATAGATTTCATTTATTCAGGGTGCAAAGGAAAGGCAACATATTGTAGTATGATTTAATAATTTTTAGTGGAAATTCCATGGCGGGTTATGCAGATATTAACACTAATGTATGGCTTCTGTAACAGATATAACTACAAGCAAACAGGACGCTAGCACGGAGAACCCTTTCAGGCAAAAACCGCTGTTGGCAAGAACACCGATAAAACAAGTCACCGATTGCGGGGGGAGGCAGCAAACCCCAGAAACACTGTCAAAGTCAACATCACAGGTTAAATCATCGGAGACAGACAACAGACGGACTAACGAACGAAAGAAGGCAGAGTGCGTTGTGCAACCTGGCATCATTGCGGCCTTTGGGCGCAGTAGAAGGACTATACGCACCCCGGAGCGTCCAGTGCAAGACGTACACAATCCGGATCAAGCTGCAACACCAACAGAGGCCAGTGTAAGACTGGGGGAGGGAGAAGTTTTGCCGTTGGCCGACGCCACTTCAAACGCGACCCAAGCGATAGAAGCAGAAGGGCTAAGAAACGGGGGCCTCTCCCAAGAGGTGGCGCCAAATAACACAATCGCCCTTGACCGCACCGAAGAGGAGCGGCTTACTCGGAAAGCGGGGACTATCGTCAAACAACTGAGGGCTGCCTGCGAAGTGCAGAAAAACATAGGCAAGAGTGTCAAGAATGGCATTCTTGAACTGGAGGAGCTTTTTGGCCGCATAACGCACTGCAGGCGGAGGTGGCTTGCAACCGAAAATCACCAAAAAGACACGCTCTCCCTCGAGGCATCAGTGGGTCCTAGCAGTAGCAAAAGAATGGCCAGTAGCCCAATTGAAGGCGACCGTGAGAAAAGGAGGAAGGACGAGACCATAAAAGAAGTTGTCACTCATGTGGTGCGAAACAAGGCAGCGAAAAAAGCGGCCAAAAAGCTGCTCCTAGAAAAAACAGACAAAGAGCTCAACCACGAAAAGAAGAACAAAGAGCCCCCCGATATAACGCAGAAAACAAAAAGCGAACCGCGGCGCAAACCCTTGCGAGAGGCACTGCTTATTAAACCCACTCAGGACCGAACCTACGCAGATGTCCTCCGTGAAATTAAAGGAGCGGTCAAGCCAGACGACACCAAAACTGCCATCAAAGCAGTTCGACCCACCCGGACCGGTGGCCTGCTGGTAGAATTTGGGCCAGAGGCTACAAACAAAGATGCATTCCGTGACGCGATTCAAAAGGTTCTTGGAGATGCGGCAACCGTTGCCTCGCTCGAACCAATGGCCACCCTGGAAATCAGGGACCTCGACTGCGTCACGGACAAAGCTGAAGTAGAGGATGCCATTAGGAGGGAGTTCCCCAGCTTAAATGAAGTCAAGGCAAGATTGACACGTGAAAACACAAGGGGACAACGCATGGCTATTGTCGAACTACCTGATAAAGACGTCCAGCAAATCCTGGCGAAGGGCAAAATTAAGATATGTTGGGTGATCTGCAGGATACGGAGAATAGCGATCCCTATCCACTGCTACAGATGCCTCGAATACGGACACACCGCGTATGGCTGTAGGGGACCCGACAGGAGATCTCTGTGCTACAAATGTGGTGAAACGGGGCACGAAAGGAAGCAGTGCACGAACGAGGCAAAATGCATTCTTTGCAAGGATGCTTAGCTAGCCTCAAACATGAGCCGGGGACAGGGAGATGCTGGGTTTTCAAGGAGGCCCTAACTAAAGCCAAACCGATACTCAAATGATCCGTATCCTGCAGGTCAATTTGCACCGAAGCACAAACGCCCAGGACCCACTTGAGCAGTTTGCGAGGGATAAGAAAGCTGACTTGCTGTTGCTGAGTGAGCAACATCATAACAAGGACTCGTAAGCGTGGTGCCCTGAAGAATCTGGTACCTCGGCCATCTGGGTTCGAGACAGCGCCCGCCTTCAGGTGCAGGGCCATGGACGCGGGGATGGTTTTGTGTGGGTGCGGTGTTCAGGGATAACATATTTCAGTGTTTATCTGACGCCTAACGAGGCAATGCGATCTTTTCAAACCAAACCCGATGCCCTGGAGGACGCTGTCTCGAACACAGAGGGCCACATGCTGGTCGGGGGAGACTTCAACGCTAGAGCCATTGAATGGGGTATGCCACAATCCGACTCAAGGGGAAAGCAAATCTTGGACATGGCGGCCAGAACAGCGCTTTTGGTCCTAAAT
Organism: Odontomyia ornata; assembly: GCA_963969285.1. Taxonomy (NCBI): domain Eukaryota; kingdom Metazoa; phylum Arthropoda; class Insecta; order Diptera; family Stratiomyidae; genus Odontomyia; species Odontomyia ornata. Next base: position 439,329,693 of record OZ017738.1, on the reverse strand, counting down.
ACTGGTAACACCCCTACTTTCCGCCGCTGGGGTTGCGTAGGAACCATACCCGATGTGACACTCGCTTCGGAGTCCCTGGTACCTAGAGTACACAACTGGCGAGTACTAGAGGACTACTCGGCTAGTGATCACCAGTATATAGCTGTTGAGATTCACGAGGGTGCCACTCTGCGTGCATATGCCCAAACTTCAATCCTCGGATGGAGGACTGGGAGGATGGACGTTGAAAGGTTCGCTAACGCGCTTACGGCAGGCGCACCGTTGCTGGGAGCTCCACCAGGGAGTGGAGGGCCTACAGCCAAGGACTTGGTGAACTCAACTATGAGTACCATCATAACTGCTTGCGAGTCTTCCATGCCCCGTTGGAGACCCCGACACAGTAAGCCTCCAGTATACTGGTGGTCAAACGAGATCGCCGAACAAAGAAGCGAGTGTCACAAACTTCGGCGAGAGGCCCAGCGGGCGCGAACACGGGAGGAGGCAGACACTAGGCTAGCAGCATACAGGTCCGGCAGGAAATATCTTCGCAGGCTTGTTAACAAGAGCAAGGCCCGATGCTGGCAAGATCTCGTGGACGATGTAAATAGGGATCCGTGGGGCCTAGGTTACAAGCTGGTCATGCGAAAACTTGGTGTCCAACGGAAGCCCTGCTTACATGAAGCAGAGAAGATGGACGAGATCGTACGGGCACTATTCCCCACGCACCCTGTCCGTGTCGATTCAGCTCATGCACAAACACCAATAGAATGCTCACCCCTCACAATGTTGGAACTGGAGCAGGCAATTCTATCCATGAAAGCAAGGAAGGCACTGGGACCAGATGGCGTTCCTGCTGAGGTTTTGCAGCTTGTCTACAAGCTTTGTCCTGACGTGTTGCTCAGTATGTTCAATGCTTGCCTTTACGAAGGTGTATTTCCGGAACGCTGGAAAGTGGCGAGGCTCGTACTGATCAGCAAGGGGAAGGGAATTTCCGAGTTGGCGTCTGCATACCGCCCGTTATGTATGCTAGACACGGCTGGGAAAGTGCTCGAGAAACTCATCAAGGGAAGACTCACTGATGCGGTCCGTTCTGCTGGGGACCTTTCTCCCCGCAGTATGGTTTTAGAGCAGGTCGCTCCACTATTGACACGATAGCGGAAGTAGTGAGTGCGGTCCAAAGAGCGGAGGCTCACTGCCAGTCAAAAAAAAGGGTTGTGTTGCTCGTGACGCTTGACGTCAGAAACGCCTTCAATTCCGCGAGATGGGCGGATATTCTGGAAGCACTGGAAAACTCTTTTCAAGTTCCAGAATATCTGATGCGGATTTTGAAGAACTACCTGACAGACCGGAGCCTGCTCTATGAGACGAAGGAGGGTCGGCGGAGGATGGAAGTTACATCGGGTGTTGCACAAGCCTCCATCCTTGGCCCAGACCTGTGGAACATCACGTACGACGGGCTACTGAGAATCGAGCTGCCGGATGAGTCGCGCTTGATCGGCTATGCAGACGATGTCGCGGCGCTAGTTGCGGGACGCACTGTTGAACAAGCGTAACTCAGACTGGGTATGCTAACGCGCCGAGTGAGGGACTGGATGAGTGCTCGCGGGTTCAGCCTAGCTTTGGAGAAAACCGAAGTTGTCATCTTGACAAAGAAGAGAATCCCTAGAGTAAGGATGATCAACATTGGGGAAGCACTCGTTGAGACTAAACTAGCAGTGAAGTACCTGGGCATTTTGATCGACTCGAAGATGCGTTTCTCCGAGCAAATCAGGGCAATAGCTGACAAGGCTGCAGCGAGTGTTTCGGCTCTCAGCCGGCTAATGGCCAACATAGGGGGTCCCACCTCACCAAGAAGGAGACTTCTGATGAGTGCAGTAAAATCTGTGCTGTTGTACTGATCGGAGATATGGTGTGAGGCTCTCAACAAGGGGCTGTATCGAAGGCGCTTGGCACAGGTGCAGTGACGGGAAGCGCTGCGGATTGCATCTGCATACCGGACTGTCTCGGAGTCGGCAGTGCTGGTCATCGCAGGAGTGATACCCATTGCCCTCCTTGCCAAGGAGCGCCGCAGAATCTACCTGCGGAGGAACGAATGCGACAGAGATGCTGTCGCCCACGAAGAACGAGAACGCTCACTCAGTGATTGGCAACAGTCCTGGGTGAGCGATACAAAAGGTAGGTGGACCGCACGCCTTATTGGTGACCTGAGGCCGTGGCTCAATCGAAGGCATGGTGAGACTGACTTCTATCTAACTCAGCTACTGAGTGGACATGGATACTTTCGGTCTTACCTGCACAAGATTGGTAAGTCACGGTCTACTGACTGCATATTCTGTGCTGGAGAGGTCGATGATGCCTACCACACATTTTTGTATGCAAGAGGTGGGAAAGGCAGCGCGGTGACCTCATTGAAGAAATGGGAGATCTCTCCCCGAATGAACTCACTGGAGAGATGCTCACATCCGTTGACAAATGGAACTGTGTGGCACATTACGCTCGGGCAGTCCTTAAGATAAAAAGGAAAATATATGAGCCCCTGGAGGCGTCCAGGGCGGAGGGGTCTCTTTTCTAGAAATCCCTCTCCCTTCCCCTTCTTCCGTTGGAAAAGGGATCCCTGTAGCCCGGTGGCGCCTAAACGCGTAGAGAAATGAGGCTTAGCCCGAAGTAATGTGTCAAACGGTTTCAGGCTAGGTTCTCAGATTGACAGCGGAGGTGTTTAGTGGGTAGTCCAAGGGTATCCTCCATGGGAGCCCCACACTGCCAGACTCGGCGGGCGTAAATGCCTTCACCTCCCTACCACAAAAAAAAAACAAAATGTATGATAAAATGGTCGAAAAATCGCATTTTATGAAATCATACATTAAACCACTGGTAACTTTTGAACGAGGACAGAGAGTTGAATTCAGTTTCCAGCAAACTTTTGGATTTACTCCAGAGTAATTTCCATGTAAAGGACTTTTTCATTGAATAACGATAAAAGATAATTACCGTTAGAAGATGCGAATTTTCGAGACGCTACATTTAGCATGAATCTGGGTAGATATTTTATGGGAAGTAAGTATTGCCTTTTAAAAATCATGAATTAAAAAAATATTGCAAAAAAAGAAATCCAACGCCAAAATTCCACGAAAAAGAATGAAATGAGTTGATAGAATCGGTGCCAAGTCAGTTCCTTCATTTTGAAAAAGCTATTGGGAACCACTTATTTACCAATTGTAACTTAAATGGAGAAAAACTGATTTGGCACCGATTCTATAAATTAATTTCACTCTTTTTAGTGCATTTTAAAGTCGGTTTTTTTTTTAAAGTTTTTTAACACATTAGGAACAAAAAAAAAAGAATATTTTATAAGTAACATTTTGTTTTTATTCATTTATTGCTAAATATCATTGTCCGCAACTGCGGTACAACAAAGTTCTTTATAATCAAACAAGAGCAAAGAATCGTTTTTGGGCTAAATAGCACTGCACCTGTTTTGCAGATGAAACGAATTTTTGAGTTAAAAAAAGTTAATTTTTGTTACTTTCAGCTGACAACCAAAGAAATTATCTAACACATCATTCACAAACACAAACTTTAGAGCAAATGAAAGTGATTTTTTTTTTGTGAGTATGACTAACATAATAGACACTTTTAATAGACTCATCAATATTTTTCCGCACTCATTGTACAAATATTCTCCATGCATATAACGTAAATGATCCGCATTGCTTAAAAATCTTTGTGCGCTATTCAAATGAAGAAATAAATGGTGAATTGCTTTAACACAGTAATACTAATTAAAATTCGCACAAGCTAGAGGAAGAAAAATGATTAAGAAACTGGATGTGCATAAATAAATTTAATCGGAGATGAAACGTCCAACAATAAGCAAAAATTAAAATTTTTAAGCTAACAGATCCATCAAAAACCGAACAATTATTGCATTTAGTCATCTTTCAATATTTAATGGTTTTGGGTATTCATATGTTAATCATTTCAGTTTCTTCATAATTTATCGATTCATATTCCCAAAAACGTTGATAATTCAGTTCTGTTTGGGTTGATAGTCTTTATTTTTAAGTCCAACTCTTGCTTTATTCTGATTTAACCTGACCCACCTGGAGTGACGTCACTTCTAACTGAAAAAGCTTTGAGAATGCAGTATTTCGTCATCGACAAGGCGCATACGAAATAAATGGAATGTGTGTCAGTATGATACGCTGATTTCAAGTTCGCATTCAACCAGAATGACTCACAATTTATCATCATTGCTTGGGAAGCCTTCGAGCCCCCATAAAGATAATTATCTTTCTTAAAGCTCTCTCGAACGACGGAAGCACTTACTTGGGCAAAACCGTTGCAATTGTGAAGGCATTCAAGTTTGCCGATTCGTTAAAATTCGCCAATCGAATCATGTGCGTTTTCCAATGCTTTTCCAAGGTAAAGTGCAAGGTAGAGAAGTGCAATTAGTTGAACACACACTTGCAATGCACGTTACCTGTCCCCGGCTAATGCAAATTCCCACGAGTATTAGCAAAGTTTACCACAGCTGAACTTGAGTTGCTGAAAGCTACTCTTGCGCTTTGCGCCCTTGCGCTACGCTGCCGATTCAATGTACCAAATTTTGTTTGTTTGCTGCTATTGTTGGTAGAATACCGAATTTGTTGGGGCTGGTTGGGGCTTTGGCGCTTGAACAATTTTCCCCCGAAAAGTTTGGGGTATATTTTTTTCAGTCAGCAGTCGGAACTTGTCGAGTTTAGTTGAAAAAATTGAGCGTAGTGTGGAAGTCTGCAAAACGAAAGCGCCGTGAGTGGGTGGTGGCGTTCTATTTTATAGCCGTTGAAATTTTTGTACTCTACCCTTGAGGATCTATCGTGGAAATTTCACAGCAAAGTTAATTAGAGCTTCTTCCGCAATCCTTAATTCACCTCAATTCACACTGAATAAACGCTAGGAAATTGCACATCCGGTTGTTTGATACTTTTCAGTGAACCGCATTTGATTTCCGCCTCTTGCAGATGCCTGTAGGCCGTGTCGCCGCCAGCCGTTTGTTGAATGACCTTTGTGACTTTGTTTTGAGTGGACAATTGTGCAGTTAAAAATTTTGAAAGTTAAAAAAAATTTATCATATTTTCAGTGTTGAGTCGTAATAGTCAAAGTGCCGATTATGTCATTATTTTAATGGTTGAAATTTTTTTGAGCATCAAGCAGTTGTTCACTTGCCGAAATCAAATTAAATTATAAAAATTTAAAGTGGCTGCTACCAATTGAGAAAGTGTCGGTAATAATGTCAAGGTGTTAAATAGGATGAAATTGGTGTAAAGGAAGACATCATCTAAGGAATTTTCACTACCTATAATTGAGACGTGCGCGCCTTGAGCTCAAAAACCGAATCGATAAAGTCGGAAAATTTGCAAGTTTTTCTGTTGTCATTCAACCTGCTATCATTTCAACCTTACATCAGGATACAAAAGAAAGGAGTAAGTGCTTTCGATAGACAATATTCAACAGATTTGAAATTTGTATGTTTTTTTTGTGCGACCTTTACTATCTATATCTTGAGTACCTATCTTTGAAAGGAAAAGTCACTACCGAGTTCCAGGAATTCTTCAATGATGTCTAGATGATTCCCTTCAAACACGTGCTTAAGCTCATTGATATCAATACCTATTTTTGCCATTCGACACAGCTGTTTTCTATTGAAATGCTATCCAATTGTAAGGTTGAATAATATTTAGCCTTTTTGGATGCTTGTTAAGGAAGCTCTTATTGGATGAATTTAAGGACGACTTAAATATTTGTTCTGCGTATGGCTTAGAGGAAAATGTAGATTTTTTTTTTGCAAGGTGTGTAAGGGGGCGTTCAATTGGCATCCAATCGACCAATTGACTTAAAATAATAAATCCACTCAATATCAGCTTAGAATAGATAAACGTTAGAATTGTTGGGAACATTCCATACCTGAAAATTGATGACTATTCATTTCAAATGAAAAGTTCCTTGACTTCAGAGATTTATTTGAAGACTAGATATTTTTAGGTCGTGTAAGTTTTTTTTAGAAACTTTGGCATTACACTTCGAATGTATGTTGTTCTTATGTGCTTTTAACGTTAGAAATAATATCGACAGATGTTGATACGATGGTGGAAATTTTTGATAAAATTCATTAAAATTGTTTGCTTTTACATAAAGCAAAGAAAGAAAATCCAGACAAATTTAAATCGCACAAACAAAAGTGTACATTTTGTTGATATAGTAACAGTAAATATATTTGTCGTTTCAAAGAATTTACGTCCAATTCTAACCTTATACTGCAATGCGCAAGAATCACACATCTTTTGCTCATACCACTGATAGGACCAGTTTCCAAGCATAGCAATGTTCTTCCGATGACCGTTTTACTAGGATTGAATCCAGAAAACTATGAAAAATACTTTACATTAAAGTCTCATTTTTCAAATGCATGATACGAGGGAAAGCCAAAAAGTTCCTGAATAGACAGGGAAGTGGCTAAAAATGAAGCATCAAACTATTTTTCCTTTTCAATATATTCTCGCTTAACGCTAATACATTTTCCATATCTATCAAAAGATTTGCCAATACCGTCCAAAAAATTATTTGTGTTGGTTGTTAAAATAGGCTGAAATTACCGTCTTGACATCATTATCCTCGCAAAATTGTTTTCCACACAGATCTTTTTCAGCTTCAGAAATAAATAATAGTGGCTTGGAGCCAGGCCTGGACGGCAAGCTGGGTGACACAGTTGTTCAATACGGCATTGGTGAATGGCAACCATCGCAGCATGGCTTGTGTGCACAGGAGCACTGTCATGCAAGAGGAGCGTAACTTTTGCCAATTTTCGTCTCCTTTTATTCTGGATTGCTTTTTATTGTCGATTTAGTAATGAAGCGTAATACATTCCTGCTATAGAGATACCACGATTTTTATAATCGATTAAAAAGGATACATTCTGTATACCAAAATATTGTCTTTCAGGCCGGTTGAGACACTTTGCACATTTTAGCAGGGGGTGTGCTTAGCAGTAAAAGCAAATCCATCAGGAAATGAAGACGAAGAAGAATGTGAAACAAAAGATTTTTGAAGAAATTCTAAATGTTGACGGCACTAATTATAGTCAAAGTGGAAGAATTTGGCAGAAGAAATGAAAATTGAAGAAAGGCTTGAAATTAAAAAATAAAACTAATGAGAAGAAAGCCAACAATAAGGCAGAAAATCTTCCGCCAATAAATGTATTCGGACAAAGCGGAGGAGATATGATTTGGCTATTGGCAGCCGAAAATAAATTAAGCAATTTCTTAATCAACAAGTAAACGCAGGAAAATTAACTATTAAAACGAAAGCACTGGTTGCTCAAGCCAGCCAAAGATGCTCTGAGTTCTGGAAAGTAAACGCACTTCGCCCATACCTCAAAAAGCTAAAAAAAAAATCAAACTTTTCTGTGGAAGGGTCTGGGATGGGCAGAGGATACGGTTAATCCACTGCAGGAGCTCAAGGAAGCAGCAACAGAAATGGAATTAATTTCTGTCAAAACCTTTGTAACGAGAAGATCGACCATTAAAAAGGAGAATTTATCACTTTATCTGGTACAAATTCTTAACAAAAGCAGTCCAACTGCCATTCAACAAATAAGGTACTTGAACTTAAGAGTGGTGAGGTGAGAATGCCTAAAAAACAAGCCAATCAGTGTTACTGGTATCAATGATCTGGTCGTCTGGCTGCCAAGTGTGCATTATTATTGATGCGTAAAATGCAAAGAAATTTATTCCACCCGGTGAGTGCAAATTGGCTCAGACGGATCCAAAAGAAAAATTCTACTGCCTCAACTGAGGTGCATAAGGCCATCCAGCATCATATTGAGGATGCCCTCGATATCAAGATACTAACATTTATTCCAAAGCAAATGCAAGCACACCGCAGTGTAATACTTTTTAAGTTCTTCGAGCCTGGGGTATCATCTGCACTCGCCACTAGAGGCCCAGCAGAAAATGCTGTAAATAATCTGAGTAGCAACAATAAGCGGCTTCTTAAAATTTGCCAGCAATTTTATTCGTTATCGGAAAGAATCAGCAAATAAGATTCAAAAATTAACTTTGTTTTTCAGCATTTAAATTTTGAAATATCTCAAAATAACTTGTCATTCAGTAACATTCCCATGGATGGGCTTCATTTCATCTCAACCAACGTCAACTGCATTGTTACTCTACGTCAATGTGACTATCTCCAGGGATTCATCGTCAAGCAAAAGCGTCACATCATGCGTCTCACTGAAACTCACCTCAATTTAAGGCACTGGATGACATTCAAAGATTTTGTATTCGTAAGAAATAATAGGGTAAACAGTGATGGGGGAGGTGGCGCCGGAGTATTGGTTAGAAGACCCTATTGTTTTCAAAACGTTAAAAAAGTCGAATTCAAAAACTTTGTATTTCTTGAAGTGTCCGTTATTAAAATTCCACTCCCAAGTAGAGAGAAACTTTTCGTTTGTTCTGTCTGGTCAAAATTATCTCAAGTTCCAGGAGAAGCTGGGGTTCTTGCTTGAAATGCTCGAATTGAACAGGCTGCACAGTTATTATATTCTTGCGGCGGCCTGAACGCCCAGCATAAATCATAGAGGAGTGCCACCATAATCTAAGAGGTGTATTCCTGAGATCGTGGATAACAGAGTACCAAATTGAATACAGGTGCAATCTATATCGGCCGGAGTTCCCAACATAAGCTAGGATAAATTCATATTTGAACCTCTGCATTGCTTGACGCAAGACTTGAATTCAGTTTTAATGATTCTCATCGGAATCTACATGTACTTCCTGACGATAGTGACCATAACGTAATCCTAATGGAAATAAATAATCAAAGGGATGATCTCTTTCTCATTCCAAGTAAACATGAAAATCATCGGTTGAATTCGAACAAAAAAAACCGATTGGGGAAAGTTTCAAATGATGTTTAATCAAGACTGCCAGAAGCAATGTCCACTTTCTGATGATAACCCTTGCTCAATGATTTCTACTGACTGAAATTTAACTAACGATGAAATAGATCTCTATTTGTCAAAACCAGAGAAGCTGACATTGGTAATATTGAAAAAGTAGTTCCCAAGATGAAATATCGAAACAATATCTAAGGATATAAAACGCCAGACATCACAAAGTTGAAAAGATTGGAAAGCCTCTTTCTTACACGTGTCAATAATATAAAGGATGGTCCAACCATAATGCACGATGTTAATTGTGAGTCACATTTTAACGTCAAGATCTTTGCCCAACTTAATTTGATATTTCTTTGTTTCAGTGCATGACAAATTCAACCATGGAAAGGTACACAATTGGGCAGCACATTAAGGTTGTTGAAGCCTTTTACGAAAATGGGCGTTTAAATCAAGATGCATATCGTGCACCTCGTGGTTTTTTTTCTCAGCATAATCCACCAAATGTGTCCACAATCGGGAGAATTGTGCGCGAATTTCAGCAAATCAGGACTATAGGAAATGTGAAATCACCTGTGCGTGCTCGCCCAGTTCGTTCTGCGAAAAACATTGCTGTTGTTCGTGATAGTGTGATAGAAGAGCCGTCAACCTCGACTCGTCGTCGCGCTCAACAATTGAACATCTCACGAACATCACTGAATTTTGAATAAAAATTTTAATTTACACGCTTACAAGGTTCAATCAACTCAAGAACTGAAGCCTATGGACCATTTCAAGGGTCGGCAATACGCCAAATGGTTGGTTGAACAGACAGTAGAGAATGGTGACTTTACAAAGAAAATCATCTTAAGCGACGAGGCACACTTTCACCTCAGTGGATTAGTTAAAAAGCAGCATCGCCGCATTTAGGCAAATGAAAATCCACGAACAATTGCTGAAAAGCCGATGCATCCACAAAGAGTGACTCTTTGGTGCGGTTTACGGGCTGGTGTCATCATCAGGCCGTACTTCTTCGAAAATGAGGACGGCCAAGCAGTTATCGTGAATGGTGTTCGCTATTGCGAGATGATGATGGACTTCTCGTGGCCAGAAATTGACGTTATAGACCTAGACGACATGTGGCTCCAACAGGATGTTGCCACTTGCCACACAGCCAACGAAACAATGGCTCTTTTGCGCGAGAAATTAAATGGCCGTGTTATCTCACGTTGTGGCGATGTTAATTGGCCGCTACGATCATATGATTTGACATCGTTGGACTTCTTTACGTACGTTTATAAGCCAAGAATAATTCAAGAGCTAAAAGATAAGATAATTCAGCACATTAACGACATTGAATCTCAATTATGTCTCAGAGTCATTGAAAATATGGGGCATTGGATAGAAGTATGCCACCGTAGCCGTGGCGAGCATTCTGGCGATATTTTATTTCACACATAATTTTCATAGATCCTTCTATTATAATAAAAAATATTAACATAATTCTCTAAAAGCTTTTTGTTTTATGTACAATTAACATCGTGCGTTTTGGTTAGACCACCCTATATCACCGATTTATGGACTACAACCATCCTTCATTGGCTTTGTTGAAATTACACCTGAAGAATGTCCGGAACTTAATCCGTTTACACTTCAGAAGTGAGTTCAGCAGTCAATGGGTGGAGAAACTGTGTTTATTAGCCCATAGAACCAAGATGGCGTTTTCGCGAAAGTGAATTGATTATTCTATAAGAGGCCTTGAGTTAACGTATCGAATCTTGAAGTCATTATTGATGAGATAAATCTTCTCGACAGAGCTGGTATAGAAATTGATAGTACGACTCCAGATATAAATGGAAACAGGATAATAACATATATGATGGATTGCCAAAATTTGCCCTGACTGGAAAACACTTTGAATTGATCTATCTACCAAGCCCTGAGAAAGGGAATCAAATACTTTCAGAGTTCCGATAAATCAATTCTTCATTACACTGTAACATTAAGTTAGTATGACCTCATACCGAGCTTAAATCTTATTTATTTGTCAGTTTCATATTTGGCAGGATAAATAACAGGAAATTATGTGGTATTGACGGTATTCCCGATATAGTTCTTTGACATTTGCCTGAGGTTGCTATTAGGAATGATTGCATATTGTTCAACAACATGTTGAATAATTTGTATTTCACAAAAGAGTAGAAAAAGCTCACGACATTTCCGACCTTGAAGAAAGGAAAAGAATCTTTGTGCCCTGAAAACTATCGCTCCATTAACGTACTGCCTAACATCAGTAAGGCGTTTCAAGTGTTACTTGGGGTCCAACATAGACGTGCATCAAATTTTCGTTGACTTTAAGCAAGCATACGACAGTATTCATCGTAACGTACTGTACCAAATAATGCTTTGCTTTGGCATCCCAGCCAAATTAGTCTGTCTTACCAAAATGACAATGACGTCGAAAACCTCCCGAGTTTGCATCAATAACCAACTCACTGATGCCTTTGACACAAATATCGACATAACGCAGGGTGATGAGCTGGCCCCATTGCTATTCAGTTTGGATCTGGAGCACGTCGTAAGGAAGCTGCCTGTCGATACACGAGGCACTTTACTATACAACTTGAGCCAAGTAGTAGCCTATGCAGATGACATCAAATTTTGTCACGGTCATTAACTTTATATTCTTTTAAAATCTATAACGATACGTATTGAATAAAGTGCTTTTGACTTTGACTTTGACATTATACACAAGTGCAACTCTTCCTGCAACTCGACAGCAAAGCAAAACTAGTAGGGCTACAAATCATTGAAAATAAAACAAAGCTATGATGCAGTCGAAGAAAAATACCTCAAATATACAAAATATCATACTTGACGAATACAATATTGAACATGTTGGCAAACTTGTGTATCTAGGCGCCAAGATAACGAAGACGGGTAGTGAAAGAGACGAAACACGCCGAAGAATACAGCTCGCAAATAAAGTATTTTATTCTGTTATGACTATCTTAAAGACCAGCCGCATACGCAGGGAAATAAAGCTCCAGGTATACAAATCTGTGATAAGACCTGTGTTATGCTGTGGGTGTGAAAAACCGACCCCTAACCCAAGGACCCACAAATCTATTGAACGCCTTTGAGCGACGGGTCCTGAGGCGAATTATTGAAGCAAAGATTGACGGGGACCAATGACGAATACGATACAACCATGAGCTGTATGAAGCTTTTGACGAACCGGAGGTCTCAACGATTGTAAGACTGCGGAAGCTGCAATAGGCTGGACACATGAATTGTATGGACGAACAACGGATACCCAAGAAGGTATTTGTTGGGAGAACTGAAGGCCGGAGACCAGTGGGAAAACCAAGGAAACGCTAGTCAGACTCAGTCGACGAAGACAGTTCATCGCTGCTCGGATTTCGAAATTGAAGGACGCGGTTAATGGACCGAGACAGTTGGAGGCGCTTTTTGCAGGATTGATACATGGAAGTCAAATCTGGTACAGCCAGAGTGCTAGTACTATGGAAAGATTAAAAGTTTTCGAAGGAATGTCTTCGTGCATGTACAGGTTTGAATAGAAAGCCTGAGATGGATTGGAAACACTTTATATCGAAAAGAAGAATTTATCAAACTGCCAAAGTGACGGGAGTCGATATCTTCATCAAAACTTATTGCATAGTGTTGTACAACATGTTGCAAGGAAACAGTCCTTTACCATGTTTCTAGGGTTTGCAATCATGAGCTGTATGAAATCCTTGTTGAGCTCAAGGTCTGTACCAGCTATATGAAGCTTGCCATGTACAATGAAAGGATGAGCGGTAGGTACTTTTTTTATGGGAAGTTAAGGCTATTTACCTACTGAGTGTAGCACTCTCTACCGCATAAGTTAAACCGTTCATCACATTATTTCAGTCCAGGCCTCGATTTTGTAGACCTGAAGGACAACTCGGACGGCAGGGATACTTTTTCTAGCGAGGAAAGGTACGGAGAGGGTCACATCAATTTCTTCAAGTGCTTATATATTTAATATCAGGGCTGCCCGAATACAACTTATCAAGTAGCTCCATTTATCGACCGATCTAAGCATCTTTCCAATCAGTGAGGTCACCATGCTTCCCGTCCCATTTCTAGTACGCTGGTTATCATTTTCTTCTCCTACACAAAATATGGAAAGTACTGTGACTTATCAATTCACGAAGGCAAGATTGATAACATCTTTACTCGCTCTGCACCAGGTAGAAGTCGATCTCACCGTGCCTGCGATTGGGCCACATTGAGCGTTTTTCCTCCCCCCTGAGTTATTGTCTCCTTTCTGTCTTTGTTTTTATGCAGATGAATTTTGCTGCGCTCTTTACCAAGTAATGCAATCGATATTAACCTTACCATAACCAGTGAACCAGTTTTGTTTTTGCTTTAGGACTACAGTTATGTTCACACCTTTGGTTAGAGATAGAGCATCTTATTATTTTGTTCGAATGTATCGACGCTTGAGAAGGTGATAGGGTAAGTACAACGCTTTGGCCATTGTTCTGTTCACCCAGCTTCGATATGTTGTGATTTTAAACAAACACGTATTATAACTGAACGGGCTTATAGCCCGTCTGAACAATCACTTGAAACGAATCTTGTTGTCGAACCACGGACCTTCGTTTTCCACAGCAAGCACTCTAACCACTACACCACGTAGACTACAGTATACCAGTTGCTTGAACCCTATGTCATTGTGCAAGAAAAATCCCTTGTGCTTCTTTTCTATGAAATCGATTCTAAACAAAATAAGAAGATAAAGCTACTTTATAGTGAGTCTTGTATAAATGATGAAATAGAGTAAAAAGATGGGTGCGAAAACTTTAAGAAAACTATTTTTTCGGTAGTAATTGATAATTGCATGCGGAAACTTAGACAGGAGACAGAGCATAAGACACGTACAAGCAGACGTAATGCTACTCATAGCTGAGCTTACCACATCTTCGGCTATCGGTCTTCTTGAGTTTCCCAGCTACGGTGTCCCTGTCTTGAGTCCACTGACAAACCTCTTAACGTAATATTCCATCAGAAAGTAAAAGATCGAAAAGATGGGCACTGGGAAGTATTATCACGGAACTTAAGTGGTATGAACTTGTAAATACTGACTGAATAGTCCATTTTTACGTTCTTATTGTTACTCTAGATGCAAGAGACTCCAAAACGAGCGTGATGTCTTGTATGAATTTGACCCAGCCCTAATGGCAAGAAATGGTGTATTGCCAATTTTTAAGCATGATGAGTCCAATGCTGGCCACGATTTCCAGGATCTATTCTCCTTTTGGATCTGTGTGAAGCATACCAAATTCAATAGCTCTAGCATTGAAATTACCTTCGATGCATAATAGCCTTCTGTCTTCGATACAGCGTCCTTCAAAGCTATCGGTTCGTTTTGCGTTAAGTATACTCGTACACTTAAAATGTATTTCTTGAACACCGATCCTACATGAAACCATATCCTAATTGATGGCCTTATACTCAGAAATGAACTCTGCTTGAAACGCAGATGGTGGCGCTATCAGAGGTGTACTTCATGGATTTGTGATCTGTACTGTATTCACGAGATTTAAGGTTTACGCGACCACAGTTAAGACAAACACTATTGAGACCTTATGATCGATAATCTACACGGCTTCCAGAACTGCGGGGCTGAGACCGATAACGTGGATGAGAGCTGGACTGATGACAATTATCTTAAGACTTGGAACGCTGGTGTCTACGACGATTTTCTTCTTGACGACAATCGATTTTGTTTGCATCTGCAACTTGATCCAGCGGCTTCTCTCCGGGCTTGCTTAGTTGACTTGATTCGAACCGAGATGCTTCTAGAGCTGTGGCTTTCGTTAGAAATCCTTGAGGTTTGTTTCTTGTAGAACCTGTTCACATATCCAGGTATCCTTCAGGCCTCTGATGAACTGAGCATGAAAAAATATATTAGCTACGGAGAACTTCTTTTTACACGTCGCATTGGGACGGATAGTGTGGAAACCACGTCTTTTAACTTGCCTTTCAGAGATGCGATGAAATTCAAGATTGACAGATGTGGCTGCTAAGTGATGCTGAGAAAGTAGTGCTGAGAAACGACGGTTGCGACTGATGGAGTTAGCATTTTTCCGAACTGTCCCTTCAAGGTTTTGAATTCGATTTCCTTGATAGGATTATCTGGTACTAGAAATGCAGCTAGATTATTATAGTAATCTTTTCCAATCGATGAACGCAAGAGGTGAGCTTTTTTTACTATCACTAACGTTTTTAAGATCAAAACGCTCCAAGCACGACGAAACCTTTTCATTGTTGTGCGATTTGCTGACTTCCAAGAGTAGGTGTCAAAACTGATAAGAACCTTTCAAACTGCTTTGAATCCATTGTGTAAATTATCTCAAAACTAATGTAAAAATGCCAAAACAGTGTTTATTTGGTGAAAACAGGAAATTTGGAGCAAAAAGTACCTTTGGAGCGGCTACTCGAACAGTTGGAACAGATGCGACTTGAAACCATGACAGAACTTAAAAAAACTGACAAACTGGGCGCAATGTCGACTGGTTAATGTTGATGTCATTCACTTTACACAATGTTTAGAATTTTTTTTTCATCCTCGTTGACAACTTGTTGTGCTACATTTGAGATAAGTTTCACAGAATACTCTTTATTGTGACAATAATGATACAACTTAAAATTTGGATCCACCGGAAGATTTATAGTCGAACTTTACTAATGATTTTAAAATAAAAATAACGTTGTTCCCTTTACGACTATACTTATTTATTTTTACAATAAATACATATTTCGACGCAGAACATCCGGTCTTCTTCAGTATAGTAAATAATTCTCCCTATTGATCTAGTATTTATACAATTCACTTTTTTCTACAACAATCATTAATTTAATCGTGATCACTTTACAAACAATAAATCTATTAATTTAGAATCACTATTTCTAACATCTCCATTCAATCTCCGGTTCGCAGGTACTTTTCTAATTTCAATACTTTCACATACTCGTATATCAAGTTTATTGCTCCTTCTTCTTCTTCTTCTTTTTAGCACTACAGCCCCTCTCGGGCCTTCGCTTAGAGATAGTTAGAGTATCTTATTTTCATGACCGTATTGATTTTTTCGAAAGGTGGCTTGGTCAGTACCATGCTCCCGTGTGTCTGCTCAGCTATGATATGAGCTGATTAAATCAGTACATATCTCCACTGAGTGAACACTCATAGTTAGTCCGAAAAATCCCCTGAACTAAACCACGTTGTTCACCAACGGGATTTGAACCTGGGACCTTCAGCTTATGCGTCTCATGCTCTAACCACTAGACCACACAGACCACTTTGTTTAATGCTATCAAGCCTAAGCCTGAATTAGAAAATATTATAATAGATTTCGAAGCAGGAATAAAATGGCTAAGTCGGGATGAAAAGGAAGATATAAGACTAGATGCCAAAAGAGCCATATCAAGATATGATCTAGGGCAGTGTAAAGATTCAAGTGAAGAAAAAGTGGTGAAGCAGCTGAGACAAAAATAAGTTTATTTTCTGAAGGCGGACAAGAGTAACCAAGTGGTAATAATAGGGAAGCATGAATATGACCAATCGGTTATGGATAAGTTAAAAAGTGGAAACTTCTTCCAACTTAGAATCAATCCATTAACAGAAAGCGTGAAACGGGTTAACAAAGCACTGAGTGAAGCTGGCGGAAATTTTGAAAATATGGTGAAATTGAAAACGCCAAACCCAGCGCTACCCAAAGTGGGGTATCAATTAAAAACCAATAAAACAGGAGAACAGTTGCGTGAAATAATAGCGGATAGTAATTCTTCTACGTATAATATTGAAAAATGGATAACCAGTGAATGCAAAAAATTAAGCAATCCATATGGGGTGAGATCAATAAAAAATTCATCAGAATTAATTAGTAAATTGCGAGATGTGACAGTTATGGATAAAGAAGTGTTAGTGTCTTTTGATGCGCAGAAATTGTTTGCAAGCACACCGGCAAAACAGGCAATATTCCAATTAGTCAAATGGCTCGAAAAATTTAATATTTCAATAGAATGGAGGAGGAGGGTGGTTCAGTATGGAAAATTAGCAAATCATCATGCATGAATAAAACTATCAAAGGGCTAGCAATGGGGAATCCGCTATCACCATTGCTAGCGGAAATGTTCTTGTCAAGCATAGAACAGATTATTGAAGAGAAAGAATGAATGCCACAAATATGGTATAGACACGTTGACGATATTATAGCGATAGTGAATGAACTAACTATTAACTTGAATAGCATTCATAACAACATAAAATTCAGCATGGAAATGGAGGTAGAGGATCGTATCCCATTCTTGGACACGTGGATCATTAAGAGAGAGAGAGGGAAGGTTGGAATTCGACATTTATTGTAAACCAACTAACTCGCATAGAACTATTCCGGCAATCTCGTGGCACACGCAACCTCAAAAATTAGCGGCGTATAGCAGTATGGCCCATTAATTGCTTATCATTCCATTGACGGCAGATGATACGCAAGGGAAAAAGACTATATCATCAACACAGCGAATTTGAAAAGATATGAGCACATAGCTATAAAAAATATGATAAACAAGAAGAAGAAAAAAAAAGGAGAAACAATATGACAACACTGTTTCAAACTAATAAATTGATGGACTCTGTATGCAAGCGTAGAGTGGTCATACCAAATTCGACGATGTATGGACGATTGGCGGGCGTATTAAGAAAACATCAGCTCAAACCAATAGGCAGCAGCGGGAATAGGCAGCTTAAAGCACTGTTGTGCAACGAAACAGATCGGAAACTCAAGGACGAAAAAAGCGGGATATACAAAATTTCGTGTCCGGTTTGTGAAAAAGTATATGAGGGTCAAACTAAGCGATTAGTATGAACAAGGTTTGAAGAACATGTTAAAGAAGCCGCCAGCATAAAGAACAAAAAGAAAAGTAGTGCGAAATCATCAGTTGCTGAGCGTATCGTAAGCGAAGGACATGCGATAACCATGGAAAACCTCAGGGTTATTGAAGAGGGATTAAGGAGCAATAAACTTGATATACGCGTGTGTGAAAGTATTGAAATTAGAAAAGGACCTGCCAACCGGAGATTGAATAGAGGTAACGGAAATAGTGACTCTAAATTAATAGATTTATTGATTGTAAAGTGATCAGGATTAAGTTTATGATTGTTGTAGCAAAAAATTAAGTTGTATAAATATAACCCATACTAGATCAATAGGGAAAATTATTTAGTGCACTGAAGAAGACTGGATGTCCACGTCGAAATACGTATTTACTGTAAAAATGAATAAGTATAGTCGTAAAGGAAACAACGTTGTTTTATTTGAAATTACTAATAATTATATGTACTTTACATAGAGCCATGGCCAAAACACTCGTGGGGCGGCACTTACTACTTAACCGACTGAACGAGACAGTTCTTATCTATAGTTTCGATTGAACATGTTCGTACTTTACAAAGTGATACAGTCTAGGGCAAATATGCTCGCACGCACGCACAAACCGATGAAAACTATCCCATGAAAATTATAACGAGAGCTTAAGAGTTATTCATTCATTTAAATAAATTTTAACAAGATTCTATTTTCAAAAAGTAAAATAAGTAATAATAATAAATAATTTGTAAATCTGCTGCATGTTGAATATAATTATTTAAATAAAAGCAGGGTAATTTATGAGGATTCAAGTTTTCAAGGATACATAAGTTCACAAAGTTACGACAATAGCTTTTTCTCTAAATTGGTCTTCATTTTATTTTTTGGCTCTGACCAAATTAATTGCGAAAGCGGAAAGTTCTACAAGACTGAACGGAATACAGCATCGCTTTTGATTTTTGCTATTTTAAGCAGCCTTACTTGTAGAGGTAAAATAGTCTTTTATCAATCATTATTCAGCTATCTGTAATGTCAATTCAAATAAAGAATTTCTATTCCCAAACACCATAATGATGTTACGTGCCTTTGTTTTAATTTAAGGTTAGGTGCTCCACCCTTTCAAAAATTCATCCCTTTTGTCTTCTCAGCTAAGCATTAACGTTTATGGCTTTTTGAGTGTTGAATTGATGCACTTTCGACTATACGAATATGTTGCTCCTCGTACATGCTACAGAATGACGACGACAAAATAGAATGCGGCCGCAGGCAACGAGGGTGTCAAATCTTGACGAATTTCATTCTTCGTGAATTCTTCTATTCTCCTCTTTCTAAGTCACTTTTTAGTTGCCATTGCTCTTCGAATTCGGTTTCCGGAAAGACCGCCACTAAACACTATGTGGCTAGTCGAAATTTTCTTACTTTACCGCTGATCGATACGTTCTCCTATCTCTTGTATTTCCGACTATGAAATGTCCCGATCTCGTGAAGAGATCCGTCTTTAAGCGCACGTGCGTTCAATGGTTTCTCGCTTAAAGGTGAGGTTACGCTAGCGACCGTGTATAAGATTTTTTCCCAAGATCACGCAATCATGATATTATAAAAATAACAAGGATAAGTCCTTTATAATTGCAAGTGTAAAAAATACTTCAAAAGCAAAATTTTATCAACTTTATTAGCAATAGTATGGTTTGTCAATTGTACTTTATGTACAATACAATCGAAACAGTACCCTTAAACTTCCTTAAATTCACATAAAATCAAAATATTGGTATTGGTTTTTTGTCATTTTTCGATTGAATATATCTTTTACGTAAAATGGATTTTATTTATCAAGTGATTTTCACAGCCCCTTTTTGAAGGGAATTTCTTTTCATTAAGGAAGTTTTGCAGAGATCGAAACAAATGGTAATCTGATGGTGCAAGGTCTGGACTATACGGTGGATGCATCAAAACCTCCCACCTAAGCTCTGTCAATCTTTGCCGGGTGATCAAAGATATGTATGGTCTGGCATTGTCAGGATGGAAGACAACGCCCTTTCTATTGATCAATTCTGGCCAGTTTTATTGAATTGCTTGTTCTGGTTAATTGCTGGCAGTACAGAATCGTATTGAGTGTTTGGCCAGGTTCTAGCACCTCACGATAAACAATTTCCTTGCAATCCCACCATACACACAGCATGACTTTATTTGGTGTCAATCCTGGCTTTGAAGTCGGTTGTGATGATTCACCTTTTTTTGACCATGATCTTTTTCGAACGAAATACTCGTATCTGCCCCATTTTTCATCACCCGTAATGATTTGCTTCAAAAAATGGCTCAATTCGTTGCGTTTTATTAGCATTTCGCAAATGAAAATTCCGTCGATCAAATTTTTTTTTGTTACTTCATGCGGCACCCAAACATCGAGTTCTTTGTGTATCCAGCCTTACGCAAACGGTTCAAAACTGTTTGGTGATGGATATTCAGTTCCTTAGTGTTATTGTTTTACAGATAATAATATGATTTTAATTAGCCAACGTTTTAACATAATGTTTATTGACAGACAGATTGACAGAAGTGAACAGAGTGGCAAATGACAGTTGTAGCATAAGGTTAAAGGAACATAATTTTGAATTCAAAATATCAACGTTTTACATCAATACTTCCTCTAAAACACGATATTTCAATTTTACAATAACAAACTAAATTCAAATTCAAAATTAGATCAGATCATTCCAAGGGCAGAACGTAGATCGTGCATCAAACATCCTGCAACTTCACGGTGAGGAGCAGATGTTCTCAAACCAGTTTTCTCTTTGAACTTCACATACTTGTCAATAGGCGTTGAAACAGCATTGGCTTCTGCCATGTTGAACTTCTGAAGAAGATTTTCCGCGTACACCTTCTGACTCAAACGGAGTGAACCATCTTCTTCACGTTCAATGAGCATATTCAGGAAACAGCCAAGCGGTTCACGTGTGATCTTGAACTCCATCTCCAGCTTCCTCAGGAACTCTTGAATCACACTCTTCTGTGTTGCAGCAACCAGGCCATCATCCATAAAGGAAAATGACCAGTTTATCTTCACCAGACATACAAAAGGAAAGACATGGATCAGCTTCACTCTGGACGAGACCAAACTTGATAAGAATGTCCTTGAACCGGTTGTCCCAGCACCTCGGAGATTGCTTCAGCCCGTAGAGACTTCTAATCAGCTTGCACACACGACCAGAACCATCTTCAAAACCTTCAGGTTGATCCATGTATATTTCTTCATTCAAAATACCGTTTAGAAATGCCATCTTCACATCATATTGGGCCAACTCCAGACTTTCCTTGGCAGCAGCACTTAGAATCGCCCTGATAGAATCAAATCGTGCTACGGAACTGAAAGTTTCATGATTATCAATACATTCTTGTTGACTATAACCCTTCGCAACAAGCCTAGCTTTGTAGCGACAAGCCTTCCCTTCTCCATCTCGTTTGATACGATAGACCCAGCGATTATCAACTGTCTTCCTTCCTGGAGGTTACACCGTTAAAACCCAGGTTGAATTTTCCTTCAGTGAAGACATTTCTTCTTTCAGCGCAGCCTTTCAGTGTTCACGATTACCCGACTTCATGGCTCCTTTGTAGTCTCGAGGTTCTTCTAACTCTGCAAAAAACATTTCACTCAATTTTACAGGTTTTTGAAGTTTACTTCTATCTTGAAGACGTCGTTGAGTGGTATCTTTTGCAGCCTTAGGAGTTTCTTCAATTTGCGGTTCGGCAGGAACAACTGGCAATACAGGATCCAGGACCTCAGGCACGTGCGGAGCTTCAGATGAGTTCAGGACTCTGGGAAAATTGCAGAGCTCGACAGGATCTTTAATTTCTTCAACAAGAAACAAAGCTAGAACTTTAGAGGAATGATCTGGACCAAAAACTACCTCACGACTTCGGATCACCTGCTTTGTATCCTTCTTCCACACACGAAAACCATCGATGTCTTCCGAGATCCCAACAAAAACGGCTTCGACGCCTTTAGCATCCCACTTCTTCTGACGTTCGTTAGGCACAATCACCCAGCATGTGGTTCCAAAAATATGAAACCTGTTCAAATGAACACTCTTCTCAACGAACAACTCGAACGAAGTTTAGCCCTCTACAGAGCTTGGACCAGTTCGGTTGAGAATGTAAACCGCAGTGTTGACAGCTTCAGTCCACAGAAACTTCGGCAGATCCTTGCAAACAAGCATGGTAAGTGCTAGCTCACCAATTTTGCGGTTTGATCGTTCAGCACAACCGTTCTGCTGAGGCGTATAAGGATTCGTAATCACCCTTTTCGTACATTCGGAATCCATGAGTTCTCACATCCTCTTGTTGTCAAATTCCTTTCCTCCGTCGCACTGGAACACTTTTACCGGTCGACCTCGTTGAGTCTTCTCCAGCTACATCTCTTTGATTTTGTCAAGCACCTCAGATTTTTCCTTCAAAAAGTAAACCATACGAAATCTTGAATAGTCACACGTGAAGCAGACAAAGTACTTGGCACCAGCAATAAACTCCTGTCCAAGTGAAAAACCGAAATCAGCATGGATCACTTCTCCTAGCACAGATGAACGCTGTTGACGCGGCTTGAACGATTCTATATGTTGTTTACCTTCTACACACGATCCACAGGTTCTTCGTCCTGTTGTACTTCAATTCCGTGATTCTTGAGTATCTTCACAACATGTCTTTTATTCTGATGACCTAAACGCTCATGCCAGAGAGTCCTTGACCGCCAAATTCGCCTCACTCACACAGCATTGTCCGGTTCCTGGACCTTGAGCATCATCTTAAACAGCTGACCAAATCGCACATTTTGAGCCTTTACAACACCATCAAGCAGGAATTCACAGCTTTCCTTGGATGAGCTGAAAGTCACCCCTTTGTCCAGTGCACGCGTAACCGGGAATAAATTTCTCCTAGCTTCCGGAACATACAGCACGTTTTCCATGTGACAAGAAGTCCAACGGCCATTCACAAGCGCCTCAAAGTCAATATTTCCTCTTCCTAAAGCACTCATCACAGAATTGTTTCCGATACGAATCTCTGCTGGAATAGAGAAAGCCTCAAAAAATGAATACCACTCTTTCTTGAAGGTTATGTGGTCCGTCGCACCAGAATCGATGATCCAAGCTTCGTTCTTGCCTTCCGCATTGAACACTTCGCTAGTGAATGCTAACGAACTCTTACTTTCAGACGTCCCATCACCTTTCTTCTTCCTGTTTGGACAATCTCTTTCAAAATGATCAGTTCCGTGACAACCGTAGCACTTGAAAGCCGACTTCTTCCCCTTCTGGTTGGACTTGACATCATCTTTGGCCTGCTTACCAGCTGCACCTTGTTGACCTCCACTTGCACCTTGTCGACTTCCACTTGCACCTTTGGACTGGATTTTCAACTTGGTTGCCATCAGCGCCGTCAGGTTGTTCTCCTTTTCTTGTCCAAGTTTCCGCCTGTGCTCATCAGATGTCAACACGTTGATCAGGTTATCGAGGGTCTGCTGATCATCCGACCTGGCCCACCAAGCTTTCCTGAAACTTTCAAAACTGTCAGGCAACGTTTCCAGCAAGTTGACCATCAAAGCTGACTCGTCGGGTTTAACTTTCAACTGCTGCATGCGTAGAATCAAACCTTCAAATTTAGTAATATGACTTATCATATCATCCGCTAAATTCATGTCAAAACTGAAAACTCAGTCTAAACTGAATGAACGGCTTGCCTGGTTTGTTGTTCATAAATACCATGCAATTTGTTCCACATGTGGTGAGCAGTCTTGCAAGCGACGATCAAAATCATGCCACTCGAATCAATTGTCTTGATGATGATTTGACAAGTGGCGCGATCTGCCTTATTCCAAATGTTTATATCCGCATGGTGAGCATCAATCGCAGCTGCATCAGCATTAGCCGCCACCACCGGTTGAACCAACTCTCCAATACTCACTTCATATGCTCCTTCAGTTGCTCGCAATAAATTGCGTTACATGAACTTCCAAATATTCCAGTTTTCCGAACCTTTTAACTTCTCAATACTTTGAAATTCCATGATTGTCAGTCACCAAAAAAAAACTATCATCTTCAAGTTTCGAGAAAATCTCTTCGAAAAAAAACTATTTATTTTGCTCAATCCTCTTAAAAAAACGTTGATCCACTCAAATCAAACTACGCCCTGCTACCATGTTATTGTTTTATAGACAATAATATGATTTTAATTAGCCAATGTTTTTAACACAATGTTTATTGACAGACAGATTGACAGAAGTGAACAGAGTGACAAATGACAGTTGTAGTATTAGGTTAAAGGAACATGATTTTGAATTCAAAATATCAACGTTTTACATCAACACTTAGCAATGTCATGGCTGCTTATGTGTCGGTCTTCTTCAATTTTTCGTAAGGTTTCATTGACTTTTTCAGTGATTGGTCGACCTGAGCGAACTATCTCTTGGCTGTGGTTTTTGATAAAATATCTTGACCGTAGACACCACTAATTTTTTCATGAGCCTGTGATGCATTCTCACCTTGATCGATTTTTTTCAGAAATCACTCGTTTTTAAATGAATACAACTTTTGACACGAATAACGAAATACAAAACTGTCCATATGAAAATTTTAGACTGAAATGTCAGCCTTCAAACGCATGTTAGGTTGATTCAACCTGATTAGTATTGCCCGATATACGACAACCAACACCATCTGGTGACAAAAAGGCTCAATACTTTTGAGACTTTCCAATATTACTCTTAAACTTCATTAAATTAACATAAAATGCATCTGTTCACAAAACTTCATAGAAATAGAATCATAATCAAGTGATATATTGCCATTTTAACTATATGAAATTAAAATAACAATACGTTTTGATGGTTTTTATATAGTATGTACATTTCAAATTGACCTAGATACTACAATTTTCTTCGGATTTTCATGGAAATTTCATGAAAAATGTTTGAGATTGATCTCTTTTTACATAATGATCTTTATTATTTATGTTTTAAACGGTGCTCAGCTAAATATGATGGATTTATTTAGATTCTTAGTTGACCTTGCTACCATAAACCTAATTATTTTGATATTAGTATATTCTGTGCTCTCGTGTATTATACTCGTATAATACATTTTACACTGCTTACTTATCAGTTTAGTCGATAAGCCGTCATACCTGAGCATATTTGTGCCGGCAAAATGTCCTTCGCGACTAGCGATACAAAATTAAGATAAAAGATAACGTTTAACAAAACACTAAACTGTTACTACTTATAAAGGCGTCACTAATGCTCTCGTCACGCTACAGTTATTGCCAACAAATAGTGTGTCATCGATAGGGCTAACAAATGACAGCTTTTCTGGTGACCCAAATTACTTTCGTTAATATAGGAGCTAATACAGTTTCTCAGCCAAGTTTTCCTTCTTCCTATCATTCCAATTGCTAATCGATTCTTCCTTCTTAATGGGTCGAGTAGACGCATATACTGAAAAGCCATGAAAAGGATCCAAAATTACATGTCATTACTCTAATTTAAGCAATATCTCGTCTTAATTAACATTTCAAGTATAATTGAAGCGTTCTCAAGAAAAGCCTTACTAGAAATTATAATCCATCTAATCAGAGAACTCTGAAGAAAAGCTATTGTGAAGTTTGCTAGTCCGTGGAAGGAGTGAGTAGATTTTAATTTTTCGTTAATTTCAAGGCACTTATAATGTAATTTGGTTGGACGTAAAAGATAGAATGAATAATTGCCAGCACGGCCGCTAAAGAGGATTTAATGTGAATCGATTTTCAAATAAATTGCTTCTTACCTAGGTGGATTGAGAACAACTGATGCGAAGGAAAATGTGATACAATTCATCATTGTTAGCACATTAGAAAATTGAAAATGAAGAATGGTACCATACCATGAGTGCTAGCTTTCAACAAATATTAATGAAAGTTGAGTTTGGGAGGAGGAAATTTTAATTCATGGAGTGTAAATTGAAAAAAAAACAGTTTAGAATTTTTCATTATAAATGAAGTACGCTATAAAGCAGAAAAACTAAGAAAATACTATTCATGACGAACACTAATTGGGTTTAAGTTCAAAGTTCACTATGTAAGTCGTGATAATGATGGCGAAGTCAGTACTACACGTCCTTAATCACTTATGCTGATTTTATTCACATGGTGATGAGGACTTACAATGTTTACATTTTGTTCAAAAAGATGAGAAAGTTATAATGCAATTTAAAGTCATGGTGTATGTGAATCTATCACCACTTAGTTGGATGCAAAAAATCCAGAATATTTTCCTGGTGGCAATTTTTGAGAATATTATGAAGTCATAAATTTAGAGTATATTTTCCAATTTTATACAGTAACAACTTGGATAGATAAACCTACGCTCATTTCAGAAGGGTTTTGCACCCAACTTCTCCGAAATGCAGTTACCAGCATCGAATGAAGTCAAGAAACATGTCAAAGAAATATGCACGTCTAAAAGAAAATTCATTGTTTCTCTATTTACAACGGTCGCCATTTTGTGGCAAACTAAAAACAATCATTGAAACCCTTAATTCCCAAAAATATTTATGTTATTGATCTTATTTGAAAATTGTTAAGAAGATCAAATCAAAACTGCAGTGTCTGATTCGATGGAACGTCCATAAAATACCAAAATCATTGGAGGAATTTCAAATGTCTATAGCTTCCGGTTATTTACTTCTTCTTTGCACTACAGCCCCTCTCGGGCCTTCGCTTCCTGCAAACGGCGCCTCCAACTGTCTCGATCTATTGACCGTGTTCTCCAATTTCGAAATCCGAGCAGCGATGAACTGTCTTCGTCGACCGAGTTAGACCAGCGTTTCCTCGGTTTCCCCACTGGTCTTCGGCCTTCAGTTCTCCCAACGAATACCTTCTTGGGTATCCGTTGTTCGTCCATACGATTCATGTAGCCAGCTCATTGCAGCTTCCGCAGTCTTACAATCGTTGAGACCTCCGGTTCGTCAAAAATTTCATACAGCTCATGGTTGTATCGAACTCGCCATGGGTCCCCGTCTAGCTTCGCTCCGGTTATTCGCTTCAGGATCCGTCGCTCAAAGGCGTTCAATATATTTGCAGATGCTTGAGTTAGGGTATATGTTTCACACCCATAGCATAACACAGGTCTTATCACAGATTCGTATACTTGGAGCTTTGTTTTCCTGTAAATGCAGCTGGTCTTCAAGATCGTCGGAACAGAATAAAATAAATTTTATTTGCGAGCTGTATTCTTCGGCGTATTTCATCTCTTTCATTGCCCGTTTTCGTTATTTTGACGCCTAAATACACAAATTCGCCAACATTTTCGAAACTATATTCGCCAAGTGTCATGTTTTGTGTATTTGATGTATTTGTTTTATTTTCATTAATATGTAGCCCTACTAGTCTTGCTTCGCTGTCGAGTTTTAGGAAGAGTTCTTTGGCAGTTGTTAACGACCGTGATAAAATGTTGATGTCGTCCGCATAGGCTACTACTTGGCTTGACTTGAATAGTAATGTACCTCGCGTATCGACAGGTAGCTTCCTTATGACGTATTCCAGAGCCAAATTGAATAGCAATGAGGCCAGCCCATCTTCCTGCCTTAGTCCGATATTTGTGTCAAAGGCATCGGTGAGTTGGTTATTGATGCGGACTTGGGAGGTCGTGGACGTCACTGTCATTTTGGTAAGACGGACTAATTTGGCTGGGATGCCAAAGCAAAGCATTATTTGGTACAGTACGTTATGATCAATACTGTCGTATGTTTGCTTGAAGTCAACGAAAATTTGTTGCACGTCTATGTTGAACTCCCAGCACTTTTCAAGTACCTGCTTGACTGTAAACAATTGGTCTTTCGTCGATCTGCCTACTCTAAAACCACCTTAATACTCCCCAATAATACTGTTGGCATATGATCCGATTTTATTTTCTAAAATCTTTGAGAATATTTTGTACGCCGTACAAAGTAATGATATGCCTCTATAGTTTTCGCACTGTAGCTTGTCATCTTTTTTGTGGATAGGGGATATAATTGGTTGGCTCCAATCTTTCGGCATATGCTCTTATTTCCAAATGAGCTGGATGACTTTGAGAATAGCTTGATGAACACTGCTGCCACCATATTTAATGAGCTCCACTGGAATCTCATCGATGCCCGGTGCTTTATTATTCTTTTTGGCTTTGACGATGGAACACACTTCATCCAGAGTTGGTGGGGCCAATGGAAGCTCTCCGCAGACATCTATAGGCTACGATGTTGTGGAGCTGTACGGAGGATTAAGGAGGTTGTTGAAATATGATGCCCATCTTTCCTTAACCTTGGTTTCATCAGCGATATTTCTGATGTCATCACGACAGAGCGTGGTTTTGGGCTGATAACCACGTCTCAGGCTTTCCACTGCTTTGTATGCTTGTATTGTGTTGTTGCTCGTTACACTTATAGTACATCTATAATTCTCAATTGGTCGTCATAGTATTTTCTTTTCTTAATTCTAATAATGTTATTCCCTACTCTTTTGAGATTTTCATATTGTTCTCTCTTCGTACTGGTTTTCCTACCTACGTATTATTTGTGTGCCTGATTCTTTTTGTCTAACGTATTCTGGCACTCATCATCGAACCATTCACTTTTCTTGTATCGGACTTTCGTCAAACAAAGCCCCAAAGAATTCTAGAATTCATGGGTAACGAAAGTATTATATACATTTTTAGTACGTTTAACTGTTGAATATTTATTCGCCAAAATAAGGCAAATTGATTATTATAAAAATGTACAAGCATTTAAACTAATCTAAAGTGTTGGGGCGAATGAGATTTTATTATTTTGATAGTATGTAAGTAATAATATTCACTAAACTCGTTGAAATTTCTATAACATCTATTAATTGACTCATTGTTTGCGTAAATAGTTTGGTGTCTGTTAATGGCAAGCATGGGAGTGTGTCTTGTGCTTCTAGCAGGCTCGTTCATACGGATCTTATCCTACATGATTTTTACCTTAACATTGCCCCAAAAGACATCGAACATCAGACATGAGGATTACGAGATTCTCCTAGAAGAGAGTGAAGACAAATTTAACAATTGCAGTCAATTTTCATATGGTGGTAGATTATGAAAAAACCTGGGTTCATACAGGGACTTTAGAGCAAAAAGTTAAAACTGTTTTTGTACTGACTACAACCTATTGCTATGAGTATCAAAAACAGAGTTCCAAATTAAGCTGGCATATTCCAAGATAGAATGCATCAGTGATGTATACAATGTTTTGTTCTTAAATTTCGTGGCTCTCCTTTTGATACAGCCTAACGTTTTAATGCTCTAGAAAGGACTTCATCATAATGAAGGTTGAATCGGAGTTTAGTATCTAGGACTACGTCAAGGTCCAAAACACTCTCGACTCTACTCAGAACTGTATTACGATTATGGTAATTGCAGAAGATGATATCCTTTTTCCTGCTAAAACTTATTAGCTGGCATTTGTCCAAGAGCAGTGAAAGTTGGTTGTCATTGCACCATTGGAGGAGAATATTTAATTTGGACTGGAGGAACAAAGCGTCGGCTAGAGATGGTATGATGTTATACACCTTGAGATCGTTGGCGTAAAAAAGGTGTGATTTATCGGATAATGCCTCTGAAAGACCAAATATGAAAATATTGAAAAGATGTGGACCAAGATGGCTACTCTGTGGAACCCCATAGAGGACATGAACTTCTCTAGATAAACGTCCTTGAAACGTGATAAGTTGTGTTCAGTTCTTCGAGTAGGAATGAATCCAACTCAGCAGTGGTCCGATAATACTGAAGCTGCGGAGTTTCTTTATCAATATATCATGATTCACACGATTAAATGCTTTGCTGAATCTCTGTATATGTGGCATCGATCTGGAGAATGTCTGAAGTCATAACAATGATGTTGCTCTTCATTTAGATATGGTTTGACCACGGGGGACTTTTTAAACAAGTTCAGGAGTGGTAGATAGTATAGCAATACCCCAGTAGTTTCCGATAGATCTTTTGTCACCTTTTTCAATGAATTGGTATTATGTAAGAAGGTTTGCAGTACGTAGGGAAGACTTATTGAAAATCATGCAGAGGGGTTGGGTCAGTTAATCTTTACATTGAGCCAGAAACCAGGATGGAATGAGATCAGGGACAGGTCCTTCATTCAAATCAATCCCCTGAATCGCGTGATAAATATTTTCTTCAGAGATTGAGATGCTTTCAATTAAGGTCCTTGGAGTTGATTCATTGAGCACTAAATTTGGTAGGTTTTGTGATTGCGATAAATTTCTTGAAAATGGTCCACAAAAAGTTGACAGATCTGCTCTGAAGAAGTTGAAACAGAACCCTTATATATCATTGACGAAGGATTACCGTGAATTTTACGTTTGACATTCAAAGAACTTTTCTGGATCGTGGATAACCTTTTGAGCAATAATGTTGACGTAGGACTCATATAACTCGTGATGTTATCTTAAATTCTTTGGTTAGCTCATTACATTTACCTTTAATAATTTCGTACAACTTATTCCTTTGATTTCGTAAGCATCACTACCTAGCTACGGTTCAGAAAGCTTATCTCTTTTTTTGATTTAAGGTAGAAATCTTTAAATGGCGTCAAGTATTATTTGATAAAAACTAGTTAGAGCCTCGTTTAAATCTAACGTTGAAAGAGTACCAGTCCAATTAAAAGTGGGTAGTAGTCTATTGATTCTATCGTAATCAGCATTGCGAAAGTCAAATACAATTGTATTATTGTATGAAATGAAGTTGTGAAGTCAGTGATGAAGCGTGTTGAACAAAAGGTGCTCGTTGTCATCAGTTGGATTGACCACTATTTCGTCATAGGCATTTATAAACATGAGGTTTAACCAATTTCCATTTTGGCAAGTCATTGCCATAAGCGCGCTCATTAAGTTGAAACCTTTGCAGTCCAGAAGATTAACTGGGAGGAGGAGATTATCCTGATTATCGACTACGAAGCTTACATCTAGTTGATTGAAAATTCCAGTGATAATAATTCTGTCTTCTTCCTCAGCGATTGCATTAATCGCAGTTATAACATCGCCAACATCGTTGTGGACAGAATGGATTGATTTTGGAGGGACATAGAAAACGCATATATAAAGCTTAAATTTCTCCAGCTTTATTTGCACAACCCTATGCTGAAATATTTATTTGACGTTGTGCTTACAACCTCAATCAAAAAAAAATTGTATACCGTGATCAATACATCACCCACTTGTGTCTGTCCAGTGCTGCGAACATCCCGATTGTCCCTGAAAATATTCCAATTACTGTCTAAAATTTCCTCATTCTTGTGAGATCCGTTTAATCAAGTTTCCTCAAGAATGAGGACATTGAAACGGCAAGATTTTAAGTTCGGAAAGATTGGTCCAATTTACTGCGAATACCACCACAGTTATGGTAAAATAACTTAATATTCAGCTGATCGGGTATCTTATTGGCGACGAAAAAATTTGTAGTTATATTTTTCTGCTCTTTGCAGGGAAGAGATATAATTGGAACTAGCGTGAGAGGTATATGGAGACTAGCATTCTTTGGGGGGTCCAACAAAAATTTAAAAATAGTTTTAAAAAATTCATAAAAAATAAGTGAAAATTTCAACAACGACGCGATCATGTTAACAACACATCGGGAGCGTTACCAGTGACGACGAATATAATGACAGTAAAGACCGATGAAAAACGGAGATCAGAAAACGGCCTTCTTTACATTGAGACTTCTGCGGCGTGCAGGTGCAGCCAAAAATTATGTGAGCGCCAGAGTGTCCTTAAAAAGAATTGCGGAAAACTCTACAGGACGTGCCAGATAATCGCGCGGTGGGCGAAAACATAAAGAATATCGAGAACTTGTTGCTTACTACTGTGATTGGTATCGAAACGATTGAAGCTAGGGTCTTAAATGCCGAAATAATTACAAACCATTCTGAATTCCGTAAAGAGATCAGGGCAGGAAAAGAAAGAATTGTCAAAAATGTGGCTGAAGTAAATTATTCGGAAACGAAAGCCAATAATCTCTCCCGAGAAAGGAGGTTGTAAAGCACAATTACCGTCCAGCAACATCAAGTAGAAAAGCTAATCCGAAATGCGAGAGACGTTCCAAAAAGAATTAAATCTGTATGTGACTCGCCAAAAAAGGTGTAAAGAATGGATTCCTTCAACTAGAGGAGCTTCTAGAATGCATAGGGCATTACCGGAGGAGCTGGTTAAAGCTGAAGAAGAGTAGAAGGCTAAAGACGCGCTGAGGGCTAAGTCTAAAGGGCACGAGCAGATAGCTCTACCATCAAACATCAACAAAAGAATGGCGTCTAGCCCAATCGAAATAGGTCGGGATAGAAGAAGGAATGAAGAGGCACTTGATGGGCATGGAACGCTAAATCAGGGGTTCTAGACAGTTTTGATAAAAGGAGCGAAGAAAACCGCAAAGAACTTCCTTCAAAACGTGCCGAAAAATAAAGTTCGCACGTACTACCACCAGAAAATCAAAGACTTGACGCGAAACAGAAGAAAAAAAACCACGACAAAGACCCCGGCAACAGGCACTGCTCGCAAACCCCCAACATGGCCGGTTCCACGCAGAAGTATTGTGGGATATCAGGGGAAATATAAGGCCCGATGACATCAACACTGCTTTTAAAATAGTACCATAAATCCGGTTGACCCACATACAGGTCGAGTTTGGAGCAGAGGCCGACAATGTGAGGAAAGTTCTCGGTAAAAGTGCAACTTTAGTCTCACTCAAGTTGATGGCAACAATCGAGATAATAAACATTGAGTGCATCACGGACCTGGCTGAGGTAGAAAAGGTCATGGAAAATGGCTCCCTAGCGTAGGCAGGATCAAAGCAAGACTGACACCAGAAAATCATAAGGAACCACGCATAGGTGTCATTGGCTTGACCAAAAAGAATGCCGAATAATTCCTGAATAAGAGCAAAGTAAGAATAGGGTGGGTTGTCTCCAGGATACAGCAAAGACCAGTGCCTCTTTACTGCTTCAAATGCCTTGGCTACAGTTACACCGCACAAGTATGCAAAGGACCTGATAGGAGTTCCCTATCTTACAAATGCAGTGAAATCGGACATAAAAGAAAACAGTATACAAAGGAGGCCCACTATATCCTTTGCATGGATTAAAGACCGGATCTTGGACACGTCTTGGGATCAGGAAAATGTCAGGTTTTCCAGGAAGCTCTAGCCAAGACATAATTAGAATTACGATGACCTGTATCTTGCAGATAAACCTATACCACACTTCAACTGCCCAGAACTAAGTGAGCAGCACCACCATAAAAGTTCTGCATCATGGTACCCTGATAAAAAAGGTACTGCTACCATCTGGGGTGGGACAGTGATGATCGGGGGAAGGCTGCGGCTTTGGATGGTTTCATGTGTATTCAGTGCTCAAGGACCACCTTCTTTGAATGAACCGATATCATCTTTCAAAGCCAAGCTTGATACTTTGAGGGCTATGTCTCGAACGCAGATGACAACTTGCTCGTTGGGGAGACTTCAACGTTAAAGCAATTGAATGGGACATGTCTTTAACAGATTCACGGGGAATATCAATCCTTAAAAATGGTAGCCAGGATGGCATTCGTTATACTAAACTTCAGAAATACGCCAAATTTCAACCATATTCACAGTGAAGGAACCATACCTAACGTAATATTTATCTCCGAGTCCCTAGTACGGAGTGTACACAATTGGAAAGTATTAGAGGGCTACTTAACTAGTAATCATTGGTCCATACTGCTTGAGATCCATGATGCTGTCTTCCAACGCCCATGCTCTCGACCTTTAACGATTGGGTGGAACATTAGAAGGATGGATGTCAAGAGCGTCATCGAGGCGCTGGAAGATTCGCAGGGGACTGAAGGGCTATCAGCTCAAGACGTGATGAACTCAACTATGAGCATCATCACGTCTGCTTGCCGTGCTTCTACGCCCCGTCAGAAACCCCGGCATGGCAAGCCTCCAATGTACTGGTGGTTAACTGAAATTACTGAAAAGCGAAGGGAGTACTACAAGGTCTGACGCGAGGCTTAACGGGCACGTTGTAAAACCCTGGCAAGATCTAGTGGACAATGTAAACAGGGGTCTGTGGGGCCTGTGCCTCAAGTTAGTTATGTGGGAGCTTGGTTCCTTACGCAAATCACTTTTGCCTGCCCATCTACGTTGACGCTGCCCACGGCCAAACGGCAATTTAATGTCCACTCTTCACGCCGCTTCACCATTGCCCTGACTCACTGCTCAGTGCATCCTAAGCTTATCCGTGGGAAAGAGTTTTCCCCTTGTTGATCAGTATGAGCTTCACAAGGTAGTGAAGCTCATACTGATCAACAAGGAGAAGGAAACTCCCAGGTCGCCGTCTACATATCGCCCGTTTTGTATGCTAGATCTGGCTGGGAAAGTATCAGAGAAACTTATTAAGAGAAGACTCACTGACGTGCTTCGTACTGCCAGGGACCTATCTCCTTAGCAGTATAGCTTTAGACCAGGACGCTCTACCATTGATGCCATTACAGAGGTGGTGAACGTGGTCTAAAAGGCAGAGGCACATAGGCGTACCAAGCAACGGGTGATTCTATTGGTGACACTTGTTGTTCAAAACGCCTTCATTTCTACTCGATGGGTGAATATTCTCGACACGCTGAAAACCCATTTTGAAGTTCTTGAATATCTTGTGCGGCTTTCGTGGGACTTAAGAAGGATGGGGTCTTATATATTTTTAACAAACGGTTTTAAGACAATTGTTTGCAAAAAGTGTTTAAATAAATTTAATACAAGAAGTACTAGTACGCAAATTCTTCTCAACTGTCAATGTAGAATCTTTGATGAGAGTCTGAAATATTAAACGGCCTGAAGAGTCCTGTAGCAGGATACAATTACGCTCAACAAATATATTTAATAATTCATCGATTCATACTGCTTTCAACATCTTCAAGACATAATATACTTACTATGAAGTTGCTCACATATTCTTCTCTAATATCGCCGAAGCATTTTTATCATTCCTCCTAGTAAACATGAAAATGTAATTATGTTTTCTATTAAATATTCATTTCATTTCCATTTAGTATAATCTGGTGTATTCTGAAATGCTTGACGCATGCATATAAAGGAACCTCTACGGACGAATTCAAGGACACTATGAAATATGATAACATCAAAGTCAAAGCTCTTAGTACTAGAATGAATAACAGAAATAGACATTGTATTGTGCATTTTTGGAAAAAGCAGCTACGATGTATACGAGTACTTACTCTAGATTGACATTCACGCATGTTGTAAGAATAGCAATGGTAGACAAAGATTATAAATAATTTCAGCAATTGATTGTCGTTATATGAAATTAAGATAAAAATTATTATAATCATTTTGATGTAGCTAATGATGGGCGATTAGTTATTAAATTAATCCTTTACCTAAACACGTTAGTTGCTTTGAATTCTATTTTTGGTTCATTTTTCTCTGAACAATACCCAGGCAGGCAAGTTTGTGTGAATGAGTTTGGTTATTTGCATGCCAAATGATCATTTCCCGTGATTAAATCATTATCGAAAATACGTCTGAAATTTTTGGCATGATTATAGTCATTATCAAACTACAGTATTCATTGAATTATTTGAGACTGGTGATATTCTCAACGTTTTGTTACTTTTAGGAAATTATTCCAAGCCAACAAGGCATAATAGCTATCAGTGCACTAATGTGGCTACCTCCATGCAATAAAAGCATGTCAGACCATATTATTTACGTATTGTTTCAATTCAATAGTCATCGTTAAATTAATAAAATGCTTTATTTAATCCATTTTTAACAGTTTATAAAAACATAAAGCGAATTTAAACATACATGGCCTTAAGACGGTTTTAACGAATCTATTCAAAAATTAATTTCATTTCTCATTGTCGTTAATTAAGGATAAATTAAACTGATTGTTTATTATGAAATGATTGGAAAAAAATGAGGTAAAAAACCAACCCACAAAATTATGAAATAGTTTTTTTTTTATTTTCACATATATTTATGATATCCTACCTTAAGTCTATAAAATTAAATAAAGTTATTGATCCTATACTACTATAAATCTTTAAAACTATATCCCTAAGCCAATGTAAAAACAAACCTATAATCTTAATTTATACGCTGATACACTTTGCCCAGTTAATTTAAGACTATAGGTATCCCTTCTACAACACGGTAGATACGTTCCTGAAAAGTCTCGTGTTGTGCAAAACCGTGTTATACTAGACTAGAAGCTAGCACAAAATAAGAGTAATAGTGTTATAGCAGGTTATAGAACGATTCTTTTATTTTACTTCAAGTTTTTTCTTTAAACTCCAAATAAATCACATAACAATGCAAACAAAAACATTACTTGATTGACTTTAATCATCATCGCTGCTCAGCACTATGAATCGAGACCATTTGCTTGGCGAAGAAATATTTTCAGTTTTAGAGCTTTCTCCTTGATGTGGAGTAACTCCTGCCTTTTTAAAAAAGTCTGTAACTTTGCTTTGTTTGCTTGCCCTAACAAGATCGTTGTAAATTGCGCTATATGGTGATAAGCAATTTTGCAGCTTCCTTTGGAATTGAGAATCTCTTTCTGGAGAAGGGTCCAAATTTAAGAGAAATAATTCCAGATTTTTTGCTATACCAAGATCTTCCTATAATTGTTTTATTGTAAAATTCTTAATTTCACATTCTTCTTCAGAGTCATCGTTTTCAGAATCAATTAGTTTTACTTCGGATACCATTTGGACTAAATCCGCTTCGGTAATTTCATCTTTGACTACCAATTCTTGAACATCTTCCACTGCCATATCCATCAATCCTTCTCCTCCGATTGATCTAGCAAGTTCTATTTTGCCGCCTATTTCACTTCGTATCGATTCAATAACATTTACCACTTCAACTGCAGCTGGCCACACATTTTTCCAGCATGTGTTTAATTTTGATGGTTTCAGTTCTTTTAACGACAAAGAAATTGTTTCTACACAGTTCTTAATCGAAAATTGCTTCCAAGCTTCCTTTAGATCAATAGCATCTGAATCTGTTTTCTCTAAAATCCATTGTAATGATCTTCTATGTTAATGTAATAAGTTTTAAAGCTATAAATTATGCTTTGATCTAACGGTTGTAGCAATGCAGTAGTTTTTGGAGGTAGAAACTCTACTCGCAAATTAGGATGATGTACATCTTGTGGGTGACCTGGTGCATTATCGATTAATTAAAGCACCTCGCAGTACAAATAATTTGCAACCTCTGGTACAAAAATATTTAGAAACCAATCTCGGAATAAATCTCAAGTTACCCAACCTTTTGAATTTAATTTCCAATATAATGGCAGCGTATTTTTGTTTACAACTTTAAGTGCACGGGGATTTAGTGATTTATAAATTAACATGGGTTTCGTGACAAAGTCTCCTGACGCATTGCTGCATGAAGGCAATGTAATTCGATCTTTTGAAAGTCTGAATCTTTGAAATTTAACGTGGCTCACGAGTGCCGACATATGCATCGAGGTATCAGTGACCAATTCCACGAGTTTAAGAATAACGGAAACCCATGCGAGACCTGGAAGGCCTCATAAAGTATTCGAAGCTTCCAGTCTCAGATCCAAACGAAGAAAAGTCAATAACCTCGTACCAGAGAGGACTGCCAGTGAGCTTGTTTATGCTGCTAAAGTTTCTACACGTTTGGCTGGGAAAAGAAAGATGGCGCGGTCTATCAGAAGCGTGGCTGGAAGTTCTACTGGTGCAAATGTGGATCAATATATAACGTTAAGTGAGCGAAGGTGTTTGTCGAGGGAAGAAGCTTTAGCATACTACGTTGAGATCAAATCAACAACTTTTAGTTATAAGCAGACTCGAAAGTGGAGTATCAAGGCAGGGCACAATGTATTTTCGTCTTTATTTAGTGTAAGAAGGGCGAAAACGGCTTGCTATCCATCTGAACAAGAAATTTTTGTAAATGAAGAGCGTGTTGAGACCAAGCTTCAAGCGATTTTAGATAAAACTGCGGAACGTTTGGTCACAGCATAGCAAGCTGTTTTCGCCAATTTGCTACCAGTTTGTTCCTCTTTATGTCTCACTAGCAAACGGGGCTGTGATGGAAGTTCCGGTCATAGTACATATAAACAAAAATTCACCGATTTTGGTAATAGAGATGAATTTTTGTTTGCCTTTCCATTCGTTCCTCTACAATTAACGGATGAGGTGGGCAATATTCTATGGCAAAATCCTCGTCCATCATCTACAACCCATTGTCATCCAATGATGTTTATTTTCAGCAAAGAAACTAAAGAGGTTACCAAAACTGAAACAAACAAAGTCCTAGAAGAAATCAATAGTTTATTGCCGACTTTGGGCAAAGTTTTGGGGCATCAGGTTCTCATTGAACATAAAATGATTTTTAAAATGGTCAATGGAAAAATATGCAATGCTGTGACCGAAACTTCATCCTCACAGAAATGTTTCATTTGAGGAGCAAACCCAAAAATGAAGAATGACCTGAATAAACAGTTTATTCCCGAGAAAGATAATCTTGATTTTGGCTTATCTACTTTACATGCGTGGATACGTACTTTTGGATGCCGGCTCCACATTATTTATCGGCTTGATGTTAAACAAGTTGAGTAAGCAGGAGAGTGCTCCTACCAGAAGGTCTTTGTAAACATCCTAGGGTTAGAAGCAAGTTTTCTAATGGCGTGAATCTATAACTTGAATTATTCATCCAATACTTAGATATGAAATCGTTCAAATTTATACAAAAGATGCACAGTTTCTTTCATAAGCACAGTGCAGCCGCCATTTTAATCTAGCTTAAATGATTTTTCTGAATGCTCGGCCGATTGAACATGTTCAAGTTAACCACTATTCCTTAAATTTTCATGAAAATTGAAAGAAAATAAAAGTACCCAAGTCAATTTTAAATATATATAGGGTTTTCCAATAAGAGGTGTTATTTTGAATAGATCTTCTGATTTAACACCTTGCGACTTCTTCCTTTGGAGCTACGTGATAGAGAAGGCCTATGCCAAAAGCCCAGCGCCGATTCAAGATCTCAAAGATGAAATTCGTGAGGCTATCGAGGACAGAGGGCAACCACTTTGCGATTTGGTTATGGAAAATTTCATGAAGAGGATATGGTCCTGTAAGCGTGTCGTAGTGGTTATTTGCTCAATGTTAATTATTGCTATTAACGGCATATCTTCTTCTTTATAATGAAATAAACATTCGATCATTTGTATTAAAAATGGCATTTTTCTTTTAATATCAAAATAACACCTCTTATTGGAAAACCCTATATCAACCATAAACACGTGTTATTAATGGTATAATTTCATATAATTGAAATGGCTATAACACACTTGATTATGATTCGATCTCAATTAAATTTTATGAACATATATATCTTATGTTAGTCTATATAATTGCAAAATTTCAAAAAGTTTAAAGGTACCGTTTTGATTTTATGGGCAAAAATGTAAAATCTACAAATCATACTATTATTAACAAAGTTGAGCGAATTTCGATTTCTAAGGTATTTGTTGCCCTTGTACTCATATAGGTCCACGTTCGTGATAATTTTCAGATTTTTCGGCTGAAAGGTGTCCAATCGCGAGGGGGGGGGGGGGGGACATAAATTTTGGGTACATTTTGCCTTCCCCTGGACCCCCTAATTCATAAAATTTATTTCAGATTCTAAAAGTTCTAGTCAAGACCTTTCATTTGATACCCCACTCGACTACCTTTGATGAAAAAAAATTTTTAAGGGCCAATTCGTTATTAGGGGGGACCCCCCTTAAACATTTCTTAAATTTTTGTTAGTGCCTTAACTTTTGAGAGACCATCACTTCTGACCTTTTCACAAAGTTTGAGCATTCTAGCTTCTATAGTTTCTGAGGAAATCAGCTGTGACGCACGAACAGACGGACTGACGGACGGACGGACAGACGGACGGACAGACGGGCAGACAGACGGACAGACAGGTCGCGAAACTAGTAGGTCTTTGTAAAAAAATTTTTTACAAAGACCTAAAAATGGCAACTTAGAGATGGTGCTGATAAAGCTAAAGCTAATGCTTTTTTACTTTTATCAGGCATAACTCAGGACTGAAAGGTAATTTTCCAAAATTAGGCCCACAGGAAAACTCCTCACTCATTAACACTAATCCAATAAATTGAAACAATATGTACTTATTGCAACACTATCAATATCAACACTTTTAGCGTAGTAAAAGAAACTGTTTGAAATGTTTTGCATGTAAAAATACTTCACAAACTTCCTCAAAAAACGTTTTTTTAGCAACTAAGTAAACTTCTACTGAACAAAACACAAAATGAACTCAAATTCAGTAGGAAAAGCACATTTGTGATTTGTATGCACAAAAAAGGATAACACAAAAATAAAGGATAAGGAAATTTTCTGTTACTTCCCAATATGCATATGCCTATTTGTTTTCCTGCACGTTCCACCATTTGGTTTTTATCCGAAGTTCCTTGTCCCTTTGCTGCTTTTTTTCCATGCACGTTGTCCAAAAATAATGTAAACAATCACACTCTAAGTTGATTGGAAAATTTCCTTTTCAATGCAAACAAACAATAATATATATTGGCTGATATTTGTGGCTGAGCATGACTCTTAGGGATACATCAGACTACGACTATATAGTCGCACTTCTGTCGCAAGTTACACATGGTTAAATGGAAGCCAGCACACTGGGATTTTCGACAATTTTGTCCAGGTCAAATTTGCGATTTTTCCTAAAACCAGTTTAGTAGGTAGGTTTTGTGATACCCGCGCAGGCGCACATCTTGTGGACATTTGATGTTGACGTGCATGGAAGTTTCTTGCATAGCGCACAAATGAGTTAGCGCATGTGTTCCTGGTAAAGACATACCTTCAAATGAGCATATTAGTTCTGCGCATGCCTGAAGTTCCTTTGGAAATCTTGTCGCAGTGTGTTCGTATTTGCGTCTAAAAATCGCTGGTTACGACAGTAAAATCGCAATATGGCTGAACCCTGAATACTTTATCTACGGAATCTCAAACGAAAATTGCTTCTAAGACTGTTATTTTTGTTGGTTCTTACTCTAAATCTGAAAAAGTGCAAATTTGTAATTCAATTTTGATATGAAAAGTATGTAGGGGAAACTTTTTTAAATTATACCTGTTAATAAATCGTACCTATGTCTTCCTTCCGCCGTGTAGCTCCCACAGCGATGCAAATCGCACAAACCGTAAACTTTAGTCCGACATCTTGCGCGAACAAAGCAGAATATTGTGCCGCTACTGGTAACAAAATTATCCAAAAAGCAAATTTTCCTTGACAATTTCAGTATTTTTTTTATCACAATTCATAAGAACAGTGTGTCATGTGTATGTGGTGTTAATTTGAACTCACAGTACAGTGTAAATAGGTATTAATTTTTGCCATTTTTTTTCTGTCAACTTCATCCTCGGAGGTGTAATAATTTACGCGGCAAATTTCAATGAAACGTTTTCCAAATTTGTACTCATACGTTCGTTCTATTGTAATTCGTACCGGTGCGATTAAGGGTAAAAAATGCAAATTTTGATTAGATGGTCGTATAATTTTATAGTTTATTTTTGTTTCCAGTAAAATGGTAATGCGGAAATGTGGTACCTGGTAAAAAGCTGATATTTAAGCTACTCTTCAAAAATTCAATGATGGATCCATGAAGATGAATGAAGTATGTCGCTTTTATAACATTCGTCAACCCATGAATTGTCGTCATTTAAAAGGGCTGAATACGTATGGACGCAACGGAATTCCGAAGTATTTGAATATAGAGATGGAAAAAGTATCATGTTTCTTCGGTTTGACAATCAAGAATCTACGCGAATTGGCATACTAATTAGCCAAAAAATACAATCTAAACCATCGTTTCAATAAAGAGAAGCAAATGGCTGGATAGAAAGGGTACTGCAAATTTATTGAAGATTATCTGGAAATTAGTCTGCGTGCCCCACAACCTGCATCCATTTCTCATTGTAAAGGTTTTAACAAAAAAAAAAAAAAAAAAAATTCGTGGACTTCTTCGACAAATATGAAGCCAGTCTTTTAAAGGGGAAATTTACAGCTTCTCAAATATTTAATATGGACGAGACAAGCTTGAGCACTGTACACAAATCACCCAAAATATAGCAATCAAGCTGAATAAGCAGAAGAATGCTCCTACCAAAAGGTCCTTGTAACCATCCTAGGACTCGAAACAAATTTTCTAGTAGTATGAATCGATAATTTGATTTATTCATCCAATACATGGATAAAAAATCGTTCCAATTTATGCAAAAGATGCAGAGTTTCTTTCATAAGCACATTGCAGCCGCCAGTTTGTTGGAGCTTAAATAATTTTTCTGAATGCTCAGGTCAATTTGAAATATGTATCAACCATTAACACGTGTTATTGTTGTAATTCCATTTAATTGAAATGGCTATAACTCACTTGATTATGATTCGATTTCCGTGAAATTTCGTAGTAATTAAGATCTTATATCAATCTGTATAAGTTTAAGGGTACTGTTTTAATTTTATATAAAATCTACAAATCATACTATTATTTACAAAGTTAAGCGAATGTTGATATCTGAGGTATTTGATGCCCTTGTTCGTATTAAGACCCACCATCGTGACTATTTTCAGATTTTTTGGCTCAAAGGTGTCCAATCGCGAAGGGGGGACACAACATTTTGGTACATTTTGCCACCCCTGGAGCCCCTAATACATAAAATGACCTTTTTCTTTCAGATTCTTATAGTTCTAATAAAGAACTTTCATTTAACACCCAACTCGACTACCTTTGATTAAAAAAAATGTTAAGGGCTACTTCGTTATTAGGGGGGACCCTTCTTAAAAAATTTGATAAGACCTAAACTTTTGAGGGACCATCATTTTTGACCTTTCTACAAAGTATGAGCACTATAGCTTTTATCGTTTCTGAGGAAATTTGCTGTGACGCATGGAGAGACGGACCGACGGACGGACGGACAGACGGATAGACAGATCGCGAAACTAGTAGATCTGAAAAATAGAAATCCCAAAAACTAAATTACCGAAAATTAAAAAAACTGGTCTGGAATGAATAACTTTAAAGAAAGTGCAAGGAAAATAAGAATTTTTCAGAAGAGTTGAGGCACTCAATGCGTC
Organism: Odontomyia ornata; assembly: GCA_963969285.1. Lineage (NCBI taxonomy): Eukaryota > Metazoa > Arthropoda > Insecta > Diptera > Stratiomyidae > Odontomyia > Odontomyia ornata. The sequence continues at coordinate 439,286,684 of OZ017738.1, read as the reverse complement.
TAGACGTGTTTTTGATAGCTCCTGTCACTAATTTTTCACAAAAGTTTCAAAAAATTAAATTAATTTTTTACAAGCCAGTTAAAAGCAAATTTTGATTTTATTGGAAAAAGCATTTTCCGCCGAAGGAATCGACCCACAGAATCAACAAAAGCAAATAAACCAAAGACCAACTCGGGACTGTTGTATGGAGGAGCCCGACGGCTTCCCTCCGTTGGGGGGCCCCGGGGAGAATAGCAATACAAAATTGGTGGCAAGCGTCAATAAAAGAAGACACACGAGTAACCAGGACTCCACATATGGCTCTAACTAACGATGAAATAGATGCGTATTTGTCGAAGTTAGAGAAGCTGACGTTGGAAACGATTGAGAAAGTCGTTCCCAAGATTAAACTTCGAAACAATATGGAAGGATATGAAACACCAACCATCGCAAGGTTGAAAAGATTGAAAAGCCTTCTTCTCACACGCGTCAACAATATTTATCGACGATTTTTGGACTACAACCATCCCTCGTTGTCTTTGTTGAAATTACATCTGAAGAATGTCTGGAACTTAATCCGGTCATACTTCAGGAGTGAGGTCAGCAATCAATGGGCGGAAAAATTGAGGGGTATTAGCCCACAGGACCCAGACGGCGTGTTCGCGAAAGTGAATAGCATATTCCGCAAGAAGTCTCGAGTGGAGGTATCGAATCTTGAAGTCACTAGTGATGAGATAAATCTTCTCGATAGGGCTGGTATCGAAACTAATAGTACGATTCCGGATAGAAATGGAAACAGGATTATTTGTGAAGGATTGGATAAACTTGCCCTGATTGGAACACATTTTGAATTGGTTCATCTACCAAACCCTGAGAGAAGGAACGAAATTTTTTCAGAGGTCGTTGAAGCAAAAGTTTCCGACTTCAAATCAAGCCTGAACGGCCAATCAATTCTTCATTTCAATGAAACATTAACATCTGACCTCATACCGAGCTTGAATCTTATTGATTATTTTGTCAGCTATGAGGACTTGTGTTTCATATTTTGCAGGATAAACAACAAGAAATCATGTGGTACTGATGGTATTCCAAATGTAGTTCTTCGACATTTGCCTGAGGTTGCTATTAGGAACTATTGCATATTGTTCAACAACATGTTGAGCAATTCATATTTCCCAAATGAGTGGAAAAAGGCTAAGGTATTTCCGATCTTGAAGAAAGGAAAAGAATCTTCATGCCCCAAAAGCTATCGCCCAATCAGCTTGCTGCCTAACATCAGCAAGGTGTTTGAAGTGATACTCAACAGAGCATTAAACGCCCACATTGAGGAAAATGAGTTGATGCCGAATTGCCAATTTGGTTTTCGTGCCAGGCATTCGACCACACATGCAATAACGAAAGTAACCTCAGACATCTGTTGGAAACTAAATGATAGACAATGTGTTGGAGCATGTCTCATTGATATGGAGAAAGCCTTTGATACGGTGTGGTTAGATGGACTAATTTTTAAACTCCTTCAGGACAAGTTCCCCGGACACCTTGTCGCCATGATGTGTAATATGTTATACGGGAAATCGTTTGTTGTAACTGATGGAAATCTGACAACAATGCGCGAGTTCAAGGTCTTGAATGGTCTACAGCAGGGAACAGTTACTGCGCCTCTGCTCTTCTCAATCTTCATTCGCAAGCTATTGAACGGCTTTGATTTTAACGTCTCGCCAATGCGATCATTGGTAGCGTTTGCTGATGATCTGATCATCTATACGGCAGACCGAAAAGCTACAATAGTGCAGGGCAATCTCCAAAAAATGTTCAATGATGTACAGCTGTACACTGACAATTGGCGAATGAAAATCAATGCGCAAAAGTGTGAAACAATCTTGTTTCGGACAACGCTGCAGGGGGTCAGTCAAGACCTGAAACGTAATTGGAAAGATTTCCACATCATGGCTGGCGAGGGTAGTTCAGAACGAATTCCACATAAATCCTGTGTTCGATACCTCGGTGTTTATCTCGATCAGTATCTGTACTATACTGAACATGTGAAAACCATGCTCAGTAAAGCACTTAAAGTAGTCATGGCCCTTCGAAAGCTCTTTCATTCCAGATACATTGATCAAAAGGTCAAAATTATCTGTTACAAGACACTGGTTAGACCAGTTTTGACATATGGATGTCAGATCTGGTACAACCAGAGTGCTAGTACTATGGAAAAATTAAGAGTTTTCGAAAGGAAATGTCTTCGTGCATGTACTGGTTTGTACAGAAAGCCTGAGACGGATTGGAAACATTATATATCGAATAGAAGAATTTATCAAACTGCTGAAGTGACTAGAGTCGATATTTTCATATTGAAACTTCCTCGGAATCATATCGCAAGATCTGTGACTGTGAGTGAAAACCCTTGGATTTCACAGCCGTTCCACCCTACAGACGGGTATATAGCGACTTGCCTCGCTACTGGCTTCATTCCTCCAGAAGCATTCGTGTATTTGGACATGAATCGATATGTTTTTGATTCTGACGGCGTCCCAGTCATATATCACATATATCGACGGGCCACCGATAAGAAGATAAAATATCCTCCGAATCTGAGTTCACGAGACCAACAATTCCAATGGAGGTACTCATTTGCTAGATTCGTTGAGGCTGATCGAGTTGAGACGGGGCAATCTAGGTATTGGTGGCTGAATGACAATGTCTAAATTATTCGTGTTTATTTTCAGTTTTGGTGTTTTTCGTTATTTAGTTTTTGAGTTTCAGCTCATTATTGCTACATTTAGTGTTATTGTTTATTTTTGTTAAAAATTAGGGATAGGTTAGGTTTATATTATGTTTATTATATTAGGTTAGAGATAAGGTAAAACGCTTAGGTTAGGAACATAGTTAAAGATTTTTTTAGTATAAGATAAAGTTTTTGATAGCATTTAATAGAATTAAGTTAAAACATATTAGGTGTGGGATCAAAGTTCACTGTAGTGTTTAGATGATAAATAATTTTAGAATAGTGTTGGTTGGTTTTTTCTCCTTTTTCCAATTAAATTTTAAACATATGTAACAATCCTCATTGATTTGAATTTGCTATAGTTTTTTTTTTTTTAAGGTGTTTAATGATAACGTACAAATTTAGAGAGCCATTTGGGCCATTAAGTTTTTTGATTGTTATTGTTTGGATTTTGCTTTATATTCTTTTAAAATTTATAACGATTAGTATTGAATAAAGCGCTTTTGACTTTGACTTGACTTCACATATGGCGGGCGTAAGACTCAAGTAGTCGAAGAAAAACAAGAAGTGAGTCGACTTAAAGCTGAAATTCAGCAATTAAAACTACGACTGAAAACATTCGAAGATATGTACAAGAGAGGGAAGAAAACTCTAGATGCAGAACCGATAAGGCAACTAAGTACGGGAACTTAGGCGAAGAAAGCTGTCAAACAAGTCATCGCTGAAGAAATACTAATTGCTGGAGGCGTTAACGACAGCCAGAACTACTAGACAGCGCTGGACAGACTTCAACAAGAAATGGACGTTGACGAAAGTATCGAACGTAGTGTTAGTCAAGATAACAATGATAATTTTCTCCTTTATTTAAAAAATAAAAATAAGGAGAAGAAACCAGCTCGCAGATCTGCTGTCCCTCCTCAAAAAGTTGCAAAAAATACAGAGAAAGTTCCGCCAATTAATGTGTTCAGTCAAAATGGAAAGTATATGGTCCGGCTATTGGCGACTGAAAATAAATTAACTAATTTCGAGATTAAAAGATTCACTGCCGAAAAATTAACGATCAGAACGAAATCACTGGTTGATTTCAAATCAGCAAAAAATGCATTAAATTTTGGGGAGGTTCTACACTTCGCACATACCTCGAAAAGTGAGAAGAACCAGACCTTTTTGTTGAAGAACTTGGACTGACTGCGGAGATGATACTGTCGATCTTCTTCTGGTGCTCAAGGAGGCAGCACCAGAAATTGAATTTATCTCCGTTAAAACAGACTGGGTAAAGCTTCAAAAGAAGTTTATTTGGGAGTACCAGAATCAATGTCCCCCTTCTGATGATGGCAACTCTTGCTCAATGGTTCCTAATGACAGAAATCTAACTAACGATGACATAGATCTCTATTTGCCAAAGTTAGAGAAGCGGACATTGGAAACGATTGAGAAAGTAGTTCCCAAGATTAAACATCGAAACAATATGGAAGGGTATGAAACACCAACCATCGCAAGGTTGGAAAGATTGAAAAGCCTTCTTCTTACACGCATCAACAATATTTATCGACGATTTTCGGGCTACAACCATCCCTCGTTGGCTTTGTTGAAATCACGCCGGAAGAATGTCCGAAACATAATCCGTTCATACATCAAATGTGAGGTCAGCAATCAATGGGTGGAAAAATTGAGGGGTATTAGCCCACGGGACACAGATGGCGTGTTCGCGAAAGTGAATAGCATATTCCGGAAGAAGTCTCGCGTGAAGGTATCGAATCTTGAAGTCACTAGTGACGAGATAAATCTTCTATCGAAATTGATAGTACGACTCCGGATAAAAATGGAAACGTGATTATATCTAAGGGATTGCGTAAACTTGCCCTGATTGGAACACATTTTGAATTGTTTCATCTATCAAATCCTGAGAGAGGGAATGAAATATTTGCAGAGGTCGTTGAAGCAAAGTCTCCGACTTCAAATCAAGCCTGAACGGCCAATCAATTCTTCATTTCAATGAAACATTAACATCTGACCTCATACCGAGCTTAAATCTTATTGATTATTTTATAAGCTATGAATACTTATGTTTCATATTTCGCAGGATAAACAACAAGAAATCACGTGGTATTGATGGTGTTCCAAATATAGTTCTTTGACATTTTTCTGAGGTTGCTGTTATTGCATATTGTTCAACAACATTGCATATTGTTCAACAACATGTCGAACAATTCATATTTCCCAAATGAGCTGAAAAGGCCAAAGTATTCGCGATCTTGAAGAAAGGAAGAGAATGTTCAAGTCCTAAAAGCTATCGCCCAATCAGCTTGCTGCCTAACATCAGCAAGATGTTTGAAGTGATACTGAACAAAGCATTAAACGCCCACAGTAAGAAATATGAGTTGATGTCGAATTGCCAATTTGGTTTTCGTGGCAGGCATTCAACCATACATGCAATAACGAAAGTAACCTCAGACATCTGTTGGAAGCTAAACAATAGAGATTGTGTTGGCGCATGTCTCATTGACATGGAGAAAGCCCTTGATATGATGTGGTTAGATGGACTAGTTTTTAAACTCCTTCAGGACAGATTCCTCAGCACCTTTTCACCATGATGGGTAGTATGTTATACAGGAAATCATTTGTTGTAACTGATGGAAATCTGACGACAATGCGTGACTCAAGGTCTTGAATGGTCCACAGCAGGGAACAGTTACTGTGCCGCTGCTTTTCTCGTCATTCATTCGCAAGCTATTGAATGGCTTTGATTTTAACATCTCGCTGACGACATCATTGGTAGCATTTGCTGCTGATCTGATCATCTGTACAGTTGGCCGAAAAGCTACAATAGTTCAGAGCAATTTTCAAAAAATGTTTAAGGGTGTGCAGCTGTACACTGACAATTGGCGAATGAAAGTCAATGCGCAGAAGTGTGAAACAATCTTTTTTCACACGACGCTACCGGGAGCCAGTCAAGACGTGAAACGTAGTTGAAAGGATTTCCACATTATGGCTGGTGAGGGTAGTTCAGAACGAGTTCTACCTGAATTCTGTCTTCGATATCTCGGTGCTCATCTTGATCAGTATCTGTACTATACTGAACATGTCAAAATCATGCTCAGTAAGACACAAAAAGTAGGCATGGCCCTTCGACAACTCATTCATTCCAGATACATCGATCAAAAGGTCAAAGTTGTCTGTTACAAGACCCTGGTTAGACCAGCTTTGACATATGGATGTCAGATCTGGTACAACCAGAGTGCTAGTACTATGGAAAGATTAAGAGTTTTCGAAAGGAAATGTCTTCGTGCATGTACTGGTTTGTACAGAAAGCCTGAGATGAATTGGAAGCATTATACACCGAATAGAAGAATTTATCAAACTGCTAAAATGACAAGAGTCGATATCTGCATATTGAGACTTCGTCGGAATCTTATCACAAAATCTGTAACTGTGAGTGCAAACACTTGGATTTCACAGCCGTTCCACCCTACAGACGGGTATATTGAGACTTGTCTCACTACTTGCTTCATTCCTCCAGAAGCATTCGTGTATTTGGACATGAATCGATATGTTTTTGATTCTGACGGTGTCCCAATCATATATCACATATATAGATGGGCCACCAATAAGAAGATAAAATATTCTCCGAAATTGAGTTCACGAGACCAACAATTCCAATGGAGATACTCATTTGCTAGATTCGTTGAGCCATTTGGGCCATTAAGTTTTCGTTTTTTTTTTTATTTAGAATTTGCTTTATATTCTTTGAAAATTTATAACGGTTAGTATTGAATAAAGCGCTTATGATTTTGACTTTGAAAAAAAACTTGGTAAAACAAACGACTACTGCATTTAAAAAGGAATTTTTGTCTCTTTTGACGATGTTTTTGTATAACATTGATGCATGTGTGGATTTCAACAATCGAGGTTGCATATGTTAACCAAAACATTGGACTTATGTGTTAGGAAATTCTGATCCAGTGGTGGATCTTGTTAATATGTGGTATAACATTAGTGAACTTGTTAAAAAAATTTAATTTTGATATATTCTTATAAAGGTTTGTGTACTTTAAAAATTTCATAGCTTAATAATTTGTGTATATTGAAAGAGTTAATGTTCTCAATGTTGTAAAATAAATATCATTATTTTGGGAAAATGGCTGGCATTAAGTTTAACAGTTTATAAGGATGATGATGAAAGTAATAATTGGCAGAATATTTTAAATCTTTATCAATAACATAACCTGAGGATCTGGTAGTCTGTATGGTCTAGTGGTTAGAGCATGAGACGCATAAGCCGAAGCTCCCAGGTTCAAATCTCGTTGGTAAACAACGTGATTTAGTTCAGGGGATTTTTCGGACAGACTACGAGTGTTCACTCAGTGGTGATCTGCACTGATTTAATCAGATCATATCATAGCTGAGCAGACACACGGGAGCATGGTACGGACCAAACCAACTTTAGCAAAAATCAATATCATGAAAATGAGATACTCTAACTATCTCTAAGCGAAGGCCCGAGAGGGGCTGTAGTGCTAAAAAAAAACCTGAGGATCTTAAAAAATTTATCGTAGATTTAAAATCAGTCTGCTAGCAGTAAAATAAAAAAAAACTTAATAAAATTTTAACCACCTTCAAAATATCCTAAGAATTGTGGAATTAATTTTATGAAATCGATGCCAAATCAATTACCCCTTTTAATAGTGTAATTAAACGGGGAAAGCTGATTTGGCTCCAACTTACCCTTTTCAGGCCATTTGGAGTCGGGTTATATTTTTTCTAAAGAGTTTTTTTTTTCTACTCAAGTAACATACGTATATAAGATTCAGCGTATAAATTTGCACGACTATTATTACTTCTTTTATGTATCCGACAGTCTGATTAGTAGGTTTAATTAAAAAAACTTCTACGTTCTATAGCAACAACCTGATTGGTGTTTTAATTTTGACATCCAATAAATAGAAACGTTTAACATCAATAAAGCTACCGATAAACTTACCACTACAAGCATGTAGCTGTTTTCCTAACTCAAATTGAAAGACACACAATTTACACCCTCATCCCAATCAATTTACACACATACTTTTATATTTACCAATAAAAACAACGCGCACCCAGGAGATTTGCAGTTTCTTCGTATCCCATAAATCTTTGTCACTCTTTATTACATTTAAATGAATTTATTGCTCAACATTTACAATAATTTCCCCCATTTTATCATTAAAGCTTGCATTAAAGTGAACGAAGAAACGTAAGGTACAGGCGATTCACCAATAAATTCGAAACTTTAGCAAGATATCTCCCAAATGAGCATTTTGCACTGAGAAAGGTAACCTCTGAGAGTACACTTGCGTACATTTTCTGATTTAAAGCTTTGCCGTATCCTTAGGCATCATCCTCCATCTTTTGTGTAACGACGTCAATGCAAAGCAGGTTAAATATGTAAGAAGGTGAATTGATCTCGGCAGTTATTTCCGATGCTGATGGAGTTTGAGGGCGAATAAATTGTAATGACTTTAACAAGTGCTTCATGTGAGATTGTTGAAAAAGGTTAACTCAAGGTAAATCCTTGATTGTAATCTTTTGCCCGGAACATCTTGTGATTTGGGTTTATGATATTTATTATGTTTCAGGAAACTTAATGCAATCAATAACTTAAGGAGATTTTTGGTAAAATGCAATGGGATGAATTTATAGTTGAATATAAAACGTGAAAAATTCTTTAAATGTATAGAATTTGAATAAATTTAGTGTTAGAAATTCGCAATTTTCAGAATGGCTTTTCAAATGGAGCCATAAATTTTAGTAGAATAAGTACCTACTATTGTATTTTGATGTTTTCAGCTAGAATATGTTTTTAAGGCGCAGCCCCCAGTAGAACTGCAAATTTGGGTAAACTTTACAGCCATTCACCTCAGAAACGTTACGAATATGTATTTGTAAAATTTTTTTAACCGCATGTCAGAATGAACATTTGGCTATTGAATCATTTCGTTATATTTTCCAAAAAGTTTGTTGCAAAAGTTATTAAATTCAAACAAAATAGCATGTTTTCCTTAAAAAATGAAGTAAATCTCAGAAACTTCTTAACGTACCGAGTTGATTTAAGCTACGTTTGTTAGGTCTAAATCATTTACATTGAATTAACTCAACAATAATTTAAAAACGTTTTTTTGCAAAAAAATTCCTAGAACAAAATGTGGAAATTTGATACAAATTAATGTGCATGCATGATATTTGTTCAGTGTGTGCAAATTACACAATTTCTACTAGGAAATTTTTTGCAAAATTCTTTTTTAAATTTTTGATAAGTTAATTCAATGTAAATAATTTAGATCTGACCTTAAATCAACTCGGTACGTCAAGTTAAGTTTTTTAACGAAAACATGCTATTCCGTTTGAATTTTGTAATTTTCGCAACAATTTTTTTCCAAAATAAAATGAACTGATTCAATAGCCAAAGGTGCATTCTGATTTCTACTTAAAATGCAAATATTCATAAGGTTTCTGAGATGTACGGCTGTCAAGTTTACCCAAATTGGGAGTTTTACTGGCGGCTGCGCCTTAATATGATATATGGATTTTTGGCATGACATTTAGTTCCAGACCTTGCACAATGTTTCAATCAAATATTTCTAAAGAAAAGCGGGGAAGCTTTGATTAAAGAGAGTAAAGAAAGTTAGTTTTCTCAAATCACTTAAAACTACTCTCCTTAATTAGGGTTTTATACTAAAATACAAAACCCTATTGCAATCACGACCTGTGTCCGTCTGTCCGTCCGTCTGAATGTCACAGCACTTTTTCTCCGAAACTATAGAGGCTACAGCAATGAAACTTGAAAATTCAAGGGTGGAAAAATTTTTCAAAGGGGTTTAAGGGGGGTCTCCCCATATAGGGAGGCGACCCCTCAAAAAAAAATTTTCACCATTGGAAGTCGAGTAGGGTGTCATTGGAAAGGTCTCAATGAGATCTTTTCAAAACAAGTCTTAAAATTGCCTTATGAGTACCGAGGGGGGCAGGGGAAGGGGAAATGTACGAACTTTCCGCGTACCCCCCCCCCCCCCCCCCCTCGCGATTGGACACCTTCCATCCGAAAAATCTGAAAAAAATCATGAATGTAGGTCTTGAGAAGTACAAAAACAACAAATACATGAAAAGTCGAAATTCACTCAACTTTGTTAGTAATAGTACGATTTATCGATTTAATGTCTTCTTGAATAAAATCTAAACGATACCCTTAAATTCAATAAAATTTAGCAAACGAATGACTATTTATAAGATTGATCTTTTCTGAAAGTTTCATAAAGATCGAATAGTATTTAACGAAGTTCTAGCGATTTGAATTTTTCTGTATTACTATGGAACAATGTGCCCTGTATTACTATGGAAACATATGGCTATGGAACCATATGCGCTTTTTACCGAGTTAGACACTACAGCTTTGCTAGGATTTGCATGAATATTTCAGGAATGATAGGTATCATGAAGATGAGTACATACAATTGAAACAAGTCGAAGAGGCAGGAGAGAGCTCCTAGCAAAAGGCCTTTGTAACCATTCTAGGATTCGAAAAAATAGGCCATGAATCGATGATTACAGTACAGAGGAGTGGCCCCAGAAAAAAATTTCATGAAAGGTAATCGATATGAGTATCAAATGAAAGTTCTCTATGAGAGCTTTTGAAAAGAGGGGGGAAATACATGACAAATGTGTTTCCTCCCTCGCGAATGGACACCCGTGATCTAAAAAATCTAAAAAAATTATCAAGAGAGATATTTATGGATATAACTTTAACAAATACCTTAGAAGGCAAAATTCTTTCAACTTTGTTAATAATAGTATGATCCTCGAACATGACGTGTTTCTTGATTTTACAGATATTCGTTGCTGGTTACTGCATTTTCTAAGTTGAGTACAAAACCCTTTTGACATGAGCAACTTGTTGCACTTCAATTCAGTTCCATACATAACATAATTTCGATTGAAAAATAAATAAATGAATGAATGAATGGTGCTTGCTAAATTTCTATTCTCTGCTCGGCTGTCAGAATGTCTGCGGTGAATTGATACCACATTGCTTTCATCTTAGATCTTTTATGTGATTATGTCTTGCCTTAGCTTCATCTAAATTCCATTAGAATCTTCAATACTGCAGAGCAGAGGATACGCATAATTCATTTTTAAAACGTATCTAGGATTCGTGTATGGCACCATACAATAATGTCTACCAGTGAAGCAAATCGTTCTTTTCCAAGCAGTGAAGGTGGATATCTGACTACTTCTCTGTTTTTCTATGAAACCAGTCTGCCTTTCCCCACTCCCTATCTGGTAACCTTGTCGGTGCATCATAGCATATGTACTAGTATATATCTAGAAAGTGGTATGCTTACACAATAGAATATGGTGAATTACATACGATTCCTGGATTTTTTATCTCTATTTTCTAGCAGAGAAAGCATTTTGATTTACAAAATCTCCTTTATAATATTCAATGCTTAAAACATACGGTCTTGTTTTAAGGAAAGAACCTACCCGTGATAATTGCGGTGCTTCTCCAAAGATACTTTTGTTGAGCCTGAGAAAAATAATGGGCCAGATATTCGCACATGCAGGGAGAAACTCTCTTATCTCTTTTTGCACCTACAGCTCAACCAAAAGTGCGCTTATACTAGTATATCCTAGTTAGGGCATACTACCGTAAGGCGAAGAGTATCTCTACCTGATTTCGGTAGTTCCGTAGTGCAGCAGTTTGTCTCCTCCAGAATTACCTTGGACTTTATTTCTTTTAAATCAGGAATTCTTTAAATTAATTATATGCTTTAAATATGGTTACCCTCAGTTATAAAGTTTTCAAACTGTTGTACAATATATATTTTCACCGATTCTGCTACTGTATTCCTTTTGTTCATTCGTCTCTAGAAGGAAACAAGCCAATTTTCCTGGGAATAAGTAACTTTTTCAATAAGATTCCGCATTGATAGGATCTACGCTAACCCCAGAGCTACTACAACTTAGTCTTGCTGCTTCACATTTTTCATGTTGTACCACCAACTTCTTGGTTGGAAACCATTGGAGTAGGAGTGCCTATGCAGAGGTGATACAGAGCGCCCTTCGAGTGACTAATGGCTTCTCCTTTCGAATTTTGTCAAAAGTCTTTTGATTTGCCGCACAGCAGAATTTGCTTCATTACAGTGGAGTATGTCTAAAACAAAATGTTAGGGCTCATATATAGTAGTCATGTTGAAGAAATCATCGACTATTAGGTTCCATAGTAGGGAAAATACAACACTTACCTGAGGGGTGCCAGTCTTTGCCATCCGCTTTATGGTTGAGTTCATTTTAGGAGAGTATAAAATCCGGTGTTTCAGTAGTTGATTTATAAGTTGAATAAACTGCTTGTTGATTTTCGAGGTATTTTGAAGATGACATTTGGTTGAACATTATTAAATGCCCCTTCAATATTAAAGAAGGCTTCAACATCTTTGTAGCACTACAGCAAAAAGTGCCTTCCTGCAAAAAGTGCCTCCAACTGTCTCGGTCTACTGACCGCATCCTTCAATTTTGAAATCCAAGCAGTGATGAACTGTCTTCGTTGACTGAGTCAGACCATAATTTCTTTGGTTTCCCCACTGATCTCCGCCCTTCAGTTACCACAGCGAAAACTTTTTGAGTATCCGTTGCTTGTCCATACGATTCACGTCACCAGTCCAGTTTTACAATCGATGAAAACTGTGGGTCGTCAAAAATTTCATACTCGCACAGCTCATAGTTGTATCGAATTCACCATTGGTCCCCGTCATAGATGTATGAGAGAATGGATACGAAATGCATCGAGAGAATTGAAGCACTTTATGATGTAGCGTGAAGTTGGCGCGTTATTAGCTGTTGATTCGAATTTCATATAAATTTGACGTGACGTCTCCCACTATTTTTCGCATCTTGAACTAAATCAATTTTCCGTGCGGGTATTCTAACTTGAACGATATAAAAGATTGAGCATGACTTACCCTACGCAGGATACGTCCCTGACATGCTTCCTATCGCTGTTTTAATAATTCCACACACATCACGACATTTTTCATTTTCCGACACAAAAATACTCGCGATCCGTAACAAACTTTAAAGTTTGATTAATTATCACATTTGCAACGCTTTTGCACTAGATTCAACATGGTTTATCTTAAAAAAATTGTTTTGTGTACAATTTCAAATTCAACTTGATTAGACGTTTCCCATCAATGTTGAATTTTCACAAATCATATGTTTTCAATCATATGGTTGATGTTTTGTTGACAATTCGGGGGTTAAGGTGTAAGAGGAGTGGGATTGTCGTGAGAGCAACTAGAGAGCTATTTGAATGTGTGGATTCTATAGTGGCGTGAAAGGCGGGGGGGTTTCAATTTGCATGCGAGAGGAAGACATATATGTAGTAAAAGTACTTCACTCACGTATGGATGAAAATAAGCTCATTTCGCGTCCATTACTTTAAATGTCTTTGGTCCCCGTCTAGCTTGGCTCCCATTATTTGCCTCAGACCCCGTCTTTTGAAGGCGTTCAATATGTTTGCGGATGCTTAAGTTAGGGTCCATGTTTCACACGCATAGCATAGCACAGGTTTTAGTATAGATTTGTATACTTGGAGCTTTGTTTTCCTGTGTATGCAGCTAGTCTTCAAGATTGTCGAAACTGAATAAAATATTTTATTTGTGAACTGTACTTTTCGGTGTATTTTGTTTTTTTTTTTTCAATAACGGCTCTCGTTATTTTGACGCCTAAGTACGCAAATTCACTTAAATTTTCGATACTGTATTCGTTAAGTGTGACATTTTGGGTATTTGAGGTATTAAAGAAGGCTTCAATAGTATATTTCGATACACTAGAGCATATATTATAAGACTTTCTCTTAAAATGTTCATGTTTGGATTTATAGAGTTCTAGTCGTCCACTACTTCTCTCTTTACTATCTTCAGCAGGAAGAAACAAATGGGTCTACAGCCCTTGAGTCAGTTATCCTTGCTGTATGTTAGAAGGAGTTGATTAATTTTCAGAACCTCTATACTTTGCAATGCCTGTGCAACTGAGCTCCTCTTGACCAAGCACAATAGCAATTTCATCCTCTTCTTTCAATCTGAGATGTAGGAAATAATAGCAATCAGAGAACTCTGATGTAATTCCGTTCTCTTCTTACTTTGAATTGATGGGGACGAAACTTGATGAAAACCTATAATAACTAATTTTTATTGATTTTTACTTTTTTATTTAATTACTATGATTATGACAGCCGTTTGGCAACACTTTGGCTTTATCAGAAAGCAACTAAATACTATAACAATTTTTAAATTTAGTGGTAAAGTAATTGTACGAAATTATCACAGATATATTGTTATTATAATGTATCAATTTTTGGAAATAAAAAATTTGTAGGTTTGTTCTATTTACTCTTAGCTATATTTTTACTCTTTGGTGAATTCTACAGACTTTTGTTTTCCCTTTGATGGCAATCGGTAGGGACGACGATGTGTTGAATGCGTTGAATGGTGGTTGGGCCGTTGACTGAATTGTATCGTGTACTCCAGGCTGTGATCTGTATCGTGTACTCCAGGCTGTGATTTGTATCGTGTACTCCAGGCTGTGATTTGTATCGTGTACTCCAGGCTGTGATTTGTATCGTATACTCCAGGCTGTGATTTGTATCGTATACTCCAGGCTGTGATTTGTATCGTATACTCCAGGCTGTGGTTTGTATCGTATACTCCAGGTTGTCGATCAGAGTCTTCGCAACCACCTTAGTTCACTTGTAGAGTTCTTGCTGCGTTGAAATTGTCTTATCGCCAGAAATACTCCAGGCTGTTTGCTTATGTCCTCTCATGTATATCGGCTTGTGAGAAGCAAGAAGAACGGCACAAGCAAATTTACATTTTCTCACGGGAATTTCATGCACTGCTGATTTTAGAAATTGTCTGGTAGGTGAAGATTTCTTGTGGGACGAGGATCTGTTTACGCCGTGAGGAGAGCGTTGACGTTGGGCCGTTCTGAGTCGCCACAAATTTAAATATGAAACGGGAAAACTATGTGATTTTAAATGAGAATATCAAGTTCAGTTATATAAAGAAATTTAATAGGGGGTGAGTTACTAAACTCTGATTGGCTATTTAACAATACGTTACCGAACTTTAATTTATTTATTTCTAATTTCTCTAGCAAATTCAACATTCACTTTTTTCATCTCATATAATATTTCAAAATCATTATTAAAGAGTTGCGGCTCATCTATCACTTGATTGGCGTAACTAGATGTGCGCGTTTGTTTGCATTATAACAATATTGATGGTCATGTAAGCGAGCAGCATAAGACCACTCCGTTTGACCTAGGTATATTTTCTCCCAGGAGCCACAAGTGAGCTTATAAAATCCCGATTTTTGTAATTTGTCTGGTTTTATTATTTTTAATGAGTTTGCCTAGCGTTAAGTTCGTACTGAATGCAACGTTAACCACTCTCGATACCAAGTATCTATAAATCTGCTCCGAAGGTTTGCCTATATAAAAAGGGTTTTCCAATAAGAGGGGTTATTTTGAATAGCCCGCTATTTCGGTAGATGTAACTTTTGAAGCTGTCATGTTTGACATTTAACAAGTAAAAACTACACCATTAATAAAAATGGAACAATAAACGCTTCCACAATGCATTGAAATTATTAAAATTCACTACAAAAATGGTGAAAGATTGGCAGAGACTGTTCGTAAAACTCGAACATTTTTTGGTCATCGTGAAGCACCTTTTCGGACCGCAATGCAGAAATTGGTAGAAAAATTCGAGCTGTTGGGACAATTTAGTAATGTGAAGAATAAGACCCGTGCACGTCACTCAAGAAAAGCCGCGAATATTGCTGCTGTAGCCGAAAGTGTTGAAGAAAACCCAGCTTTGTCCATTCCTCGTCGTTCTTTGGAATTAGGCATTCCACAAACATCATTACACCGTATTTTGCATAAAGATTTGGGCCTTAAGGCCTATAAAGTTCAGTTAACACCAGAATTCAAGCCGGTCGATCATCAACAACGTCGTCTCTTTGCTGATTGGGTCCTTGAAATGCATGAAAATGATCCGGAATTCCATCGAAAAATCATCTTGAGTGATGGGGCCCATTTCCACCTCGGTGGCTTCCCAAGGGTTATTGTTGAAAAGCCTCTATCCTCAACGTGTGACTGTTTGGTGCAGTTTATGGTCCGGCGGAGTGATTGGTCCTTACTTTTTTGAAAATGAGGCTGGAGCAACAGTTATGGTGAATGGATTGCGCCATCGAGAGATGATTAATGATTTTTCTGGCCGGAATTGAATGGTATTGATCTGGACAACGTTTTCTTTCAACAAGACGGTGCTACGTGCCGCACAAGCAACAAAACCATTGATCTTTTACGCGAAAAGTTTCCGGACCGTGTTATCTCTCGAAGAGGTGATCACAATTGGCCACCGAGATCTTGTAATTTAACACCTTGTGACTTCTTCCTTTGGAGCCACGTAAAAGAGAAGGTCTACACTAACAGCCCAGTGTCGATTCAAGACCTCAAAGATGGAATTCGTGAGGCTATCGAGGACATAGGGCAGCCACTTTGCGATTTGGTTATGGAAAATTTCATGAAAAGGATATGGTCCTGTAAGCGTGTCCTGGTGGTCATTTGTCTGATGCTATTTGTCACTATTAACAAAATACCTTTTTCTTAATAATAAAATAAACATCCGATCGTTCATATTAAAAAATGGCATTTTTCTTTTAATATCACGATAACACCTCTTATTGGAAAACCCTGTATTTTAAGGAAGTAAATACTTTTGGCTCCTCTTTAGAGTAGTGTAGTGTAGACGAATAGTTCCTTTAACTAGTTATATATAAACTTGTCAATAATTTTTGGTTGACAGCCACCATTTACTGCTATTTGTTTGATCATTTTTAATTCTTTCTCGTTATAAAGCTTATTAAGTGGGACGTTTAATAATCTATGGATATAGCACTAAAAAGAGGCTAGTTTATGTGGACAAGGGTGATTCGATGTGTTATGTATAACCATATCCGTAAGTTTTGCTTTGTGAAAAATTTTAAACGTTAATTTATTGTCTGTTTTTTTAAGGGGCTTTGAATTAAAATTAAAAACCCTATTGAAATCGGTACTTGTGTCCGTCTGTCCGTCCGTCCGTCCATCTGTATGTCCCTTAGAACAACTTTTTCATCAAAAGTGGTCAAGTAGGATGTCATATGAAAGGTCTCACTAAGATCTTTTCCAAAACAGGTCTTAAAACTACTTTACCAGAATGAAGGAGGGCGGGAGAAGGGAAAATGCATGAATTTTAGTATAATTAAATTGAATGAAAACAGATATTTAAGTAGTCCTTTAAAAGGCTCTATATCCTATAAGTTTCATTAGAATGTACAGAAGTTATTGCCCTTTTGGATTTCCTTCGATTACAACAATCATATATTATTTTCTACAATGTGGGCTTTCCATCGAACCAGACACTATACTTTTGACTGTATTTTCACAAACATAAAATATAGCAAAAAGACATTTAAGACTCAGCTTAGTCAATAATTATAGCAATATTTCAACAAAATTTCGGCTAGTTAAAATGGACTAATACTGATTTTTCTTTTAAAACAAAAATATATTCGCTGTGCATGTCATTCAAGTTTTTCTTGAATTGAATCCGTCTTCAATATATCTACATATACTAGGTAAAGTAAAAAACCCTTCTGACATGAGCGTAGTTCTGTCTACCCAACTTGTTAGTAGTCCGCGTGATATAGCGGCTAGAGCACTTACCTCGTAACCCGAAGGTCCCTGGTTCGAGTATCGATGGTGAGAACGAGATTTAGTTCGAGTGATTCTTCGGACGGGCTATAAGCCCATTCAGTTATGATGCGTTCTGGTTTAAAATCAGAAGGTATCGCAGCTGGTCGAACGGACACACGACCAAAGCAAGTTACTGATTATATCACCTTCCCGAGTTGCCATTACATTCTATCGGTTAAATTTTTTTGACTAAAGGTAGCCAATATTTATATCAAATGAAAGGTGAACGGTTTTCAAAACAGGTCTTAAACTAGTAGCATTTATATAAAGAGGTGCAGGGAGAGGGGAATGTACAAAAAATGTGTGTACCTCTCCCTCATGACTGGGCATCTTTGGGCAAAGGGCAGCAAATAATATACAACAGAAGTCAAAACTAGATCAACTTTGTTAATAATAGAACTTTGCACATATTTTACTAATTCATCTTTAAAATTGAAGCGTGATCCGAAAACTTGCCAAAAACTCGTATGTAGACTTTCATGTTTTCTGAAAATTTCGTAGAAATCTAACGTTAAACAGCTAAGTTACAGTTGATTGAGAATTTATCAATTACAACAATAATTTATACGTGACATTGTGTACATACACGTTCGTAAAGGACACTAACGCTACAGACATGTAAGGTTTTTGATGAATATTTTAGAAATATTTTATAACATTGATATGTTGTCATGACTACTCAAACAATGAGGTCAACGCATTGTAAATAAAACGGGGGCAAATTAAAATAAATAACAACCATATATTAGTTTTCTGAGCTTAATTAATGGAATATATGTATGAGCATAACTTTGATATTCCGAAGTCGTTATTTGAGTTATTAATTATTTTATAAAACCCTTCTGGCAGGTGTATTCTCCTGCCACTTTGCCTTGTTTTGTTTTTAAATCTTTTTGGCATTGCACTTTAGTCCATAGTATGTATCCCCCGTCTAAATTTTTATCGAAATCAAATTTTCTCAGCAATTACTTAGCATAAGGTGATACTTTGAACTTAATTCAATTTCGTATATCGGAGCAAAAAATGGTGTAGAATTACAACAAAATTAAGTAAATACCATTTAGATATTTGAGTATACTTGAGACTGCAAGAAAACCTTTGTAATTGGCCTAAAATATTGTAAAAATATTTTTCATATTACACGCTTACATATACAGTATAAGGTATTTAATGGTAGTCGTGGTCTGTGTGGGTGGTTCGCAAAAGCCGAAGGGCCCAGGTTCAAATCTCGTTGAGAGCAACGTGATTTATTTCAGGGGATTTTTCGGACAGACTACGAGTGTTTACTCAGTGGTGATATGTACTGATTAAATTAGATCATATCATAGCTGAGCAGGCACACGGGAGCATGGTACTGACCAAACTAACTTCAGAAAAAATCAATACGGTCATGAAAATGAGATACTCTAACTATCTCTAAGCGAAGGCCCGAGAGGGGCTGTAGTGCTACAAAGAAGAAGAAGAAGATTTAATGGGAGTCTCCCCATATAGGGGATTGGCCTCTGAAAAAAAAAACTTCATCAAAGATAGCCGATATGGGTATCAAATGGAAGGTTTTGATGAAAGCTTTTCGAAACAGGTCTTAAACTGACATTTTTAGCTTCAACGAGCGCATAAAGAGGGAAAATACACGACAAATTTGTATGTGGAAAACAGCACGAATCATATAAATCGTCTTCCTTATAATACATATAACATTATTATATGGAAATTCAAGCTAACATAAAACCCCAACTTGTTGATTAACCTTTTAATAATTGCAAACATTAAATTAAAAACTTTGTTTTCAATATAAACACAACTTAAAATGAATTAAGTCAGCAAATATCGTTTTCAACTAGTTCATATTTACTTTTCAAATGGCGCTGAATTTCAATCTGCATATTTCATCCTCTCATTTCAGTTTTGCGAAAAGTTTATGCATTTGATTGCACGTTTCACAGAGATGGTGAAGTTCCCTTGACGAATGATTGTTAAATGGACTTTTTCTCACTTTTTTTATTTTCTCTTGTTTGCAGTGGAATAACTATTCTGAACAGTAGCCGTGCAGTTCTAAATTAAATAAATATTGCTTTAAAAGTGTTACTTCAATTAAAGTGGAAATATTATCCTTAGGGAAATTCATATTTATTCAAACGCAAAGGTCATATGATATAAGAACGTGACTTAAGAGTCGCTTTCATTTTATAACTATGAAAAATTTAAGAGCAAGATTAAATCATTAAGATGAAATTCTTGTGTTAGCAGTAGTCACAGAATATATACAAACAGAAGGAAAGTTCCTTATAAATTTGCTCAACTAGCCCAATGAACTTGAATGCGTCGAGATTTCGTCATCATATACAAAAAGTTATTTTAAACGAAAATTGAACAAGCAAAGTAAATGAATTTAGTTGAAGCCGCGTGGTTGATTTGAGTGAAATCAAAACTGACGATAGATACAAGCCATATGGTAGCAATTTGCATATGTATTAGTCGGCCTACTATGGACAAGCTTCCGGTAGCTGTCACCCAACTGCGGCATTAGCAAATGCTTATATATCGTCATATATACTATTTTCCGAATAAAAAACGTACCGAACGCATTCCATGCATGCTATAAATTCACCTTGTATAACCCATTGTGCTCCTCAACTTTCCAAGACGAGCAAATGAAGCACACGTTTTGCACCTTCGACTGATAGCTCAGCGTTGAGATGTAAACAAACTCCTATAAATTCACTTTGGAAGGCGATAAAAACTAAACGGGTGTAATAACTGAAATAATTTTCACTTCACTAGGAGCGCTATTGTGTTCTCCGTGGATCAGCTGGATTTCACTGTAGAAATCCGTCTCTAAACCGTACAAAACCTCGAATTTTTGTTGGCACCTCCACAATTCTTCATATAACGCCATGTAAGTTAGCCAGCAAAGTCGGCCTACTAATGGTCATGTGTGTGGTAGTAAGCGCTGCTGCCATATGGCTTGTATCTGTCGTCAGTTTTGAGTGAAATACGAAATTTTCCTTCTGAGTGTATCTATTCTGTGGTGCTAGTAATGAAAAATTGCCAATTTGTTGTACAGTTACTCATAAAATCGAGCGTACACCCATCGTAAATCCATACTTCCTTAAAAGTAACGGTAATAAAACATGTTGACCATGAAAATATGTTTGGGTTTCGAAGATTTGTCCTTTAGTGAGCTTATTAAATTAAACTCAGACGGAATAAGGTAATGTAAATTTAATTTTTTAATAGAATAACTAGGTAACACTGAAATTCCACAAACAAAAAATTTAGGGCACACTCAGAAAAACCGGGAACTTACCTATCTAGTTCCTCTAATTTGTATTCCTCTGAATTCACATCATAGTATTTTGAGAAGTTTTCTACTGATTACGTTGTGCTTTAAAAGTGAAGTAAGTGACAGTTGTTTAGAGTTCTGTTCTTTATTGTGAAAATGGGAGCTAAGCGAAAGCAAATCGATATTTCTACTCGAGAACTTATTGTTAAGCTGTGCTGCAAGGGTAAATCATCACAGGAGATTAGAAAAAATTGTGTGACGGACACATTCTACAATCCAAAAAATTATAACTAAGTGGAAATATGAACTAAGCTTAAAGAACAGCTCTGGACTAAACTGCTCATTGTTCGCAAGGTAAGGGCAAATCCCTAAACAAGTGTTCCAAAATTGACCGTAAAAGTGCCCACGATGCTTAAAAAAGCAATTTCGACAGAAACGGTTCTTTCTGTTTTACGTCGAAATAATTTGAACGTCGAAATAATTTTGAATGTCTGTGTGATCTAGTGGTTAGAGCCTGAACGCATAAGCTGAAGGTCCCAGGTTAAAATCTCGTTGAGAGCAACGTGATTTAGTTCAGGGGATTTTTCGGACAGGCTACGAGTGTTCACTCTGTCGTGATATGTACTGATTTAATCAGATTCATATCATAACTGAGCAGGCACATGGGAGCATGGTACTGACCAAACCAACTTCCGAAAAAATCAATACGGTCATGAAAATGAGATACTCTAACTATCTCTAAGCGAAGGCCTGAGAGGGGCTGTAGTGCCACAAGGAAAGAAAGAAGAATTTGAACGGAAGATATCCTCAGAAAAAAAAACCATTCATATCTATGGTAAAGCAAAGAAAACATTTGGAGTTTGCCTAAACGCATGTCAATTTGCCTCCCGGCTTTTGAGGAAGCGTTAGTTTCACAGGCAAAACAAAAATTAACACTTAACACCGAAACCAAGAAGAAAAATCGTCATGCCCTATAAGCTATCGACCAATCAGCTTGCTGCTTAACATCAGCAAGGTGTTGGAAGTGATATTAAATAAAGCATTAAACGCCCATATTGAGAAATATGAGTTGATTCCGAATCGCCAATTTGGTTTTCGTGCCAGGTATTCCACCATACATGCGATAATGCAAGTAACCTCAGACATCTATTCAAAACTAAATGATAGAGAATGTGTTGAAGCGTGTCAAATTGATGTGGAGAAAGCCTTCGATATGTTGTGGTTAGATGGACTAATGTTTAAACTCTTTCAGGACAGCTTCCCCAGATACCTTCTCACCATGAAGTGTAATATGTTATAAGGGAAATCATTTGTTGTAACTGATGAAATTCTAACGACAACGCGCCACTTCAAGGTCTTGAATGGTCTACAGCAGGGAACATGCTTTGATTTTAATATCTCACCAACGCGATCATTAATAGCGTTTGCTGATAATCTGATCATTTATACGGCATACCGAAAAGCTCAAATAGTTCAGAGCAATTGTTCAAAAATGTTCAATGACGTACGGTTCTACACCGAGAATTTGCGAATGAAAATCAATGCGTAGAAGTGCGAAACGATTTAGTTTCGGACACTGTTGGAGGGAGCCAGTCAATACCTGAAACGTTATTACTAGTACTTCAGAATGTGTCCCCCATAAATCCTGTGTTCGATACCTCGGTGCTCATCTTGATAGTCTGTACTCTACTAAATATGTCAAAATCATGCTCAGTAAGGCACAAAAAGTATTCATGGCCCTTTGACGACTTTTTAATTCTATAAACATTGATCAAAAGGCCAAAGTTATCTGTTGCAAGACGCTGGTTAGACAAGTTCTGACATATGGATGTCAGATCTGGTACAACCAGATTGCTAGTACAATGGAAAGATTAAGAGTTTTCGAAAGGAAATGTCTTCGTGCATGAATAAGTTTATACAGAAAGTTTGAGGTAGATTGGAAGTACTTTATATCGAATAGAAGAATTTATCAAACTGCTCAAGTGGCAAGAGTCGATATCTTCATATCGAGACTTTTTCGGAATCATATCGCAAGATCTGTAACTGTGAGCAAAAAGCCTTGGATTCCACCGCCATTCCACGCTACAGACGGATATATTGAGACTTGTCCCACTACTGGCTTCATTTCTCCCAAAGCATTCATGTACTTGGACATGAATCGATATGTTTTTAATTCTGATGGTGTCCCAATCATATATAGACGGGCCACCGATAAGAAGATAAAGTATCCTATGAACTTAAGTTTACGAGACCACCAATTTCAATGGAGATACTCGTTTGCTAGATTCGTTGAGGTTGGTCGAGCTGGGACGGGGCAATCTAAGTATTGGTGGCTGAATGACAATGACAATTATTCGTGGTTATGTTTTTTTTTTTGTTTTCCGTTGCATAATTTTGGATTTCAGCTCATTATAGCTACATTTAGTGTTATTGTGGTTTGTTTGTGTTGAAAATTAGGATTATATTTCAATATTTAGGATAGGTAGGTAATATGTTTATCATATTAGGTTTAGAGATAAGGTTTGACGTTAAGGTTAGGAGTATTGTGATAGCATTTTTTTAGTATAAGGTAAAGTTTTTAATTGATTTTAGTAGAAGTAGGTTATAACTCCGCCGTAGACGGTCCCAAGCCCGTTTGAGAAAGGAGAAGGGAACCCCTTGTTTCCCCAACCCATAGCTTCCATGATTCTTCATCCCAAAGCCCCCAATTAAATGGTAGTAAATGCTCTTGGGGTCGCACATTGGGTTTACTGGTTCCCCAATAATGTGACATTAAATGCCGAGAAATGCTAATAACTGTAAATACATCTAAACCTCTGCTACTAAATCCTACTTACACCTTCTTTATGAGGGCGTAATAGGGTGAAGGCGAATCTTCCGCGCCTGATAACGGAATCGACACTATAACCATGCCGTGGGAATCGAAGGTGGGCGACGGGCCAACCCCCGTCCCTGGAAAATTTAAATTTTTGGAAACCTGCAGATGGGTCTCGGAATGGATCGGACTCACGGCAACGACCTCGCAAACAAAAAAAGGACTATGGCATTGGATCCTGGAATGTCATATCACTTAATTACCCTGGCGCTGTTAAGGACCTTTTACAACAGGCCAGTCAATATCAATTAAAAATACTGGCAGTCCAGGAAACGGATTAGACTGGAAACGACATTCAAGACATGAGATCGCACACAATATTCAAAAAAGGGGAGGCTTCTGGAAAGCAAGAATTCAGAGTGGCCTTCATTGGGGATATGGAGTTCAAATCACACGTTATTGATTTTAAGGCAATCGATGAACGGTTGTGTGCGATCCGTATCAAAGCGAAGTTCTTCCAAATCTGGCTGATTAACGTTCACGTCCTGACCATAGAAAAAGTCGAAGAAACCAGAGAAACGTTCTACAACCACCCAGAAAGACTAGTTGACTCATTGCCTACAAACGACACAAAAATAATTCTGGGTGATCGGGGAACGATTGGAGGATATAGCCTCCACGATGTAACAAATGACAACGGCCAGCGCCTGATTGACTTTGCATGAAATCTAGTCATACGTTCGACTTGCTTCCCACATCGAAACATTCATAAAATGACCTGGGTATCACCGGATAGTAACACACAAAACCAGATCGATTTCTGATCCAACAACGTTGGGCCTCGAGCATACTTGACGTCCGTACATACCGAGGAGCTACAAAAATTTGAAATCGAAAGGCTCCAGGCTTTCAGTATTGACGATCTTGAAGACCAGCTGCATACACAAGAGAACAAAGCTCCAAGTATACAAATCAGTGATAAGACCTGTGTTATGCTATGGGTGTGAAACATGGACCCTAACCCAAGCATCCGCAAATATATTGAACGCCTTTGAGCGACGGGACCTGAGGCGAATAATCGGAGCGAAGCTTGACGGGGACCAATGGCGAATTCCATACAACCACGAGCTGTATGAAATATTTGACGAACCGGAGGTCTCAAGGATTGTAAGACTGCGGAAGCTGCAATGGGCTGGACACATGAATCGTATGGACGAACAACAGATACCCAAGAAGGTATTTGTTGGGAGAACTGAAGGCCAGAGGCCAGTGGGGAAACCGAGGAAACGCTGGTCTGACTCGATCGACGAAGACACTTCATCGCTGCTCAGATTTCGAAATTGGAGGACACGGGCAACGGACCGAGACAGTTGAAGGCGCTGTTTGCAGGAAGCGATGGCCCGAAAGGGGCTGTAGTGCTAAGAAGAAGAAGATCAAGCCCTAAGAGAGGGACACACATACTGTCGAACTTGCTGTAGCAAAAGTTTCTGACTTCAAATCAAAGCTAAACAGCGAATCAATAGTTCAATTTGATAAAACGTTGACCTTCGAACCCATACCGAGCAAACATTTTCTTGCTTATTTTGTCAGCTATGAGAACTTGTGTCTCATATTTGGCACGACAAACAACAAGAAATCCTGTGCTATTGATGGTATTCTCAATACAGTACTACGACATTTGCCGGAGGTTACTT
Organism: Odontomyia ornata; assembly: GCA_963969285.1. Classification (NCBI taxonomy): domain Eukaryota; kingdom Metazoa; phylum Arthropoda; class Insecta; order Diptera; family Stratiomyidae; genus Odontomyia; species Odontomyia ornata. The sequence continues at coordinate 439,261,361 of OZ017738.1, read as the reverse complement.
TTAGAAATTATTGCATATTGTTCAACAACATGTTAAACAATTCATATTTCCCGAAACAGTGGAAAAAGAAAGGAAACAAATGTTTGTAACCTGAAATGGATCGTCCAATCAGCTTGCTGTCTAACATCAGCAAGGTGTTGGAAGTGACATTGAAACAAGCATTAAACGCTAACATTGAGGAATATGAGTTGATGCCGACTTACCAGTTTGGTTTCCATGCCAGGCGTTTAACCATACGTGCGATAGCAAGAGTTATCTCAGACATCTTTTGGAAACTAAACAATAGAGAATGTGTTGAAGCGTGCCTCATTGGAATGGTGAAAGCCTTTGATATGGTACGGTTAGATGGACTTATTTTTAAACTCGTTCAGGACAAGCTCCTGAGACACCTTGCCGCAATGATATGCAACATGTTGTACGGGGAAATCGTTTCTTGTAACTGATGGAAATTCGATGACAATGCCCAATTTTAAGGTCATCAGATATGGTCTAATAAATTTTTGAGCCTATTAAACTGGAAGGCAAGTCATGTAGCCTACTTGACAAGCTCTCCAGCTTAAACTCTTATTTAGTTCTGAAAATCAAGTTTAACTGGTGACCTGAAATCAATGGATAACAACATTGGACCTAAAAGGATCCTTAAAGGACGTATTAACTGCAACTAAATTCTTCACCACACACATGAGGCTTCATTCTAGGCTACCATATCATGATTCAAGGTTCAATTTGAACTGCAACGCTATTAAAGAAAAGTAACGGATAGCAAATACTGGCTGCATACTAAATAATCAAACGGAGACTAAATTCCTATGAAATTGCTTCAAATCGATCAAAAAATCAATTTTGCGTGTTCATGAAGTTAAATCTAAACACATGAAAGTGAAATACATTGAACACAAAGTAACAAGAATTTCAAAACCGCATATTTGGTCCCCATTCAAGGATAAAAGGGATGACGATTTAATTTCAACTTCAACCTTTCATCTCTGTCCCAGCACATTCTCCATGCCTTTCAATTTAAATATATTCCACCACCCCTGGAATTCTCCTTTTAAATTGGGTCAACAGCATTAATGGGTGAAAGGAACAAGCTCACCTCCTACCCCATACACGCAATTCGTTAATTTGTCTACAATCAAGCTTTCTGAACGAGAAATAAGGCCCAAAAGTAGAAATGATATCCGTTGAGTCCTTCAACAAACTAATTTTGTCTGGCAATGAAATTATGAAGTTCGTGATGAAAGGAAAGTTTACAAAAGATAAGGAAGAACTTTCATTTTACCATTGGAGGTTGGTGTGATGTAATGAAATTCTAGATAGACATTTTCATTGTCTGACTTTCAAGTTTAAATGATGTCATGGTACCAGGACGTATCATTGTGTCGCAAAAGGCAGAACGATTTCAAGTTCTACGAGGCATACACAATGATGTGTTTTGAAGCAAATGACTTTTGTATGAGAAGGAGTTGATAAATGAATGTTGTTATTCAGGATAATGATGAAATTGCAAATGAAGAAAGATCATTTAGTTAATATACTTGCAGTTCAGATTAAAGTAAATGGAAAAGAAATATATAGCATCTGCTATACGGCATAAATTACTTTGTGGTGTTTGCGATCAAGGATAATTTAATTTGCCGACACATTTTCTCCAAATACGTCGATATTTTTTGTGTTCACACATTTCTACCACTCATATGTAAGACGCCATGTAAGAAACAACCTTCTGGAAATTCAATTTACAAGTACAGGGCAAAGTTCGCAGTAGAATTGATAGAAAGCAAAAACAAAAATATCCTCGTATCGAAAACTTCTTCGTATAAACATTTCTTGTTCTGGTTTCAATTCTGAGGGAGGTATGTTGAAATAAGAATTTATGGATCTGCTCAAATGAACAAACTTTAAACTTAATTCAGACCGTGATTTGTAGTTTGTGCCGAAGGAAAGCTTATAAAGGATACCAATATTTTGCTAAGAGAAAAATTGCTATCAGAAAAACAGCAAACATCCAAAACCCAATCTGAATTGCAACGTTTCTGCCCATCTCTTCATCCACCTATCCGTCACAGCAGTTTTCTCAGAAACTATAGGAGCTGCAAGAATCCTACTTTGTGAGTGTGGTTCTCTTGAAAGTTTCTGTATAGAAAAATAATCGAAGTTACTTAAGGGAACCTTCCCATTTCTTATAGAAAAAGTTGGCCCCTAAAAATTCATTTTACCAATTGATCACAGCAAAACCGGAGTGCAGGACGAATGAAAAGAAGTCTTGTGGAACGAGCAAAATGTATACTCTTAAATGCCAATTTACCAAAACAATATTGGGCCGATACTGTACACACGGCTGCCTGTGTAATAAATCGCTCTCCAACTAAGTCCCTATCATCCAAAGTAGCGGAAGAAATGTTATCTAGACAGAAGCCTTATGTTAAACACATGGATATATTCGTATACACTTGTGTATATTCGGTACACCTGCCGTATGAGATACGCAGATTACCGGGCTCCAGACAATTCTTGAATCTACTGTTAAACGAGACTGTTCCTGTAAAACATTCCAAACAATAACATTACCGAAGAAAATGAAGTCACGGAAACAGATAAAGATTCAATTTCATCAAGTTCGTTTGAAGCTACGAAGGTGGTTCAAATATGATGGAGACAAACCCAGTAGATGACGCGGATTTATGTTTTGAAGGTCGTGGCTTGAGTATGTGATAGCTGGGTCCCTTACAACAGTGTGGCATAGTTTTTGTCGGGAGTGCATGTTTCACGCGCGTGCTACAACCATGAGTGAACTTAAAGTGCGGACCGCCGTTGCCCTCCATATTGTCATTCGTTTTTTAGTGTGGGGAGGCGTTAAAAGCACGGAAATTTTTCTGCGTTTGCGAAACCAGTTCGGTAGCGAGTGCTTGAGTAGGGCTGCTGTGTTTGAATGGGCCAAAGCATTCAAGGATGGTCTAGAAATCGTCGAGAATGAGCCTCATGATCGTCGACCGCGAACCAGCATTACGTCAGACAACATTTGCCGCGTATAACAACTCATTTTGGAGGACCGTAGGATGAATTTTCGAGACATTTGGGCTAAACTCGGCATCAGTATTGGTAGTGTACAGTCGATCATCCACAAAAACCTTCAATACCGCAAAATAACGGTGCGATGGGCTCCTAAACCAGCACGAAATGCGATTCTTCTCCAAGATAATGCGCATCTCACGCTCTATACAATATCGGAATTTTAGTGGCAGGCACTGGAATACCCCTTACAGTCCAGATTTATCACTCTGCGACTACCATATGTTTGGACCACTGAAAAAAGCCCTCGGAGGTCAAAAATTCAACGCCGACGACGAGGTGGAGGAGTTCGTGCGCATATGACTGTCGGAGTTGCTCAAGGAATTTCTAGATACCGGGATCAAAAACAAACTGTAAATTTTTTTCTTTAGTAAATAAACGTACCAGAGCATTTGTCGCTATCATGTTTGAAACGCCCTCGTATATGTGAAAAATCTTCTTGTTCGTAGCACTAAAGTCCCTCTTGGGCCTTCGCTTCATGCAAATAGCGCATCGAACTGTCTCGTTTCATTGACAGCGGAGACCAATTTCGAAATCCGAGCAGCGATGAAATGTCTTCGTCGACTGAGTCAGACCAGCATTTCTACGATTTCCCCACGGGTCTCCGGCCTTCAGTTCTCCGAACGAATACCTTTTTAGGTATCCGCTGTTCGTCCATACGATTCATGTGACCAGCCCATTGCAGCTTCCGCAGTCTTACAATCCTTGAGACCTCCGGCTCATCAAAAATTTGTCCCCGTCCAGCTTCGCTGCGATTATTCGCCTCAGGACCCGTCGCTCAAAGGCGTTTAATATATTTACGGATGCTTGGGTTAGGGTTCATGTTTCACACCCATAGCATAACACAGCTCTGTGAATTCTAGAAAAGTAGACAAAATCTTTTCAAGAACAACAAGATCCTCACAAGATAAATAATACCTGGACATTGGTTCAAAAGCCCCCAAATGCATAAGATACAAATGGGTGGTTTGAGTCAAAAGGAGCCATCAGGTCTAATGTATAAGTCACGGCTGTGTGCAAAAGGATATGCGCAAACCAAAGGCATTGATTATCTAAAAACCTCTGTACCAACAGTCAGGTATGGTTTCATACCGCTGTTACTTTCTACAGCTGTACAAAATAATCTAAAAATCATTCAGTTGGATGTGAGAACGGCATTCCTGTATGAAGAGCTTGGAGAGACCATAATCATGACATCACCAGAAGGCCTGCTCTATCAAGAAAATATGATATGGAAACTTAATAAATCACTTCATGGCTTAAAACAGGCTCCGTCGTATTGGAAAAGCAAAGTTGACTCGGTGGTAAAGAAGTTTGGTTTTATCAACAATAAGGCTGATCAATATGTGTATGTTAGTCCAGTCAACAGAAAAAAAGCTATCTAAGTTTATATGTTGATGATGGATTATTGTTCTCAGAAGATGAAGCAGTACTAAATGAAGTAACTAGCGAATTAAAAACAATCTTTGAAATCAAAATATTACTTACCTTTGTGGGAATGCAAATAGAACAATTTAGTAAATTCAACATATATAATGCCAAGCCTAACAGCGTTCCAGTTGATTTGTATGTGAAGCTGCATAAAGAAGGCGGAGAGGCAGATAAATAAAAACCATACAGAGAAGTAGTTGGCTCTCTTGCACACCTGGTAAATGTGAGTCATCCCAATATTATGTATCCTGTCAGACTGGTGAGTCAATTTCTCAATTGTTTCAATCAAAACCTTACTAAAGACTACGGGTTATGCTACTCCTAAACTCCACAACCCTCAGAAGTCACCAGATACAGTGACGCAAACTTTATTAATGATGTGGACAAACGTCTGTAAGTAAAGGCTATGTGCTTATTAAGAACGGAGCAGCTGTAACTTGGTCTACCCAAAGGCAACAAACAGTGGCCCTATCTATTACAGAGGCAGAGTCCATGGTAGCTGGCGCTACCACCAAAGAAACGCCGCCCAGACCGGAACCAGTTAGGAGACCCTACACGTTCGAGGACCCAGCCACGGGATTAGTGAATTTTGAATACATTAACCTTGTAGTTGCGTTTATAATTAATATACGAATTATAAAGTTTTAAGAAAAAAATTAATAGCCCAGGTCTTTTCCTTTTCTTCATTGGGAAGAATTTTTCAGGTGTTTCTAAGGTAAGATGTGATTGCCAGCCACACGGATCAAGAGCGGTTGGAACCATTATTTATAACATTATAATATAACCATTATAACGCTGACTTAATTTCTATAAAGCTGCTTTCAAGACGTTTGTATCGATTTTTTCGTAAGCCTTCATCAACTTCAAAAAGCATAAATTCTGGAGCCACGGCTTTACGTAGGATGTCACGATGAACAAGGAAACATCAAAAAGTGCCGCCTTATCCTTTTTCGTCATTTTCAGTTGAGTTCTAAGAAGTGCTATTTTCAGTGCATAAATCGCTCTCCCCATCCACTAGGCTTGGTGCATGGCACCTGGAGGTTGAATTTTAAATTTTCGAAATATATCTCCGCCTAAAAATATCACTGAGAGCTCGATTAGTTCTCGATAGTCATCTCAGACTATATCTTTGGTCAATTAAGATTGGTAAAATTTGATCATGTTTTCTATTCAGTCAGTCAGAAGCAGTCAGAAGCAAATCTAGTTTATCTTTATAGCATTGTATTTTATTTGAGTTGACACTCTTCCAGTTATCTCGGAACTTTCTGAAAAGCGCAATATCCGGGCTTGTTGTCACGACTGATTTTTGCTTCGAATACGCTTTTTAATATTAACTCATACATGTGATGGTGGCAGGCAAAAATGAGCAATTCTCTATCAAGTTTCTGTTTAAGAAGTACACAAGCATCATTAATGTGACCTGTGTTTGACGTTGTAGTACCAGAACAAAGAATTTGTATTGATTCCAGTCTGCGAGCGTTTTCCAAGCCACCTCTGCCTATTCTCTTCCTGATGAGCAATCAATTGTTCTTTATTTCCATATGAAATAATTACCGGAAGACGTTCTTCTTTTGATTTCCAAGCATCTAAAGCAGCAAATAATTTTCCATCAAAGTGAAGGGTCACAACCACTGGAATCTCGTTTTGAAAATCAATTCCGCGCGCTCTTTCCATTTTTCGGTGCGAATTCTTAGAATTAAGGATTTACTTGTCGGAAATTGATCAGTATTGTATCAAAGTGCTTCAATAGCAGCTTGAAGAATATACACGGAATCTCGCATACTTAGCTGGCACCTGCCTAGTGCCGCTACTAATTTTGCAGTGACGATATCTTTCCCCATAGATATTTTCATTTTTTCGGACACCACTTAATTTGATATTCTTATTATGATTTAATGAAGTAATAGCTTCTTCATTAATTGAATTACAAATCAAAGAGTTATCTGAAATAGTATCCATTTATTTGACATTTTCCTGGCGTTCCCTAAAAGGACGTTGATGTTCTCAAAATGACACCTGATTTCTTTGAGCGACGATTGCGCTCTAAGATGAACGTTACTCTATTAAATGCTTTAAAAATGATAAAAATATAAAATGTGAGCAGTATTAAACTTTTGCTAAACTTCAAAAAACAGGAACAGAACGTTTAAAAAACTTGTTTCATAAGAAAAAAACAAGACTTGTATTCTTTCTAAAAAAACACCAGAACTGAATAACAAACTTTAGAAATTAGAAAATACACACATAAAAACCCAAAATAAAGGAACACACTTCACGGCTTCGTTTGTATCTATTTCTCATGTAAATCAATTTCGTCCTCAAAATGATAATAACCATGGTTGCCATTTTTCTACAATTGAGATGTCGGCAAAACTTTGATTATTCGTTCATGAGCAACATGGGAAACGCAGATTTACGATGACTTCGTAGGAAAGTTACTTTGACCTCATCATCTTCATCAACTTTGGTACTTGCTATGGCGGCGTATCTATACATGATGTTTTTTTTCTCAGTTGGCACATTTATAAGCAAAAATGTGTTTGGACAAATTAAATTTGGATGCAGATTTTCTGAAGTGTTAACATCATTTACGTTATCGTGTCTACGGGGTTGATTCGAAGGACTTCGTAAATACTCATCATCTGAACTACTTGAACCATATACATCATTATAAATACTTCGCCTTTTAACAATTGAAGAATGAAGCAGTTCTTCATCGTCACGTGTTTGTATGTTCAGATCCATAAAAGCTGGCGTAAGAGCCTCATTTTTTCTCTCTTCAATTGAAAACGCTTCGAGTTTTATTTCTTTCGGCAATTTAGTATGTTGGTATGATAGTATCGACACCCGATGCTCTCTGCCACATAATTTTGGTTACATTCATGATACCGGGTATAGGGTCTAAATTTTCAGGGACTAGCTTTCTCATAGTTTCAATTTCATCTTCCGTAATTTCATGCAGCATAAGAGATGAATTTTTCAAAACACTAACAAACTGCGCATCTGTTTTAACATCTTTTCCTTTCAAAAGGTTATCATTAGCAGTTTTTTTTCAGCACACCGCCTACATTATCCATTGGCCCTTTTCCGTGCCCTGGTTCGCTATATGTCCAAGTTAAACTAGTTATTTGTGGAAAGTATTTCAATAAAAATTTTATACACAAGTAAATGTTAGTGCGGTTTCGGTATTGTGAGGTTGGACCGTCTGAAAAAATATGGAGTGTTTGAACATTTTCTCTAGTACTTAAAATTTTTTGTAATATAGGCTTAATATGTCCCCAAATAGCATGAACCTAGTGGTCCAGATTGTTGCTGACTGTAGGAAACGTAATTGTGTGAACTGAATTAATAGCCCAGTCATATTAGGTAAAAAAAGGGGTCAACCTCGGAATGAAAGATAATAAGCTGCAAATTGGTATAAACCTTTGTTTTGTCATTCTAAATGTTGTCTCAAAAGTCACAATCGTTATCGTGTTCGCGTCTCAAGATATTCAAGGTCAAAGGTCACAAAAATCGGTTTTTCGCGAATATCTGGCTTCCTATCGGTTAAATGAGATTTGCATTTATTATAAAAGTTGTAGGCTATAAAATTCCCTACAACTTTTGTTTAAACTTTTTTTTCATACGACCAACCGTTTTGAAGGTAGAGCGCGAAGAGTGCACATCGTACAGTCATATACGGCAACGTGAGTTATGGTTATCAGTACGTTATAAAGTCAATTATTTACTTGGAAATTATAATTGTTAAACAATGCCTATTATTTATGTACTAACTATTAATTATTTATATTTAATTAAAGTAAGTAACTTGATTTGCAACGGTACAATTTCAAACTAACGAATAATCTTGACTCATACAAAGTGGAGAGAGTGGCCTTGAATACTATAGAACATCTGTCCCGGCAATGAATAGAAAAGGGCATAGGGTAGGGACAAGTATTTCCAGGTATATAAGTATTGAGAAATTTACGCGTTTTAAAGAAAAGATATATAATGTCGTGTTAACTTAAAATAAAACTAAAATATATAATCCAGAATTAATAATATTTTATACTTAAATAGTTAAATATGAATAATTATATATAAATAATCAAGTTACTTACTTTAATTAAATATAAATAATTAATAGTTAGTACATAAATAATAGGCATTGTTTAATAATTATAATTTCCAAGTAAATAATTGACTTTATAACGTACTGATAACCATAACTCACGCTTGACCTTGCATTAGGCCGTATATGACTGTACGATGTGCACTCTTCGCGCTCTACCTTCAAAACGGTTGGTCGTATGAAAAAAAAGTTTAAACAAAAGTTGTAGGGAATTTTATAGCCTACAACTTTTATAATAAATGCAAATCTCATTTAACCGATAGGAAGCCAGATATTCGCGAAAAACCGATTTTTGTGACCTTTGACCTTGAATATCTTGAGACGCGAACACGATAACGATTGTGACTTTTGAGACAACATTTAGAATGACAAAACAAAGGTTCATACCAATTTGCAGCTTATTATCTTTCATTCCGAGGTGAAAGCCCTAATATGACTGGGCTATAACGGTTTTTTTTTCATAAAAAAACACCCGTGTGAATTATGAGCTGGCCCTTAGATGCTCCAAAATGTATAGCTTGCATGTCTTCACTATATTTTGTCATATAGTTTTCAGCGAAAACAATTTGAATCATAATTGTTGTGATATTTAAATTATCTCTAACTTCTCATTTGTCCTAAAAGCATATTCCTTCATATAAAAAATCTCTCGAAATAATGACGTTCTAAAATCTTTCACGGTACTAGTAATACCAACATTCTTGGATAACTTTACCACGTTTTTTGTTCCTTTCAGAACTCTGTCTTCGTTTGTGACTTGCCACTGAAAATATTCAACGGTGTCTTGTTGATTACCAGGATTTATTTCAATTTGTCTGCAAGTAGCACATAAACCAAACATACAATCATAAGAAGTCTCTTTCTTTGGAATTCTTCGGCAATTTGTCACAGTATTCTTTAAGCTGGTATGATAAGACCTCGCTAAACAAAAGTTTTTTTCGTACTTTGTGAGTAACTGAAGAAGCTCATTTATCTTTCCATTGAGTGTAGTAACATGTTTTTGCGTTTCTCTTTCGACTTCTTATGAAGTTTCTTACGTAAACTATCTATTTTTCGTTGCGTTTCGCAGATTTGCATTTTTTGTTTTTTATGGTCCTATGCGTCTTAGATCTATGATTGCTTTACATATTTTCGTCCTAGCTTTGCTTGCGATACAAAAGGATAAAAATCATCGTTGCCTTTATTTTCTGAATCTGGCGAACTATTGTTTAATATTTCTGTCAGTGTTCTTTTCTTTTCCCTATTGATTAGATTGATTTTTTGCTACTTTTTTACTTTGATAGCGTTCTCTGTCTTTTGCTCTTTTCATTTCTCTCTGTTCAGGATTCGTTTTATCTAAAAACTTCTGTTTGCTTGCATTTGCTTTTTCCCGCTGTCTTAAATAAGCTACAGTATTTCGGATTATCGCTTTTTTCAATTGTTTCTGTTGCTTATTTTTATCGTCTTCCATAATTCGTTTACATAACGTGCTGAAACCAAAATAAAATATTATTGTTTCAAAAAATTTGATTAAAACAATTCCTAGAACTAGAATTTATTTTTCACAGCCAGTATTTTTTCACTTATTGTGAAAAGCAAATACTATATGATCAGGTAGCACTTACTCTACCAATTCATAACAAATGAACGCCTAAACGAAGGCTTCAAAGTTATGATACCTTTCTTTTTCCCGTCGGTGGTCAAAAGCAACTTCAAACTATGATTGCTAGCGAAAAATAATTTCGAGGACGCATTTCATCTTCAGAAAACGTTTATCATTTTTCGAGAACGTTCCCGGAATGACCGTTCCCAAAACGACTTTATATACACATCTAAAATATTTATATAACGACTAGGCCATATTCGGTGCCACCTTTTGAGGTTATTAGTTTGTGAACTGAGTTACTTTGTAGAATTACGATAAAAGCTCACAATTTTTGTAAAAAAACCAATATTAAATG
>OZ017738.1:438263304-438520804 GCA_963969285.1 Odontomyia ornata | reverse complement strand
TTGACTACAATATATCCTGAAGAGGTTACATTAAACATGGGCAAAGGCAGAGCCTTACACTATTTTCAGGTCGGAGATTGAGTTATTCTGATATTCAACAGTATACGAGGTATGACAACAAAGTAATGAGACTGATTCCATGAAAACCGTTTATATGAAAATTGTTCTACAGTTCTGCCATCCCCTTCCAAGGAGTCCCCTTACGTTGCTATACAAAGATTCCAGCGGGGTTTTCGTGCTTCGTAACAATTCTGGAACGCTTCGCCTGGGATGTCCACGAGCACTTTCGTCACGGCCGCCTGGATGTCCATAATCGATACAAAATGGGTTTCTTTGACCACCGATTTTGTGCTCATCACCTGTCATAACTCGATCAAGCAGCATGGGATCGTTTTCCACTTATTCCAAACAGTCTTCTGCGAAGGTCATTTGATGCTGCTTTTGCTCCTCAGAAAGGTTCTTTAAAACCATCTTTGCGCACAACTTTTTCATCCCAAAATCGTCGTTAAAAATTTGTCTGACTGTTTCACGGTTCATACCTAGTTTCGGGGCCAACATTCGAACTGTTAAACGCCGATTTTCACGGGCTAGGGCACGCACATGCTGCGCATTTGCGTCAGTCCGCACCTCAATTTTCTCCCGCTCCGCGCCTCGTCTTCCACGCTTTCACGCTCCTCCTCAAACTCTTTATGCCATTGAAACACCTGGATACGACTAAGAGCACTATCACCATGCACTTTTACAATTTTAATGTACGTTTCCGAAGCTATTTCGCCTGATTTGGCGCAAAATTTTATCGCGGCGCGTTGCTCTTGATTTTGTTTCTCCATTTTTGTGAAGAGCACCACCAACACAAATCTACTCAACACGATTCAGCAGGCGAACTAAACAAGCTAGAGCAATGATAAATATATCAATGAAGAGGGGAAAGATGCCTGGTAAGGGGAAGGGAATTTCAAGATCACAATTTCACCATAAGCGTGGCAATAAAATTAGTCTCATTACTGAATTGTCACACCATCTCGAGCCAAGGTCGCAACTCTACGTAAATAATGGTCTTTTTAAAATTCAAGTAAATCTAGATGGAAAATATGAAGGATTGTAAGTCTAAAGTCGATGGTTTGTAAAAGCGGCCCATTAACAGGAATATTATTTGTCCTTTGCTATTTAAACCACTGCGAAATTGCTTCTCTGATTGCGGAATGTGTGCTCGATCTTGCCCCTTTTACTCTACAACTATGCCTCATTAAAGGCTTTTTCTATTGCATTATGATTTTTTTTATTTGTTCTTATTGTCAATCAACTTACGCCAACATCTTTAGTGATCTCTGCATTCATTTCTCTATCCTCCAATCACTATAAGGTGAGTGCTTTTCTTCTACCAAAAACTACTCGTATCATTAACAGGCTGTTTTCTCTTAATTCTTCCACATAAACACAAAACTACTCAGTTAAAAAAACACTGGCATACTCAAATTCGAAAGAAGACTGAAGAAAAAACTAAAGCGAATCGTTTTTGCATCAACAACAGTGGAAAATTGTTTGGAACAAAAAATAATATTGGAAAATATACTCGTATATGTGGGGAACTACGGTTTTGCTTGCCTTTATATCCGACATCTTTCAATATAGGGACCAAAAAATACGGATGCTATAAGCAACGTTTCGTTCTAAGTGATTCCGCTATAACTGATTCTTCTTTGCACTATCAACGAAGGAGGCGGAAAGTTTGACGAATAATACGACGGACTAAGTAAATGCTCTTGTATTCGCTGTCAGTATAAATGATTTCTATTGTAGTTCAAACGATGGCTCCACAAATGCAGAGCAGTCATTATTAGAGATTGTGTGTTTATCTGGTACAGTATCAAAAAATTTGAGCACGTATAAAACGATGAGCTTTCATCAAGCATTCTAGCATCAAGCAGCACAGTTTCTTGATCAAAGTTCAAAATTATTGACTAAAAAGGGAGTGTGTTTTACTAACCAACTATTACCGAGTCTGCTGCCACTCCCACTATTTTAATGGGGCCACTCTATCTGAGGCTCCACAAACCTGGACAACTTATCCGAAAACTTGCGTGGGCACCACTTGTTTGGCCCACCGAGCCTCCAAAAGATCATACTTAAATCGTTTGGCGCTCGCAGCCACCTAATCGCACAGGCCACTTTCCGAACACCTGCGCACTACCACGCTGTTCCACCACCTTACAAAAACCTGCAGATTGCCGAACACTACTACTACTTTCCAGGCTTTTTTGGTTGATAACCACCCCGGGAAAGGAGTTCCTAAGCCACACTTTTCACATGCTAAAAATGCAAAGTTAGTCAAATATTATACATATATGGAGAAAAGAAAAATTGATCAAAAACAAATTCAAAGCCACTTACATTATTCTACTTCCTGCACTAACGAGGGGCCCCTTTCTTTCGCTCCTTAATGTAGCCACTGTAAGTTATTTCTTTTTGCAGGGACATTTTCAATCGTCTTACTCAATTTCTCCGATGTTTGCTAACTACTATCCGGACACTGGTGCGTTGCCTTAAACTCGGCGTATTTGTACTCCAACTTGCAACCTTCACTCAGGGAATGGGTTTAGTTATTGTTCAGCGCCATCTTATCTCTCCGCCCAAAAACGAAAAATCGAAAAGAAAAAGCGCGTCAACCTTCCCGGACTTAAATGACCTCGGTTAATGGCCACTTCTCATTCACCGCGAAAATCTCGTTTAGGGTTCACTACCTTCCAGGAGTGGATTTTGCCATTCGTGGGAGTAGTTCTCCTCACTTCTGTTCTGGCGGAACTAAAAAAAATTACGCGCTGAATGTGTTGAATGTATTAAGCTGACAGTTTGTTATGTGAGAAATGTTTATTTACACCTCGATTTTGCTCGTTCATACCTATCGTGGCGGATAATTTCTGAATTTGTGTGGGAAGAATAATTGATGTGTATGAGCACGATGTTGCTAGCCAGCCAGGAAAAGATGTAAAGTGTTTAATAATTGACAACATAATTTACTTAGTTTGTACATGAACCATGTTTGTGTGCTCTTTGGAAGACTAGATAACTGTTTAGAGGTGACATAAGAACGTAGAAGTTCTTTAAATTTTGCAGCATTAGGTGTGAGTGCATATTTTGATGAAAATGTTTTGCCCATTATCAAAATCAATTGTGGTTATAAAGAACTGCTACGGCTTTTAAATTTGGTTTGCTCGCTACTTGCATTCCATATATTCAAATTGCAGGATCCTTCGGTACGAATTTTTAATTGAAACGTGATACTATCGAATTACTTATTTGAACATCGAAACGAAATATCAGAGATCTTTCAATTCTATCAATTAATTCACCCCAGTATGTTTTATAGTATTCATCGATCTTCCTTGTAAATAATTCCAATATTTGGCAATCAGTTCTCTTAACTAAAACGTATTTATGCATATCTTCTCCTTTGAATAATGTCGAAGTTCCAAACGTTATTCTAACATCTGACGCCATTGCTTTGAGGGTTTTTTTTATTCCGCACACGTGAAATGAGCATTGATAGTTTCTGCTTCCAATTGATCTAGTCGTAGAGCCGAGACTTTTGTGTTTAATTTCGAGTCGCTTGAGGCCGGTTAATGGGTTGAATGATATGCTATTGTGTCCTTCCGTTTTTTTTTGTCCATTATTTTGGTAAGAACACTTGCCTAAGTATATTTGCTTAAGAGTCATGGGTTAATTTAGTAGAAAATCCACTGTGACAATGCTTCCTTTCGATTTTGATGGCCAAACTACGTGGCGGTCATTTTATTGGTAACCGTCTTTCATAAATGCGCCAATGAACCTTCCCGGCTTCCTCCAGATAATTTAAATCCAAACCGAGCTTGCTTTGGTTCGTGGAGCCTAGCAACCTAGCAACTTGAGTTTAATTACATGAAATTGAAAGGCAAAAAATGTTACGTGGCTTGCTTTTAGTAATATTAAATTTAGTCTTTTTACGAATAAAAATTAAAATTTCTTGCCTTTGGCTACAATATGGCATTATGAAAAATTCACTCAAGTACAGTTCAGTATTGCGTAGGTTAAAATTCTACGAAATCGCGTATGGTAGTGCTGGGAGTGACCAAAACTAAGAAAACTCAATGCTCACTCGTAACACACCTTTGAGCAGCGTAAAAATGTTAATCTTTGGAAGGATTGTTTACTCCGATTCCTTGACTTAATTTATGTACAGTTTGTATCGATTCAACAAAACTTTTTGAATGCTGCCAAAGAATTTAAGATCTTTAAAAAAGACACAGAAATCTACCAGTAACCCAGCCGATATTGGGCAAAGAAAAAATGAAGCAGGTTGATTTATGGCAGGAATATATTGTATTTAAAAAATATAACCCACTGCGTACTGGAGATGCAACACTAATGACTCGTCAAGTTATGTTTGCTACAGAACAATACGTACTTGTACTTGCACAGCAACCAACAGTATAGCATCAAGCAACACCGTTTTTTTTTATCAAAGTTCAAAATGATAGACCGAACAAGGAGAGCGCATAATTATTTTTCTTATTACTTTTGAACAGCACCAGCATGAAAATATTAATCGTTGGAAGAATTGTTCATACCGATCCCTTTGATAAATTGACCTTCCCTTCATATCGATTTACTGAACTACGTGCAAATACAACTAACTATCAAATAAACAACACAACCTGTCATCGCTGACAGTTTGCTGTATCAACCAACCAAGTAGGAAGCTGATGCTGACTTGCGAACACCACAACTAGAAGAAATAGAGCCACTTTAGAGGCCACTGTAGCAGTGCGCGCGTTGTGTTCTTACGAAGGAAAGTCAATCGCCCGGGAAAATACAACAGAAGAAACGGCTGTTATGACCGAGGCACAATTAATGCTGGAGGAGGTATTTGAGTTCACTTTGGTGGTTGGATCCTGATGATAGTGGACGAGATCATGGGAAAATTTTTAATCGAGATAAACAAAATCGCCGCGGAATTTTATCAAAGAAATAGAAATTATCGTAATGCCTAGCAATGACGTGCCAACTTTCTCCCATTCGCAACTTCAAATTGCCGCCGTAACATCTCCCACTTCCTTTGGGTACGTATACCCTTTTCATCAGTAAATTTATTTATTTTTATTATGATTTAACAATTTCCCTATAATTTTATTTCCCCACCATCTCCATCCTCTCCTTTCCCCTTATTTTCAATTACGAAAAAAACAGTATATAATAATAATTTGTTGAACACCACCTATTTACCATCGATGAGGTGAACCTGAGTAGAAGGATCCCGATTTCTAAACGTCATTATTCGGGTACTGCTCATTTCACGGTCGATACTCATTACAGTGGTGAAATCATACTGCTGAATGAGGTGCACAATAATTTGGATGGGGCATTTTCTGCCGGGAAGAGCGAGCTAAGTGACGACTACTGGGGCTCAACCATCACCTAATCAGAAACCAATTAGAATATTTCCTTGATGTGAAGTCCAGTGAATGTCCTTTTTTTTGTTTTTTCCAGTTACTCCTGCCGAGATCCCTTCGTTGCCCGGCTGAATGAGACACTCAGGGCTGGGTTGTCCCCACGATTGTTGCAAAATCCAGCGTGCCGACTTTCTCCCTTTCGCAACTTCAAATTGCTACCGTAACTTCTCTCCTTTCCTTTGGGCACATATACCCTTTTCATTAGTAAATTTATTATTTTTATTATCATTTAATAATTTCCCTTTAGTTTTTATTTCCCCACCATCTCCATCCTCCGCTTATTTTCATTTACAAAAAAAATGGTATATAATAATAATTTTAATTTTCCCACTAACAACATTCCATTCATTAATTCCCATTAACAAAATTTCATTCGATACATTTTCCTTAACAAAACTTAATTCCTTCCTTCATATTAACTAATTTTATTCATTAGCTCCCCCTAACAAATCTTAATTTTCATACTAACAAAAATTTATTCACGTTTCCCTAATAGTTGAAGTTGCTAATACAATGAATGGGAAATCAACAGAAGTAGCGTTGTGGATTCTTGACCGGAAGTCTGCTGGGACCCTGAATTCAAGTTCCCCGAGCGCAGGAAAGCACTCTTTTTGGAGTATCGGCAAAAGCAATTGTTTCCGTATATATATGATAATTTGTATCTAATCAAACGCTTCCATGGTTATGCAAATTGCCATATATGCAAAATGGAAATTGTTGCATTTGTCGATACGAAAAAGATGTGTGCGTAGCGGAATCGAAGTGTAATAAGCTTCGATTACGTTACCCCGATGCGGCAGCGGTAATTGGGAATAAAAGGATTGCGGGATTGGGTTCTTGGATTTGGGGCAGTCAGTATTTGACTTTGAAATAAGTGGACTGTTGTTGGCGGTCGTGGGGAAAAGAGCAAGTGCTTTGATAGTGTCGAGATTAAGACTAATTTTGAATTTGTGAAAAAGTGGGGTTTTGAATTGGATTTAATTACAAACGTATAGGGTTTTCCAATGAAAGGTGTTATTTTAAATATATCTTTTGATTGAACACCTTGCGACTTCATCTTTTGGGGCCACGTCAAAGAGAAGGTCTGCGCAATAGTCCAGCGTCGGTTCAAGACCTCAAACATGGAATTCGTGAGGCTATCGAGAACATAGGGCAGACACTTTGTGATTTGGTTATGGAAAATCTCATGAAAAGGATATGGTCCTGTAAGCGTGGTCGTGGTAGTTATTTGCCTGATGTTATTTTTTATTATTAACAACATACCTTCTTCTTTACAATGGAATAAACATCTGATCGTTTCTATAAAAAAATGGTATTTTGCTTTTAATATCAAAATAACACCTCTTATTGGAAATCCCTGTAGTAAGTTGGGTCGTGCTTGTTGAAGTCTTACTTCACAGCTCTCAGGTCCTCATAGAGAGCGATTGCAGCTCACATTCGCCTCCGACAAGCACATTGGCACCGGGAAGCTCCGGCAAAACCATCCGCCTTTAGGTCTGGAACAATTTTGCGGGTAATAAAAGTTCCCCAAAATGATAATTATAAAATATCTTTACCCTTTTGCATGCAAGTAGAACGATCTATACAATGGCTCATAAGCACTTGTGAAGATCAGTCTCAATGTAAAAAGATACCTGAGTATTTTATAAAAGTGAAGTCTTTTGCTATGAAATCAACGCAAGTGACAGTTGTAGTCCAGCATTTTAGGTTGATTTAAATACTAGTAGAATATAATAACAGTCATTCATTGGTGATCAATAATGTAAGTAAAATAACTATCTTTCACATTCGTTGAAATTAAAATTATACACCACGGAACAACAATACATTAAAGACTACTTTAGTTCTAGACTATTTACTGGTTTCATATGGAAAATTGCTAAATGAGGTAGTAGAAGGATATGAGTTATAAAATATATGAAAAGTATTTACTAATTCCAATTTAAATCCACACTTACTTTATATTTTTAGCCCACTTATGCTGCGTGATGAAACCATGAGCTGCATGCAATCCTTTCTCTTCGGCACCATTTAGCAGGAAAATTACAGGATGGTGTACTGCCTCTTTAGATTTTGTTAAGCTATTCAAAACGCCTAACATAATCGCAACCATGGATCCATCGTCTCCCGCTCCTGGGCTTGTCAGCCCTGAATCAAAGTGGCTATTGACTAGTAGAGCGTTGATATGATTTGAGGCTTTTGGTGTCAGTTTGACAACCACATTTTGCACTGCTTCATAAACTTGAAGGACTCCACGATTTCTGAATTTACCTGACACAGTTTGAACGTCTGCTTCAATGGTATAGAGATTGTTAGCTTCTTGTTTTATCTCTTCGATTTTTTTAAAGAGGTAATTGACAGCAGTTATTTCATTTGCGTTTGTTCCTCCAACTCTTGGACCTATTGCAACTAGCCCTCTTAAATACTCCTTCGCTTTAGAACCGATGAATTCTTCAGGGTTAGCTGTTAAGGGGCGATCTTCTGGTAGTCTCACAAAAGCTATATAAGACGTTGAAAGGCACAATCCGAAAAATGCGATAAACAGAACAGACCATCCGCATCCTAATTTTTCATTTTGTATCCTTTGTTTCGCTTTTGGTTCCTCTGAAGATGTTTCCATCTAAAAATAGAAAATATTATTTTCTTATGAAGATAAATTTAGGTGATTCTCTAAGTTAATCATTTGATTAATAAGTATAATTCTTAGAGTTTTGTTAATTAATTTACAAAGTTGCAACCTGGCCGGTCACCTGCTCATCTTCCCGTATGTCCATGCGCTGCTTGTATATTACAGCAAAGTTTCTTGAAAACATGAAAAGTTAGTGAAGGAAACGCTTAAACTATTTGGTACAAACAAATTTTGATAAAGTTTTCAAGCGGGGCGCTCTTATTCAAAAATTACCCTTAAAAATACTTTTTGCCAAAGATCATCAAAATTGGTACCAAATAAAAGAAAGAGATATCAACATCTTAAGCTGCAGGTAAAAATAGATTTACCAATATGACATGTATAATCAAGTATTCGAACCCCAAACACTTCACTAAGATCACATATACAAGAATATATAAGATGATTACTTACGCTGCAATTTCCGATGACCCCTGATTATTCCCCCGAAACTTTGCAGAATCGATAGAAGCTAAATTTCAAAATAACCAAAAGTTTATTGAGACAAGACTTGCGTGGCCTACAAACTTTTTTGCAATCATTTTCTAACAATTATTCTGTTTCAAGCGAAATTGGTAAAGCTTATTTTCATCTGACCACAAATCTAACGAGACGAAATTGCAGGAGATTACTTTTGCCAGAAGAGTTATCGAAACCAATTAATAGCTGCAACAACCTCCTCTAAATATCAAAACTTGACTCATACATATATTCTATAAATTGATTTTGGAAATCCAATACAGTAGGACCTCGTCAATCCGAATACCCAAAATTTATTCTTCTTCTTCTTAGCACAAAAGCCCCTTTCGGGCCTTCGCTTCCTGCAAATAGCGCCTCCAACTGTCTCGGTCCATTGAATGCGTCTTTCGATTCCGAAATTCGAGCAGCGATGAACTGTCTTCGTTGAATGAGTTAGACCAACGTTTCCTTGGCTTCCCCACTGGTCTCCGGCATTCAGTTCTACCAACAAATACCTCTTTGGGTATCCGTTGTTCGTCCATAGGATTTATATGGCCAGCACATTGCAGCTTCCGCAGTCTTATAACCGTTGTGACCTCCGACTCCTCAAAAATTTCATACATCTCATGGTTGTATCGAATATGCCATTGGTCCCCATTTAACTTTGCGCCGATTATTCACCTCAGGACCCGTCGCTTTTTTTTCAAAAATTATTTATTTATTCATGAATATCTATTTCGTCCCCTTCAAAGTAATCCCCATGAGATACTATACACTTGTGCCAACGGTTTTTCCAATCTTCGAAGCACTTCAAAAAATCATTTTTTTTAATCTTGTTCAGCTCCTCCTTCGATGCCGTCTTTATCTCGTCAAGCGTAGCGTAACGTCGTCCTTTCATGGGCCTCTTCAGTTAAGGAAACAAGAAAAAGCCACAGGGGGCCAGATCTGGGGAATACGGTGTCTGCGGCATCATTAGTGTGTTGTTTTTGGCCAAAAAGTCACGCACAAGCAACGATGTGTGAGCAGGGGCGTTATCGTGGTGGAAAAGCCAATTTTTGTTCTCCCACAAATCCGGGCGTTTCTGGCGGATTGCTTCGCGCAAATTGCGCATAATTTGCAGGTAATATTCCTTATTGACCGTTCTTCCCTGTGGCAAGAACTCATGATGCACCACGCCCCTGCAATCGAAGAAAACTGTCAGCAAAACTTTCACATTCGACCGAACTTGGCGCGCTTTTTTCGGTCTTGGTTCATGCGGCAGCTTCCGTTGAGATGATTGAGCTTCGGTTTCCACGTCATAACCATAAACCCACAATTCGTCACCAGTTATGACCCTCTGGAGCAAATTTGGTTCGTCGCGGACAGAGTTTAACATCTCATTAGCAATGTTCATGCGTTGCTGTTTTTGGTCGCAATTGAGCAATTTTGGTACGAATTTCGCGGCGACCCGTCTCATGCCCAAATCGTTGATAAAAATCAAATGGCATGAGCCAATCGATATGTTTAGGTCCTCAGCAACTTCTCTAACGGTGATTCGACGATTGGCCAATACCATTTTCTCCACTTCATTAATTTTTTGTCTGTTGTTGAAGTGCTCGGGCGTCCGGCACGCTCTTCGTCGTTCACATCTTCTCGGCCTTCTAAAAACATTTTGTACCACCGATAAACGTTGCTTTGGTCCAAGGTAGCTTCTCCGTATGCCAAAGTCAACATTCGGAATGCATCCGCGCGCTTAATTTCGTTTTTCACACAAAATTTGATATACGTTCTTTGATCCATTTTTTTGAATAAGTAAAAATCGAAGACGATTGAAAACACGTGCAAGTAAAGCAGCTATCACCAAACAAGTGAACATTCAAAATGGCCGAGCTTGTTGGCATAAGTGACAGACATGAGTACCAACATAACGCCACAAAAAAATCGAAATTCGAATATACGTAACCCGCGAAAATTCAAAATTCGTGATACTTTTTGAACACACCTCGTATTTGCGGATGCTTGGGTTAGGGTCCAAATTTATACCCTGTTTAAATCAGCGGAGTGTTCGGATTATATGTTAGATAGATATTTTGAAAGGTATTTTTTGAATTGAAACAAGGTCTTCTGTAATTGAAGGTATAAATAAATATTTGATTATATATTAAGTATTTTAGGTACATTACACTGTTTTAAAAAAATTTAAAATAGTACTTTGGCGAGTGGTATTAAGTGACATAAACAAAAAAATGCTTTATCCCTCAATTTACGCAATAGCATTTTTTCTTGAATTGAAATGTTTGCTTCATCCACTCAATCCAAGCATTCATATAATGCAGTTACAACTCGAGTATGTAGAATCCTTACCATTGATTTCGAGTCTTTAGATACTTCTTCGTTTTAGCTGTCATTATCATTAAATACTTGTCTTAATATATCTTCATGAGCTAAAGGCTCCTGAAAATGAATGTTATCATCGCTGTATGATAATTTGTTAATCTCATCGTCCAAACAGCCTCCGTTTTAGAAAATGAATCATCTTCAGGTTTAAAGTAATCCAAATCTTGACCGAATATGTTCTCCGGCTCGAATAACGAGGACCACAGAGGCTTTTTAATTATGTAACAGGAATTTTTTCTTGTAGGTCACTTTAATATTCTGGTTCTGGCTTTTTTTGAACCTGTCTAACCATTCTTTACTAGCAATAAACTCTCCTTTTCCAAGGCTTTCATGGAAAAAATTGGCCTCTTCCATCACTAGATCACTTGACAAAGGGGCAATATTTTTAGAAAGCTGACCTCATTGTTTGTGTAGTCATGATATCATATCAAAAATATTTCTTTGATTTTCATCACAATTCCTATATATCTCCGGTGTCTACGTCCTTTGCAAACATGTGTCTCCCCAGAATCACATGTTTAAGCTGTTGTAATTGATAAATTTTCAATCAGCTATAACTTAGCTTCTTACGGCTCGATTGTTATGAAAATCATTATCTAGCCTTTTGACTCATACAAAGTATTTGCCAGCGGCCGGAGGGTAGCCAGCTTAATGAATTTAATTAATAAACATCAATGTTAGGTTCAGAAATTTGAAGTTTGTTGCCAAGTCATACTTTGCACTGGTTAAGAAAAAAATTGCTTATTTGATAGGACTGAAAGTTTTTCTTTTATTCGGAATGAAATTAGAAAATTGTAAATTTGCAATCTGGCTGGCAAAATTTTTAAGTCTTTGTAAAAATTTTCTTTACAAAGACATACAAGTTTCGCGACCTGTCTTTCCGTCTGTCGTCCGTCCGTCCGTCCGTCTGTCCATCTGTCTGTCTGTCCGTGCGTCACAATAAGTTTCCTCAGAAACTATAGATGCTAGAAAGCTCAAACTTTGTGAAAAGGTTAGAAGTGGTGGCCTCTCATAAGTTTAGGTCCTACCAAACATTTCAACATTTTTTAAGGGGGGTCCTCCCTTATAACAGAATGGGCCTTAAACGTTTTTTTAAATTAAAGATAGTCGAGTAGGGTATCATATGAAAGGTATTCATTATTTTTTATTAAGAATCTGAATTCAAAAAGTTTCTTTGTGCATCAGGGGGTCCAGAGGGAGGCAATTTGTACGAAAATTTTGTGTCCCCCCTCGCGATTGGAGACCTTTGAGAATCTGAAAAAATCATAAAGGTTGGCCTGTATGCGAAAAAGGGTTAAAAATACCACAGAAAGCTAAATTCACTCAACTTTGTTGATAATAGTATGATTAGTGGATTTTACTTACACCCATAAAATCAAACTGGTACCTTAAAACTTCTTGAAATTCTGCAATTATATGGATTGATATTAGATCTTGATGCTAAGAAAATTTTGTGAAAAGCCAATCATAATCAAGTGAGCTATCGCCATTTCAATTGTATGGTATTAAAACAACAATAACACGTAATGATATTGATAGATACTTCAATTTGACCTAGGCACTTATATTTTATTTCGATTTTAATGAAATTTAAGAAATAGTGTTTAATTTGAATATCTACAATCGGCCGAGCATTCAGAAAAATTATTTAAGTTGGAACAAAATGGTGGTGGCAACGTGCTTATAAAAGAAACTCTACATCTTTTGCATAAATTTGAACATTTTCTTATCTGAGTGTTGGATGAATAATTCAAGTCACCGATTTACACTATTAGAAAATTTGTTCCAAACCCTAGAGTGGTTAGAAAGACCTTCTGGTAGGAGCAATCTCCTACTTACTCAACTTGTTTTTATTTATTGGGGAGGTGGTTTGAGGTGCGGCTCATATTTATCATCAGGCATCAGCTCTTTTAAACATAATAAAAAAATATCCGTTATTTATATCCACTTTCGAAGTTGATCTAAAACAGATCAAATCTTTCCGCGTTTACGCATAAGTTTGATGAATAAGGAAAAAGCTAATCACCAAAGAAACTTTCATTCTTTTTACATAATTTTAAGTCATGAACTTATATTCTTAATTAATACGTAAATTGTTTCAATTTAGCAAGGTTTAATTATAAAAAAAAAATATTGGTCACCACTAGTCCAATTTTACCTTTTTGCGTTGACATTTCTTGTCCGCAATGGTAGTCGAGAAGGTAATATGGTCAGTATCACGCTTAACCGTGTGATAATTGTCGAATTTTGTAATCCGTATCCTTCACAACTGGGTAGGCTGACAGTCCGACAGAAGTACCACAAGTACAAACTCGTTTTCATCAACAAGCTTTAAGTTTTCAAACTGCTGCACTTGTGGTGAGCACTCTAAAATCAATGAAAGGCGAACGGATTCGGTCCGGCCAGACCAACAGAATGTGATGTGCTGTGCAAAGCAGATGATTGCACCAGTAGAGAGCCGACCAAATCCGGTAATTCAGTCGGACAAAATACGGTGTTTTGTAAATGTTTTAACCTTGACACCACATGGACTGTAATGTTTAATAATATGTAGTGATCACATTTGAACAAGTTGAGCAGACAGAATTTCGCTCATGTTAGAAGGGTTTTGTACTCATTCGACAATATGCAGACACTAAGAAAAAATAAACTTAAGAAAAACTTTAATGACATGTACAACAAATACATTCTCACTTTAAAAGAAAAAACATTGTTATTCTAATCATCAGCTACGTAATATGCCACGGAGGATAATACTTTATGTTGATCCCACGTTTGTGGGTTATCTGGCATAACTTTGGATAGATGAGTTTTACTGAAGCGTTTGACTTTACCGTCCGACTGGAGACTAAGTTGCGTGGTTCTGATTTTTCATATTCTCAGCATAAAGCACACATCGCTGAATACTCCGGACTCGAAGTTTTTCTCATGGTGAGAATACATCTCATATGGTATTCCGCATCGACCGACCCAATGTTCCACGATCTGACCTGCAAAAATCGTCGCTTCCTGATTGAAAACAGTTTACACCTCCATCCACTTGTCACCACAAGAAATCATCGGTTTCCTCGATCACTTTCTGGAAATGGTCACCGCAGTTTTCTTGAACGATGGTCCAACCACATACCTCTGAATTACCACTTTTATCTTCTCACGCGGTCCCTTAACAGCAACATGATTTGCATACCTGTGGTACCGCTCTTTCATATTGATTCACGTATACATCCAATATAGCCTTTCTCGCACCTTTGCAAAAGTTTCATTGAGGCTAAGATGTCCACCAAACGCTCCGCCATGCATTTCCTGCAGCATTTTGTCTTCTTTGCTTCGTGGGACTTCTTCTTCTTCCTAGTCCTACAGCTTCCTGCAAGTAGTGCCTTCAAGTGTCTCAGTCCATTGACTGCGTCCTCGAATTTTAAAATCCGAGCAGCGATCCGCTATCTTCATCAACCGAGTCAGACCAGTATTTCTTTGGTTTCCCAACTGGTCTTTGGCCTTCAGTTCCTTATTGCGTATCTGTTCTTCGTCCATACGATTCATGTGTCCAGCTCATTGCAGCTTTCACAGTCTGACAATCGTTAAGACCTCCGGTTTGTCAAAAATATTATACAGCTTATGGTTATATCGAATTCGCTATTGGTCCCCTTTTAGCTTCGCTCCGATCATTCGCCTCAGGACCCGTTGCTCAAAGGCGTTCAATATATGTATATGTATTTGCGGATGCTTGAGTTAGGGTCCATTTTTCACATTCACAGCATAAAACAGGTCTTATGATAGATTTGCGTACTTGGAGCTTTGTTTTCCTGTGTATGCAGCTGGTGTTCAAGATCGTCAAACCTGAATAAAATATTCTATTTGCGAGCTGTATTCTTCGGTGTATTTTGTCTCTTTCATTACCTGTCTTCATTATTTTGGTGCCTAGATACACAAATTCGCTAACATTATCAATATTGTATTTGCGAAGTGTGATGTTTTGTGTATTAGAGGTATTTTTCCTTGACTGCGTCATGAGCTTTGTTTTATTCTCATTGATTTGTATCCTCATTAGTTTTGCTTCGCTGTTGAGTTTCAGGAAGATATTTTTGGCAGTTGTTAATGATCGCGACAAAATGTTGATGTGGTCTGCATAGGTGACTACTTGGCTCGACTTGTAGAGTGATTTACCTCGTGTATCGACAGGTAGCTTCCTTATAACGTACTCTAGAGCCAAATTGAATAGCAATGAGGCCAGCTCATCTCCCTGCTTCAGCCCGATATTTGTGTCAAAAGCATCGGTGAGTTGGTTATAGATGCGGACCTGGGATATCGTTGACGTTACGGTAATTTTGGTAAGGCGGACTAATTTGGCTGGGATGCCAAAGCAAAGCAGTATTTGGTACAGTACTTTTGTTTGCTTGTTTAAAGTCAATAAAAATAAAATGTTGAACTCCCAGCAATTTTTAAGTTCCTGCTTGAAAAGAATAAGTTGGTCAATTGTCGATCTACCTGCTCTAGAACCACCATGACAGTTTCCAATAACAGTGTTGGGGTATGATCTATTTTCTAAGATTTTTGAAAATATTTTACACGCCGTACAAAGAAATAATATGCCTCTATAGTTTTTGCACTGTAACTTGTAACGCTTTTTGTAGATAGAGATTATAATTCATTGGCTCCACTCTTTTGGCATATGTTCTTCTTGCCAAATGTGCTGAATGACATTGTGAATAGCTTGATGAATACTGCTGCCACCATATTTGAGGAGCTCCACTGGAATCCCATCGATGCCCGGTGCTTTATTATTCTTTTGGGCTTTGATGACGAAAAAAGCTTCATCCAGAGTTCGTGGAGCCCACGAAGGCTCTCCGCAAACATCTGTAGACTCCAATACTCTGAAGCTGTGCGGAGGATTGAGGAGGTTCTTGAAATATGATGTCCATCTTTCCTTAGTCTTGGTTTCGTCAGTGGAGATATTGCCGATTTTATCACGACAAAGCGTGGTTTGGGCTGATAACCATGATTTAGGCTTTTTGCTGCTTTGTATGCTTGTTTTGTGTTCTTACTCACTTGGCTTACATGTATACATCTAAATTGGTCATCATAGTATTTTCTTTCCATAATTCTGATTTTCTTATTCACTACTCTTCTGAGATTTTCATAGTGTTCTCTTTTCGACCTGGACCTGATTTCTCTTGCGCCGGGCTTGATGTCCGATGGTCAGTACTGCCGCGGTCTTAATAAGTGCTTTCACTTCCATTCAAAGTGCCTTGCTTTTCTTTAACAAAGCGTCCGATAAGATGGGAGCCAGCTGTTTGTCTAGGGTCTCCGTGAAATTTTTGCCCACAGACGCCGTTTGGAGCCTTTTGATGTCAAATTTTTACAGTAGCCTGGTCTTCCCCAAATATGCTTTTTGATCAAGCTTTGTGAGACTACTCACTGGATTATACTCGATGATCCATCTGCTGCTTCCCATTTCCGTTTCAACAGACCATCTTCCACATGAAGCATGCTATGTCCCGACACGTTATGCCAACGTGGGTTCTGTTCACACTCCTTCCACTTGAGCATTGAGCTGAACTGTTCGACAGGCATTTGTGAATATCCACTGGATTTAATCCTTCCATGGGTGACAAAGTTGTCATGCTCACATTTGCGGCTTGATTTTCCTCTACTTGACTGCAGTGGTTACATATCGTAGAGCACAGATGGCATGATAATACATCAGCATTACTGCCTTTTACGCTTTTTATGAACAGTCCCAAAGTCCTGGGTCTACAATCATTCAATCTATCTTGCTACCTTGTTAAAGGGCACTTGGACTGCTTTTATTAGAAATTTGTACTAGATGAAGCGGTAAATTATTCTTTCCGATGGTTGACCTCTTTTTTGCAAAGGTTTTGACAGAAATGAGTTCAATATCAGGTGCAGCTTTCTTTAGTGTATGAGGGAAATTGGCCATATCCTTTCCGCGGTCTAGACCCTTTAACAGAAAGTTATGATTTTTCCACTTTTTGAGGTATACGTGAAATTTTTGACGAACTAAAGGTCTCAAGGATTGCAATACTGCGGAAGCTGGAATAAGCCAGCCACATGAATCGTGTGGGCAAACAACGGATACCCAAAAAGGTATTCGTTGGGAGAATCGAAGGAAGGAGACCAGTGAGAAAACAAAGGAAAAGCTGGTCTGACTCCGTCGACGAAGACAATACATCGCTGCTCGGATTACGAAATTGAAGGATGGAGCTAATGGACCAAGACAGTTCGAAGACAATTCATCACTGCTCGGATTCCGAAATTGAAGGACGGATCTAATGGACCAAGACAGTTCGAGGCACTATTTGTAGGAAAGGGAAGGCCCGAAAAGGGCTATAGTGTTACGAAGAAGAAGAAGGCATACTTGAAGTGTAGAACCTCTCCAGAATCCATAGTATCTTTGGCTGACTTGAAGTAAACCATTAATTTTGTTTTAACAGTTAATTTTTGTGTGTTTACTCTTTTGATTTCAAAATTCTTTAATTTATTTTTGGCTGCCAACAGCCGAACAATATGTCTTCCACTTTGTCCGACACATTAACTTTTTAATCTTGTTGCTGACTTTTTTTGAGGAACCAGCAGCACTGCAAGTTGCTTTCTTCTCTTTATTATTATTTTTTAAATATTGAATGAAATTTATATGAGTGTCTTTATTGCAATTGCCTTCTACACTTTCTTCTGCCAATACTTCTAGTGCTGCAAAATAGTTTTGACTATCGTTAGTGCCACCGTCACTATGAATTTGTTCCGGGATTATTTGTTATAAACTTATCTTTACATTTACTTTCTATTGTATTCACTTTTGCAGCTGAGGCTTTTGAATCTTCACCCCTGTCTTAAACAGATCTTTGAAAGACTGTATTTGTAGCCTTAGTTAATAGTTTTCATTGATTTTTGATCATTTTTTCATTATCTGCGATGATTCGTAGTTTATATCCGCCATCTGCGGAGTTTTCGTGATCATGTTTTCTTTTCTTGATGATTGCCACCAGTTTTGTATTTGAAATTTCACCAGAGCCCCCATACGGTGGGAAGCCGTCGGGTTTTGTCTTTACTAGCGGTCCCAAAATTGTCTTTGGACACCTCGCTTTTCTTTACGTATTGAACTTAAATTATGATACTTGATATAAAATGCTTGAATCGATTGCTTTGACGATATGATAAGCTTTTTCTAATAAAAATTAACTTTGGACTGACGTTTTTAAAAATTTAATTCAATTTTTGAAATCTAGTGACAGGAGTGACTTTAAAATGGTTTGTATGCAAAGAAGGCTGAAGTAGAATCCTATCAGACCGTTGCTTCCTGCAAAAAGTGTCCCCAACAGTTTCAGTTATCCAATGGCGTCCTCCAAATTTGAAACCCAAGCAGCGATGAGATTTCTTTTTTGACCATGTCAGACTAGCGTTTCCTCGGTTTTCCCACTAGTCTGTGCCAAAAACGGGTATTCTAGTAAAACTGATTTCAGAAAAGGAAATGAACATTAAATATTATTTAAATGTGATGATAAATCATTTTGATTACCATTCTTGCATAAAAAGATCATCTACATAATATTAGCTAACTAAGACCATTAAATTATGCTACTACTGAAGAGGTTGGTGAAGTTAAGTTTTTGTGTATTTTTAGATTCCTATCTGTTTTGCTGTTCAATAATGGGAAGGAGTTTGAAAACAAAACTTTTGAATATGTATCGTCTATGTTACTAAATAATATACTAAAAATCACTTCGTAGTAAGAATTAAGAAGATGCTGTTAGGGCAAACAATGTTGCTCAAAATAGACTCTATTTACGCCTTTGTGAAAGATCCATACCTCATTATATCTTGTGCGCAATCATGGCGCTTTTTCGGTCATGGATTTAACACGCATTTTCCTTACTCACCGTAGTTCTGCAAAGAAAAAATAGCGCAAACTGAAAGTAACCGAAAATCCAACCAAAAAAAAGAAATGAGATGAAAAATCCGATTGAAGAGGTTTATTGAAACTACAGCCTCTTTCGGGCTTTTGCTTAGAGAAAGTTAGAGTATAGGATCTCATTATGTTGATTGAATGTGTTGGCAATCACTCAACTGCGATACGATCTGATTTTAAACCAGAACGTATCGTAACTGAACGGGCTTATAGTCCGTCTGAAGAATCAATCGAAACGAATCTCGTTGTTGCCAACGGAACTCAAACCAGGGACCTTTGACTTACGGAGTGAGTGCTCTAGCCACTGCACCACGCGGACTACCCAAGGACTTTTATGTGCCCAAAAATCTGAACAATTTACCACTGACATTGCCCACATAAACAATACTAAAAAAACATTGCAATAAAACAAAATAGTTAAATCATTCAAAATAGCAGCAAGCGCATGGCAGTATATCAAAACAATTACACCACTTAAAACAGTCATCATAATCAGCAATCATTCAGGAACGTCTTAAACTAATCATGATGCCATAATTATTGATAATATACAACAGCAACAAGCACTGCCAAATCATCTTCAATATAGGCCATACAAAAATGGGTCAGAAACCCAGCTTGTATTAAATATATTCCTCTTCATCCTTTTTAGAAGAAGAGGGACGGTGTCTTAAATGTTAAAGCGTAAAAAGTTGCAACATGTTGTGATTAACTTACTACAAAAATTAAAGTTGTCAAAGAATTACCGAAATTAAAAATAAAACAAGCTGGGTAGACAGACCTACGCTCATGTCAGAAGGGTTTTGTACTCAACTTAAGAAATGCAGTAACCAGCAACGAATAAAATCAAGAAACATGTCAAAGACGATTTTATTGGAGAAAATGTGGAAATCGAGGATCATGCTATTATTAACAAAGTTGAATAAATTTTGACTTTTGAGGTATTTTTGATTGTTATACCCATAAATATCTCCCTTGCAATCACGACTTGTGTCCGCTTTAACTGGCGCCCCTTCCTCCTTCTTCCTCCACTCTTTAGACAAAACCTTGCTTTGGAGAGTGTAATCGTGTACCCATATCTCCTCTCTAGTGAAAACTCGCATTAAAAACCATCCCCTCCATCTCGTATCGCGTCAGTAAGTGGCGAAAAACTTCAACAGTTCAACAGTTCAGGAACCCATCGGACCGTTATTTTGTGATATTGAAGGTGTTCGTGGATGATAGACTCTACACTGCCAATACTGATGCCAAGTTCAGCTGAAATGTCTCAAAAATTCATCCTACGGTCCTCCAAAATGAGTTGTTCTACGCGGCAAATGTTGTCTGGTGTGATGCTGGTCCGCGGTCGACGATCATGCGGCTCATTTTTGACGATTTCACAGCCGTTCTTGAATACTTTGGCCCATTTAAACACAGCAAACCTACTCAGGCACTCACTACCGAACTGATTTCGCAAATGCAGAAACATTTTCTTGTTTTAACGCCTTCGCTCACTTAAAAACGAATGATAATAAGCTGCGTAACGTCAGTCGGCACTTGACGTTCACTCATGGTCGTAGCACGCGCGTGACATGCACTGCCGACGAAAACTATACCACACTATTTGTAAGAGACCCAGCTATCACAAAATCAAGCCAAAACATGCATGCGGGCCATCTACAGCGTTTGTCTCCATTATGTTTGGATCTCCCTTGTATTTGCGCTATGGCCCAAAGATTAGCTATTGACAATAGCTATTAGCTATTGACAACAAGTCCCCAAACAAATAATTCATAAAGCCCGTATTGTTGTGAAAGTGTGAAGCCTAAATACTAGCCAATGATTCCAAAAAATCCCTGTTTGTTGGTTTGTTCCAGTAACGGGTGGTATCGTTTACATTATGGCCCGTCTGTAATCACATACTTGACACTACTCAATTTGCGATGCCCTGGCCATGTGGAAAAAATAGAGAGCAGCAATTTAATACACGAACTTAAGAAGCCAATGTTGTTAACAGAAAATAATTCTTATTCTTAATTTGGTCATTGCATGGAAATTTTAAGATAAATAACTGAATGCTGTACCAGAGTTCATGTGGATTAATTACACAGATATCTGTTTACAATGGAGTCAAATGCATCAAAAATAGTTATTCAGAACCATGATAATAGGAATTCTTTATTTGAATAAACTCAATTGAACGCATTTAAAAACATTATTTTTCACAGCATCTAAATGCTTATTAAATATTATTTATAAATCTGTGCAAACTCTTACTCTTTTATGATCACGTTCACAGATTAGATGCTGTAGTTTAGCAAAATTTATATATTTGCTAGGAATGACACTACTTCTATAACTGCCCAAAAAGTTATTTTTGAAGATACTGAATCAAACTAAATGATTCATTTGATGTCAATGATATGAGAATACTTTCAATAGCTATTATCATTACCGAATAAATTTTGATTTGGAAGATAAACGTTATCATGGGAAATTCGTGAATTATAAATAAAAATCCATTCAATTCAATAAGCATTTAAGTATTTAAACTCCATTTAATATGATGTTGATAAAGAATAAATTATGATATAATGTAGTTGGATCATATTTTAGCGATAACTTTTGAAAGTTGGTATTGACATCGTTTCCGCTTCGATTTATTGATCTAATTTTTCAAATATTCGTTGTTTTGAGATTTCGTGTGAATTTCTTAAGAATGTATAGGTATCTATAGGTAGCTAAATACGCCAAATACACATATATGGGTATCCAAATACTCAGATATATATATATATATATATATATATATATATATATATATATATATATATATATACATATATATATATATATATATATATATATATATATATATATATATATATATTTATATATATATATATTGTATATAATAGAGGAACCGGTTACTTCCGGGGTTTTTTTTTCGAAAATTGAAGCATTATTGTGAAAAATTGCTTTGAGACGATCGGAAATGGTTTGTTGAGCGACGCCAAGTGATTTTGCAAATTTGGGATGGATCTTGGTCGAGCAATGTCTCCAATTCGTGATCATCAAATTTTTTTGGGTGTCCAGGCCGTTTATCATCCTCCAACTCAAAATTTCCACTTTTAAACCGTGCAAAACACTTCTGGCACGTACGCTCAGCTAAAGCATGCACACCATACACTTTCACCAAAATACGATGTCTTTCAACAGCTTTTTTCTTCAATGAAGAAGTACTCCCCACAAAAACAATTTATTCGGCACAAAATTCGACATTTTCAGAGTAAAAATAAGTATTGTTTTTTCGCTTCAGCTAAATGACACATACTGATTCTGAAACTATATGACAGTAGCTTTCCAACACATATTTGGAATAAAAACCAAGTTACACCATCTGTTAGAAAACCGCATAAATTAGCCGGTACCTGTATTATATGCATATAACGCACCCTTAAACATTTTTAATGAACTGTCAATAACACGTTGGCTAAAGTCAAAATTTTTACCATGGTAAAGTTCACGAGCCAGCAACGTATGAATATTATTAAAAATTTCAACCGGAATTCTGAGTCAGTGGTCGCAACATTAAGAGCGCTTAATCCAATTTTCGGCCGTAATGATCTTCCACCCCGACAGGCTGTGCGTGCCATAGTGGATAACTTTGAGTCCAAATTTTCACTACTGGATGTCTCGGTGCTAAAAATATGTCGTACCACTCAAAGCAAAGGAAATATCACAGCCGTAAGTGCATCGATTCAAAATGAGCCAAATCAGTCGATTTCACGTCGTCCTCAAGAATTGGAAATCTCTCAAACGACACTGTGGCGTGTTTTGTGAAAAGATCTTGGCCTGCATGCTTACAACATCAAATTGATTCAAGAACTAAAGCCATTTGATCATTCTCCAATTGGGCTCTGGTAAAGCTTAAAAAAATGAAGAATTTCATCGAAAAATTATTTTCAGCGATGAAGCCCATTTGTGGCTCAATGGCTTTGTTAATAAGCAAAATATGCATTATTTGTCAGCAACACGCCCACATATGCTTCTTGAAACATCGTTGCATCCGCAAAAAATTACTGTTTGGTGCGGTTTTCATGCCGGAAGTGTGATTGGGCCGTATTTTTTCGTGAATGAAAGCAACCGTCATGTTACCGTCCATGGAGAGCGTGATATGTTGGAAGATTATTTGTAGCCAGAATTGGATGAGCTTGACACCAACGATATTTGGTTTCAACAACACGGTATCACTAGCCAAACAGCACACCTCACAATCGATTGAAAGGTAAATTTGGTGAGCGTGCTGTCTCGAAAAATGGTCCGGTCGAGTGGCCGCCTCGTTCATGCAATCTAACGCCACTAGAACTATATCAAGTCACTTATCTATGCCAACAAGCCAGCGTGATTGCCAACGTTTCGGTCCAAATACCTGCCAGAGGGGTGGAAAATTGGGTCCAAAAATCGACCGCTGTAAGCATGCTTGTGGTGGTCATATGACCAAAATTATAAAAGGTAATGCTTGCACTACACCCACAATAAATATGAACTCAATATCTCAAATATTTTTGTGTTTTATTAATAGATAAAATCGTTCTATCTTCAATGGAAAATCCTTAAAATATATATATATATATATATATATATATATATATATATATATATATATATATATATATATATATATATATATATATATATATATATATCTATCTATCTATCTATGCATATATATATATATATATATATATATATATACATATATATATATATATATATATATATATATGTATATATATAAATATATATATATATATATATATGTATATATATATATATATATATATATATATATATATATATATATATATATATATATATATTTATATATATAAATGTATATACGAGTGCATTGGTAAGTCTTAAAAGTATTTCTTAATTTTTCGATTGAATATTTCTTCTATTAAAAATGGATTTTATTTAAGTAGATATTGTCCATTATTATCTATGACCCTTTGCTATTTTTTGGGTAGAGCTATTGTCCGCGTTGTGTAGTGGTTTGAGCACTAAGCCCGTAAGCCGAAGGTCTCTGGTTCGAGTTTCGTTGGCATCAACGAGATTTAGTACAAGTGATTCTTCAGACGGACTATACGCCTGTTCAGTTATGATACTTACTGGTTCAAAATCAGAACGTTTCGCAGCTGGGTGGACGGGCACGGTGAAAGCGTGATAATGATCATATCACCTTGTAGAGTGCGGATATATTCGATAATGACAATGAGATACTCTAACTATCTCTAAGAGAAGACCCGAAAGAGGCTGTAGTGCTACAAAAACGAAAACAAATTATCCCATCTGTGTAGAAGTTCTATAGTTTATCGGCGAAAAACTTGGCCAAATGATTTTCGCAGTCCCTTTTTGAAGTAAATTTCTTTTCATTAAAGAAGTTTTGCAGAGACCGAAACAAATGGTGCTGGTGCAAGGTCTAGACTATACGGTAGATGCATTAAAACTTCCCAGCCAAGCTTTATCAATTTTTGCCGGATCATCAGAGATGTGTGTGGTCTGGCAATGTCATGATGGAAGACAATGATCAATTCTAGCCGGTTTTTTAAATTGCTTGCTGCAATCTGGTTAATTGTTTACAGTACAGACCGAATTGAGTGTTTGACCAGGGTCTAGCACCTCATGATAAGCAATTCCCTTCCAATCCCACTATACACACAGCATAATCTTATTTGGTGTAACCCTGGCTTTGAAGTCGTTTGTGATGGTTCACCTTTTTTTGACCATGATCTTTTTCAAACGACATTCTCTTATCGTACGCATTTTTCATCGCCCGTAATGATTTGCTTCAAAAATGGCTCAATTTCGTTGCGTTTTATTAGCATTTCGTAAATGGAAACTCGGTCGATCAAATTTTTTTTTGTGTTAATTCATGTGGCGCCCAAACTTCGAGCTTCTTTGTGTATCCAGCCTTACGCAAATGGTTCGAAACTGTTTGGTTCCTTGCAATGTCATGGCGGTTTATGTGTTGGTCTTCTTCAATTTTTTGTAAGATTTCATCGACTTTTTCAGTGATTGCTCGACCTGAACGAGGTGCATCTTTGATATCAAAATTTCCAGAATAAAAGCGGGCGAAACATTACTTGGCTGTGGCTTTTGATAACGTATCTTGACCTAAGACACCATAAACTTTTTCACGAGCCTGCGATGCATTTTTACCTTGTTCGTAGTTATATTGTAAAATATAACGAATTTTCTCAGAAATTTCACTCATTTTTAAATGGATGCAACTTTTGACAAAATGAGGAAATACAAAACTGTCCCTTTAAAAATTGTAGACCAGTTATATTTAAGGTATCTGACATAGCAATTTTTTAAGAGTGCAAAAGACTTGCAAATCGCAGTCAAAATTGTCAAAGCAAATGGAATGCTCTGGGATCTGACGAATTGATTAGAAGGGCAACATATGCTTAGATGAATTAATGCTACATTTGATTTTTGTTAGAAACACAACGCTTCTGCAATTACTGTAAATGTTTCAGGTTATTTAAATGGAACTCGGATTTAAAAATACTGGGCAAGTGTTTTTATGAAGACCATGAACTGATCTCCGATTTTTAATACCAGGCCTATCCGATAAGTAACCGGTCTGTGTGCATGCATATCACCGTTCTGCTACTTTCATTTTTCTACCAACTCAAAGCATCCTTTGAGAAAGTTCAAATTTAATTAAACAATACATTTCAGTGTTTCTGTATCCTGAAGCAGTCCTACAACTCAAAAATCAGAATGATTTGCAGGGCACTTGTCGTCAATTATCTCGATATTGTTCGACCGATATTCTTTGAGTGGCATCTTCAATCTTGTGAATAGCCAAAAGTCACAAGGGCCATATCAAGGTTGACAAGACTGTGCAATTTAGTTTAATGTAAAAATTCGTTATACAAGGTTCGATAAATGTGCTGGCACGTTATCGTAGTGAAAAAGCACCACTTGACCAAAATTGTGGCCGTTTTATGCTTTTTCTATCAAAGTAGACTCCGCATCATGCAATACAGAAGTTGAACTTACTATTCTTTGTTAATTATTTAAAATAAAAAAACAACAACATTAATTGATTGCTCCAACTTTGGCGCGCTGATTTTGGCCGCACAACCCTTCCCGAGATTGAAGCTAACGTCATTCTAAGCAATACAATGAAAGATGAAACTCTGGGCGCAAACCAAGCCGTCCTGTTGATAATTTTGGCATCCAGGAAGTTTTTAAGGCATTACTGTGGAGTATCGTTCTGTCCCGCTCTATCCTATAGTATATACATACACATTATTCGTAATGTAACACATAGTGTTAAGAGAGAAGTCAGTCAATAAACTGAACTCATTAAGATCGGTCATCTTTTAATTAACGTGCAAACACTACATGGTGGCAGCGGTGTCGGAAAGTAGAGAAAAGAAAAATTAGGTCGTTCGCTGAATATTTAAATCAATAAAATGGTAAACGATTCGGAACAACAGCCTGCGGCGGCGGGTTTATCGGGTAATAACTTGACTGTTCAAGCGCCGGAACATTTTGCATTTAACCCTTCGGATTGGCCACGTTGAAACGACGGTTTGATCGTTTTCGAATTGCTTCCGGGCTAAACAAAAGAAATGAAGAGGAGCAGGTTAACACCTTAGTCTACCTTATGGGTGATCAGGCAGATGATATATTTCTGTCATTCAATCTTTCTCCTCCCGACCAAAAGAAATACAATTCCGTCATAAGTAAATTCGAGAATTTTTCCGTGTTGAAACACAACGTGATTTACGAGCGGGAAAAGTTCAATTCTCGATGCCAATTAGAAGGAGAAAGCATTGAGGACTTTATGACATCATTATATTTGCTTTCTGAGAACTGTTCATACTCAAGCTTGCGTGAAGAGATGATACGGGATCGGTTGGTAGTAGGTGTACGAGACAGAAGGTTTTCAGAAAGATTGCAACTAGAAGCAGACCTAACGCTTGAAAAAGCGGTACAAACGGTAAGGCAACACGAAGCAGTGAGACGGCAGCAAGACGATTTGGCAACAACACCTTTTAGTGCAAATGCAACAACCGTTAATAGTTTGCGTTCTCATAAACCAAAGACGTCATCATCATCACCTTCGCACAACTTCAGACGAAGCGTACGAGAGACTGCAAAGACTCGAGAATGTCAATGCCCATGGTGGCAGCACAACAAGCATAACTGTCCCGCTAGAGGCAAACAATGCCGTTTCTGTAAGAAGTGAAACCACTTTAGTAAGGCTTGTCAAAAGAAAATAAAAATCAACAATAACAAGATATTTCATGTCGAAGAAGAAGACGAGACACTCTTCATAGGCACGATGACAGACGAAAACAATAACGATGAACTGTGAACCGCTAAAGT
This sequence comes from Odontomyia ornata, assembly GCA_963969285.1. NCBI lineage: Eukaryota > Metazoa > Arthropoda > Insecta > Diptera > Stratiomyidae > Odontomyia > Odontomyia ornata. The sequence continues at coordinate 438,493,497 of OZ017738.1, read as the reverse complement.
AGCGGTCAACGAAAAGCAAATTAATTTTATGCTAGATACGGGAGCTCCGGTAGATGTCTTACCACTGAAAGAATTTAAAATAAATTTTCCTGACGCGAAAATTAATAAACTGAATAAAAAATTATGTGGCCCTTCTGGTAAACGTCTCGACGTTACGGGGATAATGAACTGCATGCTTAAATATAGAAACATATTCTGTAAATCTGAACTTTACATTGTGAACAATTTAAAATCACCACTTTTGAGTTTAAAGTCTTGTCAAAATTTGAAAATTATACAACGAATTTACACCTTTGATAATCCGAGTGTCAAAACAATTCAAAAATCGTCGGTAAATATCAAGACGGAATATCCAAAATTATTTAACAAACTCGGTTGTCTTAAAGAGGATTACGAAATCAAATTGCAACCAAATGCGAAAGCTTATGCAATTGTAACAGCTCGATGAGTCCCGATTCCATTAAAGGAAAAGCTCAAGGCAAAACTTGATGAAATGCTTCAGTTGGGTGTAATCAGACGTGTAGATGAGCCAACAGATTGGTGCGCTCCGATGGTAATCGTTAACAAACTCGACGGTGATATTCGTCCTTGCGTTGACCTCGCGAAACGCAACTTAGCCATTCAACGAGGTATACACCCGATGCCAGTTGCTGACCATTCACTGGCGCAATTGGAAGGTGCAAAGTACTTCACCAAGTTAGACGCGAAGTATGGATTTTGGCAGAAAAAGCTATCTCCGAAATCACAGCTTTTTACAACTTTTCTAACTCCATTTGGAAGATTCTGCTTCCAAAGGCTGCCTATTGGTATTTGCATGGCCCCAGAGTTGTTCCACAAATGAATGCAGTTGATTTCCGAAGGCCTTAATGGAGTCATCTGCCAAATGGATGACATATTGGTAAAGGGAAGGACATACAAGAGCACTATCTAAATTTGCGTGCTGTACTTAAAAAGCTAGAAGAGAATGGAGTAACTTTAAATAAATCTAAGTGTCGGATAGGTATCAAACCCATTACATTTCCGGGACACAAAATTGACGAGGAAGGTATACACCCTTGCCCATCAAAAATCAAGGCAATTGATGAATTTTCCCATCCGCAAAATATAAGGGAACTGCGCCAGTTTCAGGGATTAGTAAATTACCTGGGTAAGTTCGTTCCATACCTCTCTTCAGTAATCTATCCCCTTAATGAGCTTTTAAAATCCCAGACTGATTTTCTATGGACGCCAGTTCAGGAAGAGGCTTTCTTAAAACTGAAACGAACACTAACAACGGCTCCGGTATTGAAGATATACGATCCTACACATAAAACCCTTGTGTCGTCTGATGCATCTTCTTTCGGATCGGGAGCGGTGCTCCTTCAGACAGATGTAGATGGTATCCGGAAGCCCGTAGCAAACGCTTCGTGAACGATGTCTGACAGCGAAAAGAAGTATGCGCAGATAGAAAAGGAAGCTTTAGGCATCAAATGGGCATGTGAAAAATTCCGGGACGACATCGTTGGCATCTATTTTTTAATTGAGACGGATCACAAGCCGTTGATTCCAATACAAAAAACCTCGATGACTTGACGTTAAGGATCCAAAGATTCCGTATGAAAATGATGGGTCTTACTTTTAGCATAATCTATACTCCTGGAAAAGATCTTATAGCAGCTGATACGCTATCTCGCCATCCTATCCAAGGAACAGGACTGGACGATGACGATGAAATCGAAACATTCATCAACAGCATTATCGAAGAGCTACCAGCATCAACCGTCAAACTAAACACTATTCGGGAAGCCCAGCAAGATGATCCCATCATCAGAGAAGTAAAGGAGTATTGCCAAGACCGATGGCCACATCGTTCAAAACTATCACAAGAAGCAAGGTTATTCTATAACGATCGCCCATATCTTTCAATTAATGGCCAATTTTTGATGCACGGTAAGAGACTTATCATCCCAACGGCCTTACAACACGGGATGTTAGAAACAATGCATACCAGGCATTTGGGAATTGTAAAGTGCAAAAGCAAGATACGCCAATCTGTCTGGTGGCCTGGCTCGTCAAAACAGATGGAAGAATATATTCGGCGGTGTACTACCTGTATACAGTTTTTAGTTCCAAGACATGAAACGCTCATCAGTTCTGAAATGCCAGAGTGCCCTTGGCACACCATAGCAATGGATGTCTGCGTATGTCATGGTAAGACGTTTCTTGTTATAAGTGACTACTTTTCCAGGTTCGTGGAGATAGTACATTTGGAATCACAGACTGCAAATCGATTCTTGCGAGATTTGGCATTCCGGAAATTGTTAGAACTGATAACGGGCCCCAGTTTGCAACGATCCACACATCCGAGTTTCGACAATTTGCACACTCTTGGGAATTTAAGCACATTACATCCAGCCCTCGTTTCCCTCAAAGTAATGGATTCATTGAGTCAGCGGATAAAATTGTTAAAACGCTTTCAAAGAAAAATAAAGAAAATAGCCCCATTGGAGTACCGAGCCACACCACTTAATAACGGTTACAGTCCAGCAGAACTTTTAATGGGTCGGAAAATTCGATCAACCATCCCGATGAAGAGTGAACGATATGAGCCGAATTCTCTCAATATGGACATAATAACAATAGCTGAGGAACAACGAAGACAACAACAAACAAATGACTACGATAGACGCCATGGTGTATGCAGCGAAAGAAACTATAAAATCGGTGACGTTGTCTGGATTAGAGACATACATCAGTGGGGTCGCATTGCAGCCAAAGCCGATACCCCCCGTTTTTAGGGTTTTGTAAAATAATTTTACAAAACCCTTCTAAAATCGCGTCCTGTCTGTCCGTCTGTCCGTCTGTCTGTCCGTCCGTCCGTCCGTCCGTCCGTGTGTCACAGCAGTTTTTCTCGGAAACTACTTAAGCTAGAAACATCAAATTTTGTATGTAGGTGAAAAGTGGTGATCTCTTCAAAGTTCAACTACAAAAAAATGTTATAAGGTATTTAAGGGGGGTCTCCCCATATAGGGGAGTGACCCCCCGAAAAAAAAATTTCATTGAAGGTGGCCGATATGGGTATCAAATGAAAGGTCTTGATGAGAACTTTTCAAAACAAAGCAAAGTTTGCTTCGAGGGGCGCACAGGGAGGGGAAATACACGAAAAATTTGTGTCCCCCCCCCCCCCTCGCGATTGGACACCTGTGATCCGAAAAATCTGAAAAAAATCAGGAATGTAGGCCTTGGTGAGTACAACAACAACAAATACGTTAGAAGTCGCAATTCGCTCAACTTTGTTAGTAATAGTATGATTTATCGATTTTATGTTTTCTTGAATAAAATCTTAACGGTACCCTTAAATTCTATGAAATTCAGTACATAGATGACTATTTATAAGGTTGATCTATCCTGAAAGTTTCATAAAGATTGCATCATATTTAGCGAAGTTATAGCGGTTTGAATTTTCCTGTATTACTATGGAACAATATGTGCTGCATGTATTACTAGGCCAACATATGGCTATGGAACAACATGCGCTTTATACCGACTCAGACACTACAGTTTTGCTAGGATTTGTATGAAAATTTCAGGAATGATAGGTGTCATGAATATCTTTGCGAATCGGTTCAGCTAGTGGTAAAACAAAATGGTGGCTGTTTTAAATGCGAAGATTGAATAATTTTGAGTTATTTTTTCCCAACTTCAACGTTTAAGGTGCATGCTTTGAACACTTGATTCAATTTTATGAATGACTGAAGATGAGTACCTACAATTAATACTCATAAGCGAAGCAAGTCAAGGAGGCGGGAGAGAGCTCCTAGCAAAAGGGCTTTGTAACCATTCTAGGATTCGAAAAAATTGGCCATTAATCGATGATAACAGTACAGGAGAGTGGCTCCTGAAAATAAAAATTCATCAAACGTAGCCGGTATGAGTATGAAATGAAAGTTTTCATGGGAGCTTTTCAAAACAGTTGTTAAACTGTCAGTTTTTGCTTCAGTGGGGGCACAGGGGGGAAATACATGAAAAATGTGTTTCCTCCCTAGCGAATGGATATCTGAAATAATTATCAAGGGAGATATTTATGAGTATAACAACAACAAAAATCTCAGAACACGAAATTCGTTCAACTTTGTTAATAATAGTTTGATCTTCGAATTTCATATTTTCTCCAATAAAATCGTTTCTTGATTTTATTCGATCTGGTGACTGCATTTTGTAAATTGAATACAAAACCCTTCTGACACGACCGTAGGTCTGTTTACCCAACTTGTTTCTATATAAAAACCAATTCTGAGGTTTACCGAAGAAATGTGTTTCATCTTAACAACGCCCACAGGAAGAACGTGCCATATATTCCCAAAGAGGTAACTGAAAGAGAGCTCGGAGCTTCAAGCTCAAAACCTTCGAAGGGAGAGACGAAGGTGAATATTCGAAGTGAATCAAAAATGATCCCAACAACATGTCAACCTACAACATCTACAGGCCACTACACGACAAGGTCAGGAAGAATATCAAGACAACCCGACCGTTTGACTTACTAATCAAAAATTACTTATGAATTAATATGTAGCTATGGAATTGTTTCAAACCAAAATATAAAATTATTTTCATCTTTTTATATACATACCATGAATACATTATAACTCTATACTGATCTTTATATTATGAGGAAAGAAAATAAATGGATTAAAGTTATGTTACCATTAATAATTTACGGGGGAGATGTGGAGTATCGTTCTGTCCCGCTCTATCCCATAGTATATACATACACATTATTCGTAATGTAACACATAGTGTTAAGAGAGAAGTCAGTCAATAAACTGAACTCATTAAGATCGGTCGTCTTTTAATTAACGTGCGAACACTACAATTACTGGTTACCCTTATGCCCCACAGAGGTTGCCCGAAAGGTCTTGCGTTGCCTGAGTTTGAATGGTAGGGGTAAATTCATCAACAAATACCTGAATACAATCAAATGTAAAAACCTTCCTTATCGAACCCATAAAATATCATTTTTACGGCAATTTTTTTATTATTAACTCAAAACTCATACACATCATAACTAGCTAAGAATCCCATTTGGACAGACCAATTGGGGAATAGTTTAAAAAATCTCTTCATTCCACCATTGAAACTATTGTCTTCATCAATATATTCTGACTGTAATTCAATTGTTAGTGTACTTTGAGACGAACCGTTTTTCTGAAAAAAAAATTTTTTTACGAACTTTTTGTTTCAGTACAATTGTTAAGTTTTATACCTTAATGACGACCCAAAATGTGTATGGTGGAGACGATTTTCCGAACTCCACACTAGCACTTAGAAGTCCTTGTTGTGGTGGCTCATTATCCAAACTGAAACTCGAATCTACTAATGAGCCATTTCCCAGAGGCTGAATGAAAAATCTTAGTATCCTAGCGCCACCATCCACTGTGAACGTGTAATTATGAGTTCCTGGTGTAGCAGCTAATTCTTCCTTTGAAATCAAATAGACTTTTGATCGATTTGGTATATCTAGCTCATATCCTTCCATCACAGCAAAACCATTACTGAAGAATCAAAATATTGTAAGCAATGTTTAATAGGAATTTGGTAATTAAAAACTTACCTGAAAATTCCCAAGCCATCCAAATCATCTTCAGATGAAAGATATTTTAAATTGTTTTGGCTTGCTACATCTATAATTTGAAATTATCAGCAAAATATTTATTATATTTCCAAATCTTTACCCTTCAAAGTTTGCTCCACATGACGATCGCTAATATATGAAGCAAATACAGGATCTTGATAAGTTATTTGTCCGTTTAGATCGCATTTAGATCTCGCCATATGCTAATAAGTATTAACTACATGGTCAAAAATGTTTTCATTGTTGTTATATTTTTCATTACTTACAAACACAATATGTCTTTGAGGAGTTACATTTGTATATGGAAAGCCGATAGGAGTGAAAATCAGAGCAAAGTCCACGAGGAACATCATGAGGAAAAGCGAGAGGATTAATTTTGTATTGCGGAATATATTGAAAATTGGTATCTGAAGTAAATTTTGATAATATTTTATAGATTAATGCAGAGCAAATGGGCTTACGTTTAATCCCATTATCAATATTGTAGCTACGAGCACATAGTCAGCCAAATATAAATCAGGGTTTCCTGGACTTCTTCCGGTTAATGGTATGATGAGAGTAAAGATGATGTGCATAGTGTAGCTGTTGAGCAAAAGTGGAACTGCCTGGCAAATCATTACTGGGTAAAGCCATAGGTGTGCTGTAGGTAAAAAGCAAGTAGTCGTTTATTATTGATAAAAGGTTTAAGCAATTTTTTTTGTTGTTACTTGAATTATTACAAGATCACCCATAACCCTCGATACAGCTTTCGAACATTAGTACCTATTTATATTCCCAGAGAATTTCCAATAGCTCCACCAACTCTGGATGAAGTATGTTGCACCACCAAGGGCCAAACAATAACAAAGCTTCGGGCATCGATAAAATTTCAGTGAAGTTCATTGAATACGGTGGCAGTGGTATTCAAAAAACCATTCATAAAAACGTCAAGCACATTCGGCAATGAGGACATACGCCGAGTGGGTGAGACCAATCATATCATATCCACAAGAAAGATGCCAAGCTACAGTGCGGGAACTTCAGAGCCTTATTGTTACTTAGCGTACAAAATATTTTCAAAAGTCAAATAAAATTAGATCTTACGCCAACATCATAATTGGAGAGTTTCAAGGTGGTTAAATTGACGAAAGAACAATTGTTCACACTCAAGTAGCTACTTGAGAAATGCTGGGAGTTTAACACAGACGTACATCAAATTTTCGTAGACTTTAAGCAAGCATACGACTGTATTGGTCGTAACGTACTGTAATTAATAATACTTTGCTTCCCTCCAGCCAAATAGGCAAATCTTAACAAAATGACACTGACGTCGACAACCTCCCAAGACCGCATCAATAACTAACTCACCAACTCCTTTGACGAAAATTTTGGATTATTTATTTATTTTTTTATTGATTCATTTGCAAGCAAGACAAATTTTTACAATAAAACAAAAATTACAAAAATATATAAATTGGAAAAAAGTCATTTTTCTTAAATTTAGTTACAATAAATAAACGTACAATTTATGTCGAGGAATGAAAGGATTTCAGGATTTTAGTTTTATACAGAGTTATCCATTTCGTGTTACGAAAGTGTAACCCTGCCATTTGACATTTGTCAGAATTAAATGTCATTCCAAGCTTGTTTTTTTTAGTTAAAGGTTTGCCAATTAGAAATATGGAACGCTTAACAGTCGAAGAATGCGTTAAAATTATTAAATTTTATTATAAAAATGGTGATTCTGCTGTATCAACATTTAGAGCTTTACGAGCCGATTACGCTCGACATAATCGACCTACACAGCAAACAATTTCGAACACTGTGAGAAAATTTGAAGAGCCTGGTTCGGTTATTGATATTGAAAGGCCTGTGCATCATCGCAACATTCGTTCTGCCGAAAATATCGCTGGCATTGCTCAAAGTATGGAGGAAGACCCGAGTTTGTTGATTCCTCCACGTGCTCAACATTTCGGTTTGTCTTACAGCTCATTGTGGTGGATTTTTCATTTGGATTTGCATCTCCATCCACACCAGATCCAACTCACCCAAGAACTTAAGCCTCAAGACCATACACAACGCAGAATGTATTCGAATTGGGTGATTGAACAACAAGCTATTGATAACGATTTTTCGAACAAAATTTTCTTTTGTGTTGAGGCACATTTTTCGCTCAGTGGTTACGTAAATAAACAGAATTGCCGCATACGGGGCTCTCAAAATACTCAAGTGATCACAGAAAGACATTTGCAACCGGGAAAAGTGACCGTTTGGCGTGCATTATGGTCTGGTGGTGTTATTGGCCTGTATTTTTTTTGAAAACGATCAAGGAAGAGTCATGACAGTCAATTGTGACCACTATGGACGGATTTTAACCGATTATTTTGGAGAGAAATTGAAGATTATGATAAGTAGAACATGTGACTCCAATAGGACGGAGCCACAAGCCACACAACACAGGCTAATCGAGCACTTTTGCAAGAGAAATTTCCAGGACGCGTAATTTTGAGATTGAGTGATGTCAATTGGCCGGCAAGATCCTGTGACCTAACACCTTTGGATTTCTTTTATGGGGCTATGCGAAAGATCGTGTTTACGCGAACAATCCTCAAAATCTTGAGCAATTGAAAACCAATATTCGTGAAGTTATGGCCGAGATATTGCCAGAAATGTGCCGAAAAGTCATTGAAAATTACCTCTAAAGAATTAAGGCCTGCAAGAGGTCCCGTGGAGGATATTTGAATGATGTTGTCTGTGGCAAGGTTCAATCTTTATATTGAAAAAAAATTTTGTTTCCATCTGAATATTTTACGTGTTTTCTTTAGCTTTATTTTCCCAAACGTAAAATGGATATATAAGGCTTTGGAAACGGATGGGTAGTAGTGTATACTAAACTTGTTGAATGCTTTACAACATCCATTTAATGGCTCATTTACTGCATTGGTAGTGTGATGGCGATCTACGATAAGTATTGGTGGTGATTGTCTTGTGATTCTAAGGGGTTTATTCAAAGTAAGTTTTTTTTTGCTATGTACTGAACCTTAATATTGTCTCTCAGAATATCAAATGCTTGACATGCAGATATCATTCTTCTAGAATCTAGTGATACCATATTAAATACTTGAAGCCGATAGCTATATGAAGGTGGGCTGCGGAAATTCCTAGAGTGGTAAAGAGATCTTAGTATAAAAAGCAGAAACTGTTTTTGGAACGATTCTAACCTGTCAGCGTTGATATCAAAAACAGGGTTCAGAATCAGGATGGATTTATAGTGATCTAGTAACCAAAATATTCTTGAATTTATTTGTTCTTTATTTGATGAAATTTAGAATTTTATAAGCCTTAGATTTCACAACATCGTACTGGAGTTTTAAGCAAAGGTTTTGGTACAGAACAACACCAAGGTCCACAATACTATCGACTCTACTAAGTGTTGTGTTTTTGATGTGATAGTCAAAGAAAAGAGGGCCCTTTTTTCTTGAAAAACTTATTATCTGGCATTTTCCCAAGTTTTGGGAGAGTTGATCATTGTTGCACCAATCAGAAAGAGTGTTAAGCTTGGACTGAATGAACACCATATCTGACAAAGAAGATATAACGTGGTAAACTTTAATGTCATCTGCATAAAAAAGATGAGGTACGTCATGTGATACTGATGAGAGGTTCGATATGAAAATATGAAATAAAAGAGGTCCAAGATGACTTTTTAGGCCTGTGACCAGGTTAAAACATGAATTAGAAAACGTGAAACTAATTTATTTACAATATTCCGATATTCTAAGTTACATGATTACTGAATACTATTGAAATAATACAAGCGGGTTTAATGTTTAAGCGTGCGTCTATTTGGCGAGATCTCGATCCACTGATAAGCATTCATTTCAATTATCTGCGCTTTGCTATAAGCAAACAATGCTGATCGCGCACACGCACGACAACCACGTGCTCTGACTGGAGCGTTCATTGGCTAAAGCAATTTGCTGATGATGCACATGTGTGGAAGCAAGTAACTCGATTCGCTCGTGGTGGTCGGGCATTGGCATTAGAGTGCGGTTGATGCAGTAAATGTGGTATGCGTGCATAGCAGTTGAAGATCGGGATTATTGATTCGCCACAGTACTACCCTCGCACTGGCTTGGCCACAATAATGCACTTTTCATTAGAATCGCACGCGTGGTCGATTCTTGCGTCCTCTACGGGTGGTTGTCGTTGGTTCTCTTGTATAGGACCTTGTCGGTGCACTAGCTTCAGGCGCAAGGAATGCGGGCTTGAGCCTGTCAATTGAAATTGAGGCTGGATGTCCATTGATGTTCACCTTGAAGTATTTGGCCTCCCTGCTCAATATAGGGTACGGATCGTCATATGGTGGCATCAGTGATGATTTGACCTTGTCGTTTTATATGAAGACGTGTGTACTGGTACCTAATGCTCGGTGTACGAAGGTAGCGTTATTTACGTGGCGTCACTAGGTTGCAATTTTGCTGTTTGAGGCCTGAGATCGCGCAAAAAAACTGTGCCGTTGGTGCTTGGCTTCGATGCGGTGAAGAATTCTCCAGAAAGTTGTAAGCTGGTGCCGTAAATCATGTCTGCGGGTTTTGCATTGATGTCTTTCTTAATGGTAGCAGTGGATGGTGGCTTTAACTGTGCGATGCCATCTATCGATGATCTCATTAGCAGCAGGATGGTAAGTGGTTGTCTGCAGGTGGTTGATTCCCAGAATATGGGTCAGCTCAGCAAAAATTTTGCTTTGGAGCTGGCCAGTGTTTGTGGTCTGATAAAGAGTAGCTCTGATTTCATCGTCTGAGGCATCCATATATAGGGTACATGTAGCTATTGGATCAGAATGCACGAGTGCCGGGACCTTGTTCAGTTCAATTTTGCACCTGTCGAATACTGCTGATGCCTCGTCGGTCCACATAAGCTCTGTTTTGTCGCGTTTCCTGTTGCCCGGTATGAGTTTTTGGAGCAGTCTTTGGTTTCGCATGGCTTGCGGCAGGAATTGTCTATAGAGGTTGATCATTTCCAGGAATGACTTCAGCTGCAGAACTGTCTTGGGTTTTGGGATCGCAGATATCCCAGTTAAAGGTTTCAATCCACCGGACGAAATTGTGTGTCCCAAAAATTGCACTTCACTGAATCCAAATTGGCGCTTGTCAATATTGATAGCAAGTTCGTATTGGCGAAGACGATCGAGAATTTTCGGCACGTTATCCATATACACGAATGCATTATTGAGTTCACGTAGCACCTTGTGCATGCATCGTTGGAAGGCCAAAAGTTATGTAGACAAATTCGTACAATCCAAACGGTGTGAGGATCGCTGTCTTCGGGACATCATCCGGCTCGACTGGAATTTGATGAAATGCCTTCTGTATGTCAATCACGGTGTAAACGTTTATATCGCGCAACGCAGCAGTGCAGTCCTGCACAAATCCCATTGGATATCGATCCAGGATGGTGCAGGCGTTGAGAACGTGATAGTCCCTACACGGTCGCCAGTCACTGTTGGCCTTATGGCAAATTTCTACGATGAAAACGAGTAGCTCGATCTGCTTGTTGTGGTCAGGCATTGGCATTGGAGTGCAGTTGATGCGGGATGCGTACACCACAATCAGGCATCGGACATCAGCATCCGCTAAATGCGGGATGCGTGCGTGGCACTCAGGGATCGGGATTATTGATTCGCCACAACTTCCTTGAGGAACCCCGGAAAGAACATGTTTTTTTTTTTTTTTGATAATCGTTCTTGAAATTTGACAACTTGATTGCGATCCTTAAGGTATGAATGAATCCAGCTGAGTAAACGGCCTTTATCTATTAAAACTTTATGATTTAAACGATCAAATGCTTGCTAAAATCTGTATATATTGCATTAATTTGGTGACTTTTCTCCATCAAAGAGCACTTGATGTCATAATGAGAAGATAGGTGATAGTAAATCTATTTTTTCGGAACCCGTGCTGCTTTTCATGAAGCCGCGGTTCTATAATAGGATAGATCTTGCTGCAAAGTATCTGTGCAAAAAGTTTTGGAATGCCTGATAATATAGCAATGCCTCTGTAATTTTGAATACACAGTTTATAATTCTTCTTATGGATTGGTATTAGGTACGGAGATTTCCAGTAAGAAGGAAAGATGCCGCTGTAGGGGAATTTATTGAAAACGATGGACAAAGGCAAGATTAATTGTTCTTTGCAATGAATCAGAAAGCTGGGAGGAATAAGGTCTGGACCGGATTCCTTATTTGAATCCAAACCCGCAATTGCATGAGCGATTTCTTCCTCAGAAATTGAAACTTCTGTAATCAAAGTTGTTGAACATGGCATTTTAGAAACGGGATTTCTTGGTTTACTAGGGTTACAATAAAGCTCTTGAAAATACATGGTTACCCTTCAGCAATGAAATACAATAATTCTATCTCTTCTTCTCCAGAGCAAATCTGTGAGTTTTTTGCTGATTTTTTCCAAGGAATCTACTGCAATCCTGGAAACTCTCAAAACTTTCCGTCCTCTTGAATAGCACCAAGAGTACAGATCGATAGTATTTCGATATCTGAAGAGGAAATTCGTCAACAGATCTACTACCACCAACCTTGTCGTGTTGACGTCAGACATTCTATGTGCGATGGAAAAAGGTAACCAAATCGACGCCATATACACCGATTTCAGCAAGGCACTTGACCGCATGAATCATGAAATATTGATAAAAAAACTGCATAGTTTTGGAATCACTGGCCCACCGCTTAACTGGATTCATTCATATTTGAAAAACCGCATCCAATATGTCAAGTTTCAAGGTCACTTATCGAAGAAAATTAATGTCCTCTCTGGGGATCCTCAGGGTAGTCATCTGGGTCCATTACTTTTCAATATCTTCATATCTGACCTTTCAGCGGCACTATCCGATATACCTCACCTTTTTTATGCCGATAATCTGAAGGTATATCACATTATAAAACCGCATATTGACGCTTCCTTTCTTCGATCCAAATTAAATATTTTGCTCCAATGGTGCAACGATAATCAACTTACACTCAATTTGGATAAATGCCATGTCATAAGTTTTTCCATAAAAAAAAAAAAATTATCTTTAACGGTTATCAAATCAAAAGCAAGAGTTTGAGCAGAGTTGAGAGCATAGTAGATCTAGGCGTAATCTTAGACACACAGCTTCGGTTCAATCTTCAACATGACGAAGCCCTCTCTAAACATAATAGGATGCTAGGTTTCATCAAAAGGAGAGCCAAAGAATTCGAGAATATTTGGGCAACAAAATCGCTATACACTTCACTTGTTCGTCTCATTCTCGAATACGCTTGTTTGATCTGGGACCCAATTTACAACATTTATAAAACTAGATTCGAATTTTTACTCTTTGCCCTAAGGTCCCTCTATGACCCCAGAGATTTCCATAGCCTTCCATCCTACGATAACCGGCTCCAAATATTGAATATGGCATCACTAGCTTCTAGGTGAACTGCGTTGTCCTCATGCCTAATTTTCGATGTGCTTAGGGGTAATATTAACGTGAAATTTATTTCCGAGAAGGTACGGCTAAATAACCCTTCTAGAGTTACCAGAAATTCTCCTATGTTCCCCACAAGAACACATCGGACCATATATGCGGATAACGCGCCAATAAATAGATGTTGTAAAGCATTTAACAAATTCAGTAATCATTATTCCTCAACCATTTCCAAGTCCCTTTTCAAGTCCATAATTACACAATCCTGTTCTTCCCGGATACAGTATATCATTAAGTAACCTAATGTATGAATTGTAATATCTTTGTGTTTTGTTAAATGATGCCTTGTTTGGCAATAAATAAATAAATAAATAAAATAACTTGCAAAAAACTCGCAAATTCATTCTTAGGAATCACTAACAGAATCCTTAAATAACATACATGACGGGTAACCTTGGGTCTTGCGCTTGACAATTAAAGCAGGGAGATGGGTTGGCCACATTCCTATTCAATTTGGCTCTAAAATACGTCATAAAAAAGCATTCTGTAGGTAAAAGAGGTACGCTACTATACAACTTGAGCTAAATGGTAGGCTATGCGGACGACATCAATGTTTTATCATGGTCGTTAGCAACTGCCAAAGGACTTTTCCTGAAACTCGGATATGAAGCAAAACTGTCAGGGCTACAAATCAATAAGAAAAAAATAAAAATTATGACGTAGTCGAGCAAAAAAAAAAAAATCTTACATAGTAAATATTATATTGTGAATATGGGTGAATTTGTAAATTTAATCTCCAAAATAACGAGAACCAGTTATAAAAGAGACGAAGTTTGCCGAAGAATACAACTTGCAAATATAATATTTTATTCAGTTCTGATGATCTTGAGAACTAGTTGTATACACAGAAAAAATACCAAGTATAAAAATCAGTGACAGGAACTGTGCTATGCTTAGAGTGCGAAAAATGGATCCTAACTCAAGCATCCGGAAACATGGCCTTGGCGATATAAGTCCATAGGCGAAGAATTGGAGCAAAGCTAGGCGATATTTTATATCGATTATTTTTAATTCATCGTGAATTAAAAACAACCACAGCCTAAATCAAAAGTGCTTTAATCAATATTAATCGTAATAAACTTTCAAAAAATATAAAACTAATCCCAAATAATCAAAATGCTTCAAAATTTAAAAGTCCCAATGGCTCCCTGAATGTATACATTATAAGTCAACAACATTTAACCTAAAACAATATCAAATTCAATTTATTCAAAATTACTATTTTTTTATCATTCAATTAGAAAAAGTGGAATAAGCCAACCAACAATATTCAAAGATTAATTATAATATTAACACAAAAGTATAGTAAAATTTTATCCTGCAACTAATATGTCGTAAACTTATTCTAATGAAATTCAATCAAAAAGCATTATCTTTAATGCTATAATATTCCTAACCTAACCTTAACCCTTGTCTCTAAACGTAATATAACAAGCAACACAATATACCTATCTTTAAAATTGAAACCTATCCCTAAATTTTAACATAAAGATACAACAACTACACTTAATGTAGCAATAATGAGCTAAAACTCAATACTAAGTAACGAAAAACAAAAAATAATCACATACAATTAAGACATTGTCATTTAACCACCAATATTTAGATTACTCCGTCCCAGCTCGACCAGCATCAATTAATCTTGCAAATGAGTATCTCCATTGAAATTGTTGGTCTCGTGAACTCAAATCGGGAGGTTTTTTTAACTTCTTATCGATGGCCCGTCCATATATATGATATATGATTGGGACACCGTCACAATCATAAACATATCGATTCCTGTGCAAATTCACCAGTACTTCTGGAAGAACGAAGCCAGTAATGAGAAAAGCCTAAATATACCCGTCTGTAGGGTTGGACGGCTGTGAGACGCAGGAGTTTCACCTACAGTTACAAATCTAACGATATGATTCCGAAGAAGCTTCAACATGAAGATATTGACCCTTGCCACTTCAGATGTTTAATAAATTATTCCATTCAATATATAATGTTTCCAATCAGTCTCAGGCTTACCGTGCAAACCAGTACATACACAAAGACATTTCCTTTCGAAAACTCTTAATTTTTCCATAGTACTAGCTTTCTGGTTATACCACATCTGACATGCATTTGTCAAGTATGGTCCAACCAGGGTCTTGTTACAGATAACTTTGGCTTTTGATCAATGTATCTGGAATGAAAGAGTTGTCCGAAGGGCAATGACTACCTTTTGTGCTATATTGAGGATGATTTTGACATGTTAGTACAGTACGAATACTGGTCCAAATATAAATCAACGTATCATATATAAGATTTATGTGGGACCCGTTCTGAACTACCCTCACCAGCAATAATATGCAAACCCTTCCAATTACATTTCAGATCTTGCGGTATCTGAAACAAAATTGTTTCGCACTTCTACGCATTGACTTTCATACACCAATTGTTGGTGTCAAGCTGCAAATCATTAAAGATTTTTTGAAGATTGCTCTAAAATATTGTAGCTTTTCTGTCTGACGTATTAATGATCAGGTCATTAGCAAACGCTACAAATGATCGCGTTGGCAAGACGTTAAAATTAAAGCCGTTCAATAGCTTGCGAATGAATATTAAGAAGAGCAGAGGCACCCTGCCTACTGTTACCTGCTGTTGAGCATTTAAGCCGTGAAATCATGCAATATCGTCAGATTTGGATCAGTTACACGCAATGATTTT
This sequence comes from Odontomyia ornata, assembly GCA_963969285.1. Classification (NCBI taxonomy): domain Eukaryota; kingdom Metazoa; phylum Arthropoda; class Insecta; order Diptera; family Stratiomyidae; genus Odontomyia; species Odontomyia ornata. Next base: position 438,477,689 of record OZ017738.1, on the reverse strand, counting down.
CCTTGCAACAAATTGTACATCATGGCAACAAAGTGTCTAGGGAACATCTCCTGAAGGAGTTTAAAAATAAGTTAATCTAACCACACGGTATTGAAGGCTTTCTTCATATTAATGAGGCATGCTTCAACACATTCCCTCTAGGAAAAAACACAAAAAACATTCCTTTTTGCTTATTTTCCAACAGTTGTCGCTGGTTACTTTCGTTATCGCATGTATGATCGAAGGCCTGGCACAAAAACCAAATTGGTAGTTTGCTGTCAACTTATAACTCTAAATGTGGGCGTTTAATGCTTTGCTTGGTATCAATTCAAACACCTTGCTGATGTTAGGCAGCAAGCTGATTGGGTGATAGCTTTTAGGGCATGAATATCCCTTCCTTTGTTCAAGATCTGAAATACTTTGGCGTTTTCCACTCATTTGGGAAATATGAATTGATCAAGATATTGTTGAATAATATGCAACGAGTCCTAATAGCAACCTCAAGCAAACTTTGAGGAACTTTATCCGGAATATCATAAATATCTTACCCTGCCAAACATGAAACACCTGTCTTCATAGCTGAAAAAATAATCGATAAGATTCCAGCTCGGTATGAGGTCAGAAATTAAGGTTACATAAAAATAAGGAATTGATTTGCCGTTGTGGCTTGATTTGAAGTCGGAAACTTTTGTTTCAACGTCTCCTGAAATATTTGATTCCCTTTCTCAGGGTTCAGTAGATAGAATGATTTAAAATGTGTTCCTAGTAGGGCAAGTTTGTCCTGTCCATCACATATAATCCTGTTTCCATTTTTATCCGGAGTCGCACCATCAATTTCGATACCAGAGTTAGCCAGAAGATTTACCTTATCACTAGTGACTTCAAGATTCGATACCTTCACTTCTTACACTTCTTACGGAATAAGCTTTTCAGTTTCGTAAAAATGCCATCTAGCTCCTGTGGGCTGATATCCCTCAGTTTAGCCACCCCTTGATTGCAGACCTCACTTCTGAAGTATGAACGGATTAAGTTCCGGACATTCTTCAGACGTAATTTCAACAAATGAATGCTTCTAGTCCAAAAATCACCGATAAATATTGTTGTCGCATGTGAGAAGAAGGCTTTTTAATCTTTTGGGTAAATACCTCCAGATAAATTTATATTGCGGCGAATACTATATATATATATATATATATATATATATATATATATATATATATATATATATATATATATATATGTGGAATGTAATACGACTGTCAAACGAGATACTACGAACCGGGCAGTTGGTATCCAATCTCCCTAGAGCGTGGACGTGGTTTAACCTTTCACATCTTACATCTATTGTAAATCTTTTTCGCAATAATTTAATTACTAAAATAAAGTGAATTTGAATTAATTTATAAACCAATCTTTACATGGGGGCTCAACCGGGATTGTGAACAGAGCTACCGATAAATAAATAGTAATTAAATACGCGTGTGCCGTGCGAAATAAAGAGAAACGGACAGAAGAACAAAGCAGTTAGTGATAACGGTGATCGAACATTTCGCTTTTGCTATAACCGAAATGAGTGCGCGGCATCGTAGGTCACTGCAACGCAGTGACGCAAGCGTGGACGTGTTGGAAACGATGAGAGGCGGCGACGATCGTGCATCAAATTTTAACATGCATTATGTGGAAAGCATGATTTGCAAATTTCATGGCGAGAATATGAATGTGGTAGCATATCTGAACGAATTTGAAGCGTATACAACCGCGTTCAGATAAACGGAAATTCAGAAATTCGTATTCCTTAAAAAATCGCTGTCGGGCGCAGCTCGAATGTTCGTAGACTGCGAGGCAAAACCGGTGTCCTATTTCCAACTGAAAAGTGCCCTAATTGAAGAGTTTAAAGCAAAGATAGCTAGTTGCGACGTTCACCAGAGGCTTCGAGAGGAGAAAAACGGAACAATGAATCGTACCGCGAATATTTGTACCGAATGCTTGAAATAGGCAGTCATGCACAGGTGGAAGATGTCTCGGTGTTTCAGTATGTGATCGATGGCATTAAAGACTCGAATGTGAATAAGACTATTTTATACGGCGCGAAAACGACAGCGGAATTCAAAGAAAAACTCTTAACATACGAACAAATGAAAAGCGATCCCGAAGTTCCAAGTGGCCTCAACGTAAAGAAACCAAAAACGGGAAAAAACGAAGCAATGCAGAAATCACGATACTGTTACAATTGCGGATCGTCTGACCACGAAATGTTTCGGGTGCAGTCTATTTGGTCACAAACGCACCGATTGCCCGAATGGAAAGGCAACGAATTGCATACGAAAATCTGGACCATCATATTGCTCTGTATTGATTAACGAGGCGGCTTTTTCCGGTCTTATCGATACTGGAAGCGACGTTTGCATTGTGAAGAGGTCGTGCCTCAGTAAAATAAAGTCACGAGACGTATCAGAATCTTCGTGTTGTACGTTAACAGTCTCGGTTCCAGTATCATTACGCATGGGCTGTGTACTGTCGATGTGAAAATTAACGGTATCTTATTCGAAAATATCGAGTTCAACATAGTAGACAACATGAGTGTTAATGCCGACGTCATCATAGGAATGAATCTACTCGCTAGCGCCATAGTGGAAATTAGCAATGGTAAAATGACAATTACGAAAGTCGATGCGGAGCCTGACAGTAAAGAAACGATAGATGAAGCATGCAACCCAATAGAATGTTTTCTCGCGCAAATAAACACGGAAGCGTTGAACGAAGATGAGCTTAGTGCAGACGTTTGCAACATGAAGGTTTGTTCTGAAGTTAAAAATATTATCTCGAAATATTCACCGACACAACCGAAAGAAACGCCGATAAATATGAAAATCGCTGTAATTGATAACGAATCGGTCTATCGTCCGCCAAGAAGATTTTCGCCACCCGAACGAAAGATAATCGACGAACAAGTGGAGTCTTGGTTGAAAAACGGAGTTGTACGCGAAAGTGTCTCTGATTATGCAAGTCAAGCGGTTCTGGTAAGGAAAAGGGACGGCAAGCACAGATTGTGTATCGACTACCAAGACATCAATAAGAAAATTTACAAAGATCGATATCCGCTACCGGTGATCGAAGACCAAATCGACAAAATTGGAGATGCAGCATTTTTTACGTACCCTCGATCTTGCAAATGGCTTTCTCTATGTGACGGTGGATGAAGAGAGTCACAAATTTACATCGTTTGTCACTCAAACCGGACAATATGAGTTCACGAAGGTACCATTTGGATTATGCGATTCGCCCAGCGTATTTCAAAAGTTTATAAATTATACATTCCGGGATCTGATTCGTGGAAACATTGTAATAATTAACATTGACGGCATCGTTGTACCCTCACGGACCATTGAAGAAGGCTTAATTAGTTTAAAACGAACCCTATAAGTGGCTGCTGATAATGGACTGAATATAAAATGGAGTAAATGCCGATTCCTGCAGGAAGAAATAGAATACTTAGGCCATCGAATTTCAAAAGGAACCGTCAAGCCGCCAATCAGTAAATCAAAAGCCGTTATTAATTTCCCGATTCCAAAGACGTTGAAGCAACTACAAAGCTTCCTTGGACTTGCCGGATATTTTCGGAAATTTATTCCGAATTTTGCAAAACGAGCACGACCGTTGACCAAACTTACGAAAAAGGGAGCTGTCATCGATTTAGGAGAACTTGAGCTGGAAGCCGTACATGACTTGAAAACTGCGTTGACATCAAATCCTGTGCTGAAAATCTTCAAATATGGCGTTCCTACGGAGTTACATACTGACGCCAGCAAACAAGTATATGAAGCGGTTCTTCTCCAGAGGGACGCGGAAGACAACTCGATGCATCCTGTTTTCTATATGAGCAAGTCTACCACTGAACATGAGAAAAAATATTCAAGCTACGAACTCGAGGTGTTGGCTGTCGTCGAAGCATTGAAGAAGTTTAGGATTTATCTGATTAGACAGCGCTTCAAACTTGTCACCGATTGTAAAGCGTTTAAATGCACCATGGAAAAGAAGGATTTGGCGACGCGGGTTGCCAGATGGGTCATGCTGCTTGAAGGGTTCGATTTTGAAGTGGAGCACCGTGCTCGAACTGGCACGCGGCATGTTGATGCCTTAAGCCGCAATCCGGTTTTTATGATGATACAAAATGACGACTTTCTGAAACGATTGAGCGAAGCACAACATAGTGACGAGGCGTTGCTACCTATCATCAAAATACTGAGAGATAAGCCCCACAAAAATTATACGATGCATCATGGTATTTTGTGTAAAATTTCAAATAATAATAGTTTGTTTGTGGTTCCAGAATTAATTAAATCAGCATTAGTCGGGAAGTCCACGAAAAAGGGCATTTTCGTTTGCAGAGAATGAAGTATATGCTGCATGAGTTTTATATCCCCGATCTGGATCGTCGCATTGAACGTTGCATTTCCAGTTGTGTGAGATGCATCTTATCCGATAGAAAACGAGGCAAAGCAGATGGATTTTTGTACCCGATTCCGAAAGCCGATGTCCCCCTCGCTGCGTTCCATATCGATCATCTGGGCCCTATGCAAGACACGAAGAAAGGTTATCGTTATGTTTTGGCTGTTATCGATGGATTCACAAAACTTTGTTGGCTTTTCCCAACAAAAACACTTGCAAGCAATGAAATCCTGCAGAAGATGGAGGTAATTGCTGAATCGTTTGGTTATCCTCTTCATTTAATTTCCGACCGAAAAGGAGCATTTGTATCGCAAAACTTCAAGAAGTATTGCACTGACCACGATATTGAGTTGCATCTTGTGACTACCGGCGTGCCTAGGGAAAATGGGCAGATCGAGCGTCTTCATGCGGTTGTCATATCGGCACTTACGAAGTATTCTAGTGACACACCTGATGAATGGTTCAAAAATGTAAAAAATATTCAGAGAGCTATTAACTCTACGTATTATCGGTCGATAAGAATGTCACCATTTCAATTAATGGTCGGTACTAAGATGAATTCTGGAAAGAACTTTCGGCTTATGGAGATTTTAGAGGAAGTTATATCCCAACAGCATGACGAAGCTCGAGCAGAATTACGCAAGCAGGCGAAAGAGGCTATAGCGAAGATGCAGGATGAAAATTTGAGAAATTTCAACAAGAAGCGAAAGAAAGCTACCATCTACAAAGTTCGGGACCTGGTTGTGATAGAGCGAGAGCAGTTTGGTACGGGACTGAAGATCCGACCAAAGTTTCTTGGTCCCTATCGGGTTGTTTCAATCAAGGGATTCAATCGTTATGGCGTGCAGAAGGTTGGCAAACACGAAGGCCCAAAGGTTACCAATACGAGCGCAGACAGGATGAAACTATGGGCTGAATCCGACGACAATGACGACCTCACCGTTCCACCACAAGACGCAGATGACTCGGCTGAGGCAGACGAGTAACATGGAAGACCGAGTGTGGAATGAAATATGACTGTCAAACGGGATACTACAAACCGGGCAGTTGGTATCCAACCTCCGTAGAGCGTGGACGTGGTTTAACATTTCACATCTTACATCTATTGTAAATCTTTTTCGCAATAATTTAATTACTAAAATAAAGTGAATTTGAATTAATCTATAAACCAATCTTTACATATATATATATATATATATATATATATATATATATATATATATATATATATATATATATATATATATAATTTTTTTTTTATATATAGCCAGCTTCGATCGAAACTTTGGAAGCCAACATTACTTGTGTCATTCGCGAGGTACTGGTCGCTATGCTGGATTGCATTGCCCGAAATCGGACCTTCAGGATGGACCATTTATGTTGTAGTCGCGGTCAGTATTCAAACGGGATGATTTTTAAAAAGTAAATGTCATACAAGTAGATTGTTCTTTTGACTCAAAATAAAATTTATATGTCTTTTAGTTGAAATTGAAAACCAAACTCCATAATGAATCGCACAATCATATATATATATATATATATATATATATATATATATATATATATATATATATATATATATATATATATATATATATATATATAGTTTGGTTTGCCATTTTATCCCGAATAGGTTGTATCGGCCCGTGGTATAAGTTTCCGGTATATTTCGTTAGTATCATTTAGTGGAATTTAAATTGAGTTTTTAAAGGATATAGAAATTTAATTTCGCAACTCTTTTTAATGCAACGTATGGTGTGACAGCTTTCATGTGTTTTATGGTTAGTTTGGTTTGCCTTTTAATCATGAATAGGATAAAATGAAAGACCACATTCGCCAATTATTGGAGTAGTCAGGAATTGGACCTCCTTTTTGATTTGAACTTCTAGTTGTGATGCTCACATGCTTGAAATTATATTTATATAAAAATGGTAGAGAATTATCTTTCAAATAAAATTTCATGGCAATCAAAACAATTTATCCGTATTGTATTTCATTTGAAAGTTGAATACCTCTAAACATAACACCTATTATTTATATATGTAAAATTTTATGTACACAAGTTGACACAAAATTAATCATCCAATTTCGTTTTGAATACCTATTTACTCAATAAAAAAACGCTATAAAGTGATGCTAACCTTTACGTGGACCTTTGCTATTTTTTCTGTTAAGTGAAAAAGACTTTGTCGATCAAGTGGCAGCCGCCAGTGTTGATACACATTTGTGCCCGTTTTTCATGACTTTCCGCAAAATTTTCGGTGATAACTGTTCGTATTCAAAAATTCTCCTTAAGTTCTAAGGTTTGTTTGCATAAACCCGCAACTTCAAGTAGCCCCGAAGAAAGAAATCTGGGTGGGTTAAATTGGGCAATCTTACTGGCCATACCAAATCGCCAAAACGGAAGATTACGTGACCAGAAACGCTTCCTTTGCAATATCTATTGTAGCTCATTCTGTGCGTCCTGTTGCACCATTTTGTTGAAACAAATGTTAAACAAGCTTTGCTCATACAATTCTGGCAGTAAGAAGCCATTTATTATGGCCCTGTAGCATTCGACAGTGACAGTGGCCATATTCTCGATGGTGTCCTCAAAAAATACGGCTCGATCACTCCTCCCTCATGAACGCCGCACCATACATTGGCTTTGAGTAATGTAATGAGCGTTTTTTCATTACACGTGGATTTTCAGAAATAAAGATTTTGCTTATTGAGGTGCTTAAGTGGAAATGCGCCCCGTCGCTCATGATGATTTTTGATACAAAATCGTCCTCTTCGTTCTTAATATTGAGGATGGCTTGACAGTAATTGACTGACGATAAGCATGCTCGGGAACATGTGTAAGCCTTTCAGTAAAATTTTCTGTAGGGTCCGTCTTGTGATGCCCGATTGCGTGGCTCAGCGTTTGGTTGATGTTTCATTGTTCTCAGTGACATTGGCAGCCACTGTCATGACATTCTCGGTTGAACTACCAGTCCGGTTGCGGCCATGCCTTCCAAAATCTCGTGCGGTTCCAATCTCATTGTTTGCCCAGTTAGAGTGATACGATTTGGAAATCGACTTCGAAATTCACGCTGCACCAAACTTCACTGATCGATTATTGGTAAAAAAAAAATTAAACAATCATTCCACGCTCTTATGGAGTATAGTACTCCATTGCTTGTCTGTTTGTATACAGCAGCTGTCTAGTTCACCGCTATCAAATATGAATCACGTACGAAGCCATTTGCAAAAGCTATAACATCTCCGATAGTGTGATCAATTTTGCGCGACCCTGTAGATGGGATATAATAAAATTGGTTGCCACGCTAGAGGTCATTTTCAATGAAAAATTGTGGTTTCTGTTCTGACCAAAGTATATCTCAGATTTGGACGAAATTTGGCACCCAGCTTGATTAAACTGTATGATGAGTCTCACAATAGAAAACCAAAGTCGAAATGCCTGAGACAAAATGGCGGCCTTTCAAATTTTGAATAATGTGCAAACATTTTTCGTTGTAACCATGAGTAAAATTTCAATCGATGTTCATGGAACTGAGTAGTTAAGTAAAAACCATAAGAGTCTTAGGAAGAATGTAAAAACTAGAGGTTAGGTGTCAAAAACCAAAATGCCGTATTGTTGGAGCTCAGAATTTCAAAAGCTTCTAAAAGTAACAATTTCATTTTGTTGTGCCTGTAACTCAATTTCATTTTTATGATCATTTATGAATGGCGGTGGCTCAAATATGCGATTTTTTCAGATTTTCGTGGCTCTCTAGATGCCACATTCAACGGGTTTTGATGAAACTTAAGATTGTGGGTAAATGTGCCGATTTCGTGCATTTTACAAAAAAAAAATATGAAAATCTTAAGAAAAATAAAACAGACGAAAATTTAAATCATAAAATTTTTAACTGCCATTTTCACAAAATATTGAATACTTTTGCCCAGTTTGGAGTAAAACTCTGATTTCATCGAGACTTGGCACAATGACTAATAAGACTCTAAGACACTTATATTTGAAAAATCCAAAATCAAATTCATGTGTTGAACCCAAAATGGCGGCCCCCCACAACTCAGAAAATAAGCGCTATTCGCTATTTTAAAAGCAACTGAAACGAGAAACATTTTTCATGGACACGTTTTAAGTCCCTTAAATTGAAAATATTAATACAACAGCCCATTTTCCTTGAATAGTGTTTGACTTTGAAATTGGGGGTAAATAAGATAATTATTTGCTTTGAAAATTTAGGGTACCTGCGAGAAATTAGCCTTTCCATCTGTTGGTGCCAACGGGTTTGATCCTAAGCTGTTCTTTAATCTTTTGCCAGATGACTTTTCTTATAACAGTAAAAGCGAAAATTTTCAACACCAACACTTTGCACTTCTAAATGAAGACGGGAACCGTTTTTTAATCGAAATATTTATTTAATGCTAATGCTTAAACTGTTTTCTATTTGGTGTACTAACAACTTGTCAGGAACACGTTGAATAAAATTCTCTTATCTTCATACAAAAAACACCAGAGAAACACCGCTCAAATCCTTTTTTTCAAACCTTCGTTTCTCCTCTAAGTACATCGTTTATTTTTATATTCTTTATTTCTTTAGTGGTTGCACTAGCGGTGAAATGTATCAACGTAACCAAATCTGTCCAAAATGAGTAATCAATGAATAATCTACTTTTGTAAATATCTAACAAATACTTTCTGGAATTCCTACATCGCATTACAACATATATCTTTAAAAAATCTTTTTTATTATTTATTTATTTCATAAATCATAACATCTCTCCACCGGTCAAACATACCAATTGAAATTTGGAATAGTCTCTTTTCTCCCAGTCATCAGAACTAACGTAATTGAAGTTTATTACACTTCAATTCCGTTCCCTCTATTAATTTTTGAGAAAATTGCCAAATGCCGTATTTCCAATTGCATGTAACCATGATTATATTTAGCTGCATATATGTAAATCAACATTCGCTCAGAAATATTAACATCTAACGAAACTAAAAAGATTTTTGCCCCGGAAAGGATTTGAACTCACGGGACCAGCGGAACCCCAGATTGGAAGAAAGTACACAAGCTACCGAAATTTTTGCATGCATCCAACACTTCAACTTCAATGAAGCAAAGCATTAGAAAATTTGTATCTATATTATCGTAAAAGGCAAGTTTGCCCGGTGATCAGGAGGTATAATTAGTTTATGGTTGCTGCCGCATTGGAATGAATGCATAGGAACAACAAGATCAAATAAAAATGAAATTCTTTAAGTGGGAAAGGACTAATAAGGTTATTTGTTAATGAAGATAATGATTAGATAAAATATATGAAAAAATAAAGGCTTATTTATTGGGTAAAAGAAATCAGGATATTTTTAGAATAACAGGAAAACTTTAAAATTTGTGATAGTAGGGGATTACAGTAATGGAAATGGAGGACATATTTTTACGAGGCATGTATGTCCAATAGAAACGATATCATTGAGAATTTAAATTAATGGACGGAAGAATACCAGCATGCACGGAATTCCTAGCAGCCCACTAGCAGTCAAGTTTTCCAACAGGTTTTGATCAAACCTGGAACTATAAATTATTAACATAAAATTATTAAAATTCGATGATTGATAAAATGTCAAATATTCAAACATTAATATTTTTATCAATAACTTTGTTTATTTGATATCCGCAGGCCAATCCTCTTTTTTCTTTAAAAGCCGTCGGGCCTTGCTTAGTTGTGTGAGCAGACGCGTTTCGACTACTTTGAGTCATCTTCAGTGTCACTGAAGATGACTCAAAGTAGTCGAAACGCGTCTGCTCACACAACTAAGCAAGGCCCGACGGCTTTTAAAGAAAAAAAAAAAAAAAAAAAATTAATATTTTTAACTGCATTTTTCAATAAAAATCAAATATTTATTTTCTGTCTAGAGGTAAAATCCGATTGGAAAACTATTTTGCACGACAGTTGATGAGACTTTAAGGCAGATAACTTTTAAAATAATTTAAAACCAAGCACTTAACGTAAAAAAACGGTCTCGAAACTCAAAAAGTGGTCGAAATGCGTTATTTTAGTAGCAATTAGTATTGAATGCATGTACCTTCGGGTAAATGTTTGCAAAGCCTTACATTGGAAGTATTTATACAACTGAAAACTTTTTCTAAACAGTGTTTGACTTTTAAAGTGGTGGTCAATCAAATTATTATTTGTTTAATGAAACCTAGGGTGCCAGCGAAAAATTTGCCTTTCTAGTTAGTGGTTCTAATGAAAATTTTTTTCAAATAGGGTGCTTGCTATCTAGTTGAGATTTTATTATTCCTCAATTCTTAAAAAACTCATAAAGAACAATTTTTTAGATCTCCTCATTGCATTTTCCTGCCTTCCTAGATAGCATATGACACTGAGACAGTGCTGATAATAAAGAAGAGCATCCTCGATCATCTGAAGGTATTGATTGTAGAAGGATTATTCAATAACATATCATTTTTGCCATTTCACTTTGTTTTGAAGGTTCCAACCTTCAATTTCAAAAACTACCACCTTTCGACAATAAAAGAAATCACAATGAAGACCAGAATTAATACTAGAGTAAGTAATGGGAACTAAAAATCAGTTAACAAGCTTTGACAGATTGAGTGTAGTAAATATTACACCCACAACATATCTCTAATTATAGTCGTTTTTCTGATGTAATTATTTTCCAAAAGTCAAACCATGAGCCCGGCTAGTTGTGATATTAATTTTAAATGAGGCAATAATCACACAATCATGCAAGATACGAGGAACAGAATAGAAACAACCCAAAGCAAAGCTCCAAAATTTACTCAAATCAACTATGCGGATTCGAGTATCATAAACTTCATTGCTTTTCTTTTTCGGTTGTCGTTTAAAACAAGTTTTTGTATGGGACCATGTAATTTCACAAATTTCACCGTCTTTAGGTCAGTTTGGTGAATTTTTTGAAGCTTTCCTTCCACCCATATCTATTACTCGTATATCATATCGACCATATTATGTTTTAAAGATTCATCAATGAATTGCTATGTGAGAATTCAATTTAGGCAGTTGCGCAATGATGATTATTTAGTTCAACAAATGTTAACTTACGTCTCTTTTGTAAATCTGGATGTAGATTAATCAAAATAGATAATGTATAAAACAGCACTGTATATGTCACTAAATATGAAGATCGGTATTGAAAGTAAGTTAAATATGCAATTGAAGCTGCGAGTAAAACACACTGTGCATGTTGTAATAACATAACATTGAATCGGAGCGGGAATCGTTTCTGAAAATGAAAAATTAGTTATAGTACATTTTCCTGTAGAATATATTCTTACGAAAAATGGGCTTTCCAAAAATAGTGCAGGAATTATTCCAGATATGAACAAAAATGGGCAACAATACAATCCAAACATAATCCATTGTTGAGAATACCACGATAAAGTATAACCAATATGGTCAAGGAAGTACGTAAGCGCTAAAACTGCAGCTGCACTAAATAACACTGAACCTATTTGAATTATCAGAGTCAGGAGAAAGCGGGCTGCTATGGAAATGAATGAAGAATCCACGGTTATACTGATTATCCAAATTGAAATTCCAATTATAACCAAGGATAAAATTAAAACACTTGTATTTAAGACATTGCCTAGATTTTCACTGTAGTTTACAAAGAATAATCCAAACACATCGAAGTATACTCCTCTTCCAGTAGGCTCATAGACCTATGATAAGGAGTTTAAAATAACTTTAAAAATAAAATGAATCAATGCGTACGTAATTTTCATCCAGCTCCTCAGAATTGGCAAAAGCACGTGCCAATGCTAGAACATTATCTCCTGCATGTTGGAGACTTCCTTCGTCCAGGTTTGAGTATCTATCCATGTAGGTATGATAGACGTAACCGTTGCTGATAAAGACCATATCAAGCCCTAACAAATGATTGGCGATCAAATAGTTCAAGGATGTATTAGGGCTATTTTATAAATACCCGTAAGATTGCTGTATTCCGTGAACACTTTAAAATCAGTGCCAGAAGGAAAATTAGGAGATTGAAATATTTCTTCTGCCAGAACCTGGCCATGTGGATGCCGTGCAGCTTTATTGTAAAGCTAAAAGGAAAGATAATTCATTGAATTTAAAGAAATAAACTTACATATATGAATCTGTACATACGTCAATGATCCGAGTGTTACTTGGGCCAGTTTGAATGACTATTTCTTTTCCTCCAATTCCACCAGCGTCAAGGTTAATCAGTGTCCTACAATGCACGTTAATTGATCAAATTCACAGTTTATCCATCCAAATGAAAAAAAATTATTAGAGTATTTAGTTTAAGTATTAACTTACTTTACATCTTTTGCCCACTTATGCTGTGTGATGAAACCATGTGCTGCTAGCAATCCTTTTTCTTCTGCTCCATTCAACAAGAAAATAATTGGATGCTGGACAGCCTGCTTAGACTTTGTTAAGCTGTTCAATACACCCAGCATGATCGCAATCATTGAACCATCATCACCTGCTCCTGGACTGGTTGTCACTGTATCAAAATGACTGTTGATCAGAACTGCGTTTCTGTGCCTTGAATTTTTGGGCGTTAATTTGACTATTATATTTTGCACAGATTCGTAGGCATGAAGTATTCCATAGTTTCTGAATTTACCGGATACTATTTGAACGTCAGTTTCAACGGTATAGAGTCCATTTGACTCTAATTTTATTTCGTCGATCACTTTCAAGAGGTAGTTAACAGCAGTTACTTCATTTGCAATACTTCCTACCACTCGAGGGCCTATAGACGCTAAACCATTCAAATAATCTCGCGCTTTTAAACCAATGAATTCTTCTGGGTCAGCCGTTAATGACCGATCTTCTGGTAGTCGAATAAAGGCTACGTAAGTTGACCCAATACCCAAGGCAATATATGCGATGAACAATACCGACCAACCACATGCTAATTTTTCTCTTGGCCTCTTTGTTTCCAATAACTGTTCTTGAGAAGACGTCTCCATCAGGAATTATAGATTCTGTTGGCTGAATTACATTTAGTTTATTCCAAAAAATTATTAAAACAGTTGAAGTTTAAATAAAACTTAAAGATTTATAAGAGATCAGGCTATGAGATAAACTTGGAACAAAATGTAGTAACATTTAAATTGAAATCATTATTATTTTTTGAGAAATTTGAATTCTACCATAAAATACCAGGTCTATTCAAAAAATACCCGGAATTTTCGTTTTTTCAAAAAAATATGTATTTATTCGTCTACATGAATGTGGTCCCCTTCAGAGTAGTCCCCCCCAGATATAATGCATTTATGGCAGCGTTTTTTCCAATCTTCGAAGCACTTTTGATATTCGCTTTTTGGTATGTCCTTGAGCACTCTCAGCGATTCGGCCTTTATTTCTTCAATCGAGGATAAACGCCGACCTTTCATGGGTCTCTTCAACTTTGGGAATATGAAAAGGTCACACGGAGCCATATCTGGTGAATATGGAGGTTGGGGCATGACTACGGTGTTGTTTTTGGCCAAAAAATTACGAACAAGCAACGACGAGTGAGCAGGTGCGTTATCGCGGTGCAAAACCCATGAATTCTTTTTCCATAAATCGGAGTGTTTTTTCGGATTGCTTCACGCAAACGTCGCATTACTTCAAGGTAATACTCCTTATTAACACTTTATTACATTTTTTACGCAAAATTTAATACAAATTCTTTGACTCTTCAATTCTTCCATTGTTAAAACAAGCAAAAATCACCGAGCTCATAAAAACACGTCGAGCCTTGGCGACTACCACAGACAAAGTAAACAGTGAATATAGCTGAACATTTTTCATGCTTTAGGGGGCATGCATACCAACACAATAAGAAAAAATTTTGACAAAAGGACTCTCCAAACCGGCGAAATTTAAAAATTCCGGGTACTTTTTGAACAGACCTCGTAGATTAGTAAGTTGCAGTATGCTCCTATCAGCAGGATATTTCATCTACAATTACTTAAGAAATACAGAGGTTGATTAATTATGAATAAACTTAACATTCAATGTTAAAATGAGAAATACGATGAAAATTTACTAATATTTCCATTTATAGTGAACAATATTTTCTACTTTCAAGATTTTTATTATGCTGTATACACGGTTTACGCAAAATTCCGTGAGGTCCCCAACAAAACCATGCTACTAAAGCCGATGCATAGCACAAACCGATGCGAAAACACGTACTAAAGTTGCTACAATATGAGGAGATCAACATAGCTGTAACTTTTTCAATATAATTATTGTGTATTTTTATGGAAAATTTCAACATTTGACAATCTTTATTTGATTGAATTTACAGGCACCTTTAAGATTTTATTTGCGGGAACGTTAAACTAACAAATGATGCTAACATATTACTGCTAAAACTAAGTGTAATACGACTTGAGCTGAGGCATTTGTTGCCATTCTACTTGGAAAATACTACATCAGTGAGTTTTATTTAGATTTTTCAATCAGAGGTCTCTTCATGCACACTTTGATTCATATTATAGAATTTCAACACCACCAACAGCTTCTGCATTCTGCATTATAAGAACACATTTACATCGCATATTGCACTACAGCCCCTCTCGGACCCTTGCTTAGAGATAGTTAGAATATCTGATTATCTTTATCTAATGTACCCATACTTAGTTCTACACATTGGCTGTGTGTCTGTAGACTCAGTTGCATTATGTTCTGATTTAAACAAGCACTTATCAATAACTAAATCACATTCTTGTGGCAGCCGTGCATCGTTGCGGACATTCAAAGTCAAAGTCGTCAATTAGTGAGTGAACATATTGAGTGATTGAAGTCACAAGTTATAGCGGCATTGATAATAATAAAAACAAAGTGAAAAGTGCGAGCTGGAGGGAAGAACCTAACGAGAAATAGAAAGAGCAAGCTGGCAAAAAGCAAGGAGTCTTCTGGGTGAATGATTTTTGCTTTCTTGGTTGCGAGAGCATATCATTTTGATTATTTTTCATAGATTTCATAGTGTTTGAGTTTGGTTTGGATGAGTTATGGATATGACAGATATATCCACCATGGACAAAGATCAGCAGATCGCTCTGCTGATTGCTCAACTGTGCAGGCACAGCTTAACGAAGTAATACAGCAGTTGAAGCAGGCTAAACAGCAACTTATCGATGTAAACTTAGAGTTGGAAGAACAATGCTGAGTCAATAAAGAGCTCATGAGGCAATTGAAGGATTTGGCGCTGGCCATATCAAAATAGAAGAACAAAATGAGCAAAGTGGAGTCTTCATCTTCCTCATCAGAGAGCTGTCCACCCTCTCCTCCTTCTTCAGAAGAAGAAGCTATGGAAAAAGAAGCCATGCAAGAAGAAAATGAAGAAAATGAGTCCATGCAGGGAGACTCTGCTGAGGAGGATGAAGAATTTCCTGCTCTGCCACCGCCGGGTCCCTCAATGGCTCTAACAGAGCTGGCCATCCCACCGAGAAAGAAAATCACTCCCACAGCAGCAACCCCATCCCCAGACGACGACAAAAAACGGACAACAGTATCCGTCATCCTTGAAGAGCCTGAAAAGTGGACCCAAGTCCCAAAAGACATGAAAGACCTTGAAATTAAACATGAATCCACCAAAAAGGTCTACTCGGGGATCCAGATAATTCTACGGACTACACAAGACCACAGAAAACTGACAAAATACATGACAGAAATGACAATACAATACCACACGTATATCCTTCCTGAAGGAAGGAATCTGAATGTGGTTATCAGGGGTCTGCATGAACTATCAATTGACGACATCAAGGAAGATCTGGAGAGCTAAGGATTTCACCCCATCGAAACCCATTACACAAAGTTAAGTTGTGGGCCATCCAAGTTGGTGAAGGTCCTCCTTCCCAAATCTGAGGCTGGCATATATAATATAAGGGCAATATGTCACCTCATATGTACTGTCAAAGCGCAACGCCCCCGTACAGCACAAGTCATGTGCCACAACTGTCAGCAGTTTGGACACTCCCCCAAAAATTATCACGCACAGGCCCGTTGTATTAAATGCGATGGGCACCACCATTTTTCCAAATGCGTTAAAAAAGCAGAGGAAAAGCCAAAATGTGTGAAATGTGGTGGAGAACATCTAGCCAACTAGGATGAATGTCCTCGAAACCCAGTGAATGTCAGGAAATCGTTCGCACAAGTTGCAGCTGCAAATAGCAATAAAACCACCGCAACATCTACACAACAACAAAATAAAAACACACAAAAACAAGCAAACACTCCACAAAACACAAATAACAACATGGACAGACTCTTTTTTACCATGCAAACACAATTCCAAACCATGATGCAAGAATTGATGGCGAAAATGATTTAGGAAATGTTTGCATCACAAAACAGTATCTATAGCACACTGAAAAAGAAACAATAATGACCTTTATGGATCATTTAACCATTCTCACATGGAATGCAAATTCCCTGCTTCTTAAGACTGGTGAGTTGACTCAACTTATATTTGATTATAAGTTTGACATCATTCTCATCCAGAAAACCTTTCTGATGCCTGGAAATTGCCGATGCTTCCCTAACTATTCTCTGTACAGAAATGACAGAACAACAGGTAGAGGAGGCGGAACGGCCATTCTTGTGAGAAGGAATGTGAACCATAATCTCATATTAACACGCACCTTACAAACGCTAGAAGCTACTGCAATTCAAGTGCGGACGAATTCTTTTGAAATCATGGTAGTTTCGGTATACAGCTGCCCTCAGGCAGCTACACTCATTGAAGATAGTAAAAAACTTCTGGGCTTTCAGGGTCCCATACTCCTTGCCGGAGACTTCAATGCCTATCACTGAAGTTGGGGAGCTGCAAGAAGCAACCGTGCTGGGACTGAGTCAAATCGATTCAACACAGGTAATCTATTAAGCCTGCATATTCCCAACCAACCAACACATATTGGTATATCACGTACCTTCGAACACGATGTATGCATCGAAGTCCTCGATGAACTTTCATCCGATCACAAACCGCTGCTCTTCTTAGTAGGAGGAATAAACATAGACGATCCCCTACAAGTAAAGAAGAAAACCGATTGGGAAGCTATCCAAGTCGCACTGGCTAAAAAAACCATTATTCAAATACCTGTAACAGCCAGGAACACTGAAAAAATGATAGAAGAAATCACAGACAAAATAATACAGGCAAAAGAGGACAACACAGTCACAACTCTGACAAGGGTGACAAACCACTATGAACTCCCTAACGACATCAAAAACTTAATAAGGAGGAGGAATTGAGTGTGGAGAAGGACTAGGAACATAAGTGATGCTAAATTACGCCAGGAAGCAAATCAAATTACGAACAAAATTTGTGATCGGATATCAAAATTCCATAATGAATACTGAGGGAGGTTCTTGCAAAGTCTGGAGCCTCGGTGCGATGCTTTTTGGAGGGTTTACAAGTACTTTCTTATTAAAAACAAGCTTATAATACCACCAATTTACGACCCTTACGGTATCAAATTCGACAGTTCTGGTAAAGAGGAGGTTGTTACGTTAAAAATGAGGCTGGCGCTACGTTTCATAAACGATTCCGGTTGGGAGCTTGGGGTCCCGACTAGCCCATGGTGACAGAGTAGGTGGCGCCACTCGCCAACCCTAAAATTGCCCCCACGAGCCAATTGGCGAGCTTGCGGCTCCCCGGAATGGTTCTCCTACTACCACTAACTTCCACAAAAAAAATCACTGCCTAAAAAAATTACAAAAAAAGAATCCTGAGGGGACCTATCGAGGCTTGAGGTCCTAGACGGAAGGATCCTTGCACACTCTGGACTGAGCTAAGCTTTCGATCAACACTGCGCACTCCAGCGCAAAAACAATGCTGTAACACTGTCACCAAAAAATTTTATATAAAACAAAATCAACTCTCCCGCAAGTAATTTACGTAAATATTATTTTACAACGATTTTAATACAAGATTGATAATAAGAAAAAGAAATTTATGGAAACTAAACACTTCCTCTAACGTTGGGGGCCCCGCCGATGAACGAAGTACTCGCTTTCCACCAATCTTCTATTCTCATTCCAAACTTCAGTTGTCTCGCGGAGTTTATCTACTCCTCTTCTCCTAATGCGTTGATCAATCCCAGATGTATGCAAAATTAGCGTCCTCCTCTTGGGAATAAGTTATACGCTACCTGTCCTTGATGATCGTCCGTCGTTTACCAGAAATCCGTGGGAAAAGAGACCGTTTCCATGGTCGCTGGCTCTTTTATTAACCTGGTCCAACGGCTCTTTTACTTGAGTTGAAGAGCCCAAGTTCAAGGCCGCAACATTCATCACGGCTGCTCAACCTTGCAGCGTTTATCTCAGGCGTAAGCCCAGTTTTTTAATTGGTGGCCATCTTCCTTTTGCGCACTGTAATGTATTATCAGTAACAAGCTTACCGATTGTTTTGATTGGAATTGTTATTACATGCGCACATGTTTACGTTCGTCGCGAGTGAAATTTGTGTGAGAATCACGTAAGTATATCCCATCGCAAGCTTTAGCATGGTTCTACAATATGTTCATCTTGTTTTTCAGGTAACATTTGCCGGATAACATCGTTGGCTCCCTTAAATCCCTTTAAATGCAATCTATGGTTTATTGCCTCCGTGATGCTTTTGGATTTCACAATACCAATGGTTGTCTCTGCCGCATATACAAATGTCACGTCAGGATTATCAGGAGTTTGTCAGTATCGATATACGTAACAGAGCACAACAGCTACAAAATCTAACAGGATATCGAGTGATTGAAGAATTCATGGCGATAACATGATGGACGAATCGAATCAAACAGATTTCGAGAATTATGCGTTTCCGGAGTTGACGGAAATCACAGATTTCCTAATGCCGTATCAGATTAGTGCTATTCGATCCTTGGTGAAACTTTTCCCACATTTTCAATTGGTTCGTGGCACAACGTTGTGTTTGCATTAATCACATTTGAAAATGCCAATATTGAGGAAATCGGTTTAACAATACATGTGATAATCAATCGTGGTGGTATGCGAGTCGAGGGATATCCAATTTTATGCTTTGCCACTGTTGATTGGAATCGTATTGCTATGAACGCAACGCCAGAGGCACTAATATTTAAGCACAACAAGGCTACCAACGAATGCCCATTGTGTGGTTTAGGGGGAATAAAAGGTGGTGTTAACAGCGGTGATTTTCCTGTCTTCGGTAACAAACGTTTCTGCTGGGATCAAGATCCAAGATTGTTGGATGTATGCTTGGAATACTTCTGCATTTGATTCAATCTGCTTCACAATACCAATCATACGTGTTCCCACCTCGCTCAATGGTTTCACCACGTCCACTTGGAACGCAGTAGCAATTATGCTGACGATTCGGGGAAGATTTGAATTGTTCACTCCTAGAATAGCGGGATTTGTCTGTATTAGATCACATAAGTAGCCGTAAACATGAGGTGGTTCATCGTCGTCTTCAACAACTGGGAGTGATAAATTCACGATTTCATCCTTGTTGGGAATGGCGGAGCTATTGTATTTGAGTATTTTAGTTACAGCTGAGATAGCATTTTCTGTGGGATTGACATCCTCTGGATCACGACTTTTCGTTGCATAAATCACTTCCACTAAAAGAGAAATTGCTTGCACTCGTGTTACAGACTTTGAGGGACTCGGTTGTGTGTCGTGTGTGCCTCTCGATAAATTCTTGACAACGTTCAATTAGTTTGGGTGTAGTTATATGAAAGTGTTTTTGGGAAAATATGCCCGTCGGAATGTGGAAGTCGCGCCTGTAATGGTCAAGGAAAATGTTGCAACGAAACTTGCCCCGGTAGTTGTTCAGATGATGGAAATATATGTTCCATATGCCAAAATTTAGTTGCTTATGGTAAAGATGGTGAGAGAATTTTTTTTGTCCATGAAAAAAAAATATATCGTGTTCGGATATTGGTGTTAGTGTCCCTTCCAGCTTGATGTCTATATATTTTCCATTTGATTTTTTAAGGTTTGTTACTAACACTGAATCGATGTTGCAATGATGCAAATATCTTGATCTGGAATCCGGACGTCAAGCACTAACACTTTTTCATGACTTTATCGACTGCAATATAATTTATATGCTGGTTTCGATGTGGTTACGACAAATCAGTCCGATAGAATTCAATTGAAATATCCTTTCTTCCAAGGACCATACCATTAAAGACAACTGCTGACTTAGTTTTGTTTGACACTCATATAGGTTGCATTTGCATACGTATCCTTCTTTTTCCGCTTAATACTTAATCCCCAACATTATTTAGTGCTAATGATTTACATTTTTTATCCCAACAGGACTTTAATTCTTCTCACCAGCACTTCCGCGCATGGAGTGGTTCCTTGGTAATCTTCCGGATATAATCTTGGAGTGCAAGGAATCCTTCCCTTCTAGGAATGGTTTCGGGGCTTAATTTATATTTCGTAACAAGGACTTTGCAGATACTCTAGAGCAACAGTTCTGTGAAAATTCATCTGATGAGGAAGACCTTGACGAACATGAAGATCACGTCAATCGGTTGACCAACAGACTCATGAGGTCAGACATTACAGACTCCGACCTTATACAAGGCACCTGTCTTCAAGAGAATAAAGACATCATACAAGTAATGAACAGACGAAAAGCACCTGGATTTGATTTGCTATCAAACAGCATGGTAAAATGGCTCCCGGATAACATTCTCGATGCAATAACAGCGATTTTAAAGCAATTTTCCACTTGCGAAAATAGCCCAAAATATGAAAATCGGCAATAGTTATTGTTCTTCTAAGCCTGGTTGAAAACTCATGTTTCCACAAAAGTCACGACCTATTAGCCTATTATCCTCCCTGTCGAAAATAGTAGAGCGAGTGCTACTAAATCGACTAACTGCGGTTGTTACTGAAAAAGAAATAGTTCCAGAAGAACAATTTGGCTTCAAGCCATCACACTCCACAGAACTCCCGCTTACTAGGGTGGTCCAACACATTAGAATAGGGCTAAGCTGCAGAAAATCAACGGGTTTGGTTATGTTTGATATAGCCTAAGCCTTCGATAAAGTCTGGCATGCAGGACTTATTTAAAAAATACATGAACCCTGAATTCTACTGCAGCTCATCCAAATCATTAGCTCCTTTCTAAGAGGCAGATCATTTCGTGTCAAAATTGACAACCACCTCTGACCCATGCGGCAAATTCAAGCTGGAGTCCCACAACGATCACCCATCTCCCCCATACTATGCAACATCTTTACTGCAGACCTACCTCGGCCCACAAGTCCCTATATGCTGACGATACCTGTGTTCTATACTCATCCAAACAAGCAAGAGTTATCACCACCAAACCGCAACTATCCATAGACATACTTTTGAAGTATTTTCGCAAGTGGAAGATCAAGTTAAACTCAGACAAGACCCAGGCATTATTTATTACTAGAAAAAGACAACAACAACCGAAAACTCTGACTGTTGAAAATGAAAATATTGCCTGCTCAACAACAGCCAAATACAACATTCGGCAACAAACTCTCCTGGACCGATCACATACGTAACAAACGAGGATATTGCTACAATGTTCTATCCCAACTCTGTCCACTCCTTAAGGCCAAGAAGCTCAATATCAAGAACCGTCTGCTGATCTATAAACAAATAATACGACTGACGCTACTATGTGGTAGTACAGCCTTCTATCAGATGACAGGGACCAACAAAAAGGCACTACAATCCAAGCAAAACAAAAGCATTAGACAATTCTTTGGACTCCCATAGTATGTTAGAAATACGGACATATACAAGGACCTCAGAAACGAACCTGTAGGAATATACGTACATGCCAAAGCACTTAAGCTGCTCGAGAAAGTAGACAAACATCCTAACACTACCCTGGGAATCCTAAGACGCAAAGCACTCCTAAATGAAATTTATCCAACTATCTGCGCTAGCTTTATAAAAATATAATCGAATATGAACAACAACAAAATAATCTCGTTAATCACGGTGAGCAAATAATTGCTCACAGATAGAAGGGAGCTAGGGTACTAAATCGCACTAGCTCCAAGGAAAACGAATCCAAGAAAGATAAGTAAATGGGCTTATAGACCTTCCGTACAATAACTCGAAAAAAATCTCAATGTCACCAGCGGGACTCAAATCAGGGATCTTCGACTTACGCGGCAAGCATTCTACCCACTGCACCACACTGACTACACATACTTTGAGCCTACTTTAATTTTCGCGAATTGAAATGCTTAGTTTAAGCTATTTTGCTTTTTTCTTAAGAAATAGTATCGAACTACCGTCACAATTCTTGCAGGATGAAAGTTATAATGCATTAAATAACACATAACACCACATCATTTGTGACACGATTATAAATTATTTTTTAAACGCTACTTCATAAAAAAATCTTAAATATTATTCGTTCGAACCTTAATAGCCAAAGTAGAAAGTTCTTAGCACTTACGCACTTGCTCACAGCTAAAACTGCTAAGAAAGATGAGTTTTGCAAGGTAAAATATAAATGATGAAAGCTCATCATTGCGATACGGAAATATTAATCAAAATTATCATTTTCTAATAGATATTGCGATTCAAAGGTATTCATTATCGTGGGAAATTTGAAAATTATAAATAATTGACTGATATGAATAAAATTCATGGATTTCACAGTAGAAGGTAGCCTACGACGAAGAAATTAAGACTCTCAGCTAAGCCTCTTGTGATATTTTTGTCCGAAAAAAAACTTCAACTTGCTGATAAAGCTACGTTTTATCAATAATTAATGAATTCATGCTTACATGCAAATATTGTGATAAAAGGAACTATCCTTGAGCAACAAAAGATTATAAGTAATGAAAGTAAATATGTCATCACTCTTGAATAAATTTTGCTCGTGATAGCAAATGGTGATCATAATAATAAAACTAAATTATGTATATCGAATTTCAAAACAGTCATTTTCTTAGCTTGGTTGGAATTTATACAGGGTTTTTCAATGAGAGGTGTTATTTTGATATTGAAATAAAATGCTATTTTTTAATATAAATGATCGTAAGGAAGAAGTCGCAAGGTGTTAAATCACAAAATCTATTCAAAGTAACCTCTTATTGGAAAACCTTATACTATTCAAACACAAGAATAATTTTCAATTGCCTCTGTTTATTCATTGAAACATTAAATATACCTTATAACAAAAACACAGGTGTCTTTCTTTTAAAGCACAAACATCTTAAATTTGTATTAAATTCTTTAGTTGAATCTTTATACAGTCAAAAACTAAAAAATATAAAGTTAATATAAAAAATTAAGCCTTTTCTTTACTTATTTATGATAATATCTACATAGGTATCCTTAAAAAGTTACATTGTGATAACTTCTGTTGATAAACTAAACCATTTCATCTAATAATAACAATCCACTTTGTACATACTATATCTTTGCTTATTAGTATTGTCGCGTGTTGTGGTTCCCGGCCAATAATTTGAATGTTCCGGGAAAGTGAGAACACACTGTCTTTTAAATTAAGTTAAAAGAGTTTATTTACTAAGAATTTACAATCATTAATTTCACTATTTTACAATTTTACTTTTCACTTGTCTATCAACTTTTATTTCAACTGTCTGTATCACAAAAATCACTCCACTATATCTATCAATATCGCCTTTACTTCACGCTCCACTCTATCGCAGTTTTACTATCGTGGTTTTAGTATTCTATTCTAATACTCCGCAGTGACGTCACCTTCAAATATTGATCATGCTTGGTCGATTCTGGTGCTTTCGAGTACATTCTTTTATTGATCATGATGTTATTAATAGTTGTGACACTAGCTTGCAGAAATGTTTGGACATGTAACACTGCCCCCTGCCCCCTAGTTCTTTTCGCCCCGAAAAAATCTGTCGCCAGTTGTAGTTAAGTCTACCTGGGTGTAATATGGGGCAACATGGTCCAGGTGCACGATTTTCATTTTGGCTCTCGGCTTACGTCGCTCCTGCATGCGATATACGACATCATTTATTCGCTTTGTAACTCAGTATAGTCCCTCCCAATTATGATACTACTTCGGAGACTAACCCTTCCGCCATTGTGGGTTATGTAGCCACACCAATTCATTTTGCTGGAAACCAGTAGAATCGTTGTCTTAGCTCACTTGCGTACTCCGAGATCGTTTGGGGTTTCTCAAGGGATGTTCCGAACTTTATATCAGCCGGCAGATGAATAGTCTTTCCAAAAATGACTTTAGCTGGGGCTTTACCCGTCAATGCATGTTCGGCGGCTCTATACGACATCAAGAATAATGGGATGTGTCGGTCCCAGTCCCTTTGGTTCTCTTCAACCATCTTGGTCACGTGTATTGAGCATCCCGTTGAAACGTTCGACCATTCCATCGGATTGGGGATGCAGCGGTGTTGTCTTCGTGTTCCGTATTCTTACCAGCTTGCACATTTCGCTAAAAACTAATGACTCAAAGTTTCGGCCTTGATCCAAATATAGTTCACAAGGTACGCCGTACCTATTGTTCGGCTACGGTAGTTGCTTCCTGGTTGGGAATAGGGTAGACCTCGGGCCCCTTGCTGAAAGAATCGGCCACAACCAGCGTGTATCAGTTTCCCACATCGGACTCAGGAAGGGGTCAACAGCAATCCTTTCAAACCGTACCCCCACGTTATATGTTTGCCTTTGTCCACTCAGTCGCCGCTTTGGACCTTTGATTGAAGCGCAAATTAAGCATCTACGACACCAGTTCTCTACGTCTCTTCGAGCGTGGAGCCAATGAAATCTTTCCCGCAATTTCGCTTAGGTTTTGTTAACACCAAATTGGCCTCCCGAGGATCCTTCATGCATTTTCTTAACCACATCGTGGATTTGGCTTTTGGGAAGTAAAATCTGCATCTTATAGGAACTCCCACCCACCGCTTCCCATTTCCCCTTGAATACGCCAGCCTCCACCTGAAGGGAGCTCCATTGTTCCCAATAGCTTTCAGGGTTGCGCCATGCATTGAAACGTCCTTCCACTCAGGTCGTCTAGTTGTTTCCTTTCATACGAACAATGATTTGATGTCTTCATCGACTAGCTGGGCGTTTCGAATCTCCTCCGATGACCAACCTTCATCGAATTCAGCCATTATCACACGCAGATCAACGGTCGGCTCCCTTTCCTTAATCTGTCGGCAATGCTTGCACTTAGCTAGACATGGATGGCGAGATAGGGCGTCAGCATTTTCATGGGCTCCGAACTTCCGATGAACAATTTCTTAGTCGAATGACTGCAATCTTTCGATCTATCTCTTGTCCCTCGGGTTTTTTTAAGTTAAGCAGCCATCTCAGCGATGCATGGCCTATTTCGGGAACAAATTTTTGGCCATATAAGTACTTCCGGAGCTGCTATGTGGCCTAAAATATAGCCAATAGCTCCTTCCTGGTCAGGCAGTAGCTCCTCTCACTTTTTGAGAGAATTCGACTGTAATACAAGAGAACTCTTTCTTCGCCATCGGTCTACTGGGAGAGTGCAGCTCCAATCCCGCCGTTGCTCGCAAACATTTTACCGAGTTTTGAATCTTCCAGCACAGGTGATTCACACAGCTTCTCCTTCAAAATCTCAAAGGCTACCTGGCATTGTTCATTCCAGACATATGGGCGATTTTTCTTGGTTGGCTGATGGAGACACCTAGCTATTTTGGAGTAAATTTTTGACAAATCTTCAATTGTAGGTCGCCAAACCCAGAAAACTTCGTAGTTGGCGCTTATTGTTTGTTGTTGGCCAGCTTTTCATGGCTTCAATTTTCTCAAGGTCTGTTTTGAACGCTTCTGCTGATACAATGCGTCCCAGGTATTTTTCTTCAGCTTTAAAAAGGGTACACTTGTCGGGACAAAGTTTCAAATTTGCCAGTTGCAATCGGAATAACACTTCTTCTAAGTTCCACACATGCCATTCGAACGTTCTCCCGATAACAATAATAACATCTAGGTACACCAAGCAGGTTTTCCAGGTTATGCCTCGTAGCACGTACTCCATCAGGCATTCGAAAGTGGCTGGTACATTACAAAGCCCAAATAGTATCACTACAAACTACCATAACCCGGTCCCAATTGAAAATGCGGTCTTCTCTCTGTCATTCTCGTCGGTTTCTACCTACCAGTAGCAACTCTTGAGATCGAGTATAGAAAACCATTTTGCGTCGGCTAAAGTGCCCATGATTTCATCGATGCGTGGGAACGGGGAGCTATCTTTCTTAGTGACGTCGTTAAGCTACCTATAGTCAACACAAAAACGAGTGCTACCATCCTTTTTCTTTACTAGAACCACTGGCACGACCCATGGACTCACAGAAGGTTCAATAATGCCTTGTTTTTCCATGTCCGAGATCAGCGCGCTCACTTCTCCTTGTTTGGCTATAGGGAGACCTCTTGGTGCTTGTCGAATCGGCTTGGCTCCCTGTGTATCTATGACGTGAGTTACCAAACTTGTTCGGCCTTGGTCATCCGGGCTTGTTGAGAAGATGTCACTGTACTTGGTGACCAGATCAGAGGCTCGTTTGAATAGCTGCACCGGCAATTTGACTTGCTTCAATATTGCAGACGTGGGTTCCCGAGCTTTGTCTGTGTCTTGCCGCCTTTCACAATGATGATCGTGAGTAGCTTCCAAAGAGGTGATGGTGGAAAAAAGCTGGCAGCTGCCGATGACTTCTCCCGCTTTGATGCTCGTGGTTGAGTCTGTGGTATTAAGGACTCTAACCGGCACGTATCCGTTGCTTATAGGTCTTACAAGATTCAGATAAGATTGGTGGTCTCCAAAATCACCATGAAGCTTGGCCCATACAATGCTCTCGGAAGATTTGGGTACATCAGTGTCACTACATACTACCTCAATCATCTTGGGGATTTGGACGCTTGGATCCTCCAGCAATACTTCGACATTCTGCCATTTCAATACTCCTTTGCCCAAATCCAACGTGATTTCATGTGGTCTCAGAAAATCCATTCCGGTGACGCAGTCATCCATAATGTTCGCGACCAGAAAATTATGTTGGTAAGCAAGGTTTCCCAACTGTATCTAAAGGTTGACATCTCCATGGATAGGTGCAGTTTCTTCCGTAGCTTTCCGTAGTGAGAAAATCCTGCCATTGTGAAGTAGTTGTTGCCTCACTAGATCTGGCTGGATAATCGATCGGGTTGCACCAGTGTCGATTATTATGGTGCAATGTTCTCCGTCAACTTGACCTGGAAGGCATAAGTCCACTTCTCCACGATGTAGTCTTGACACGGAGATGGTGGTGCTGGTGCACCGACTCTCCTAGCCAACTTCTGCCCCACGAAATTGGCCCTTACATGTTTCCGGAGCCCTCAATTTGAAAGGCTTCCATTCTGAGCTCCTGGCTCGGTCTGGATCTCCTCCTAGCTGCACACCCTGAACAATAGCTTGGTTTTCTTCGCTTCTTGCAGTCCCTTTGAAGGTACCCCTTCTCTCCGCAATTCCAGAATCTAGGCGCACCATTTACATGCGGGTCTCACTCAATTTTGACGTGCTCACACCTGCGCCCATCTGCCAATACCTGGTGAGCCCGGGCACGAGTCACATTTTTTGCGTCTTCAAGCTCAGAATTTAAGCCAATGCGTCCTTTTTCGTTTGCTTTTGAGCTAAGTGCTCGGCTTGTTGCAATTTCTGGTCATTTAATACACTGATGAATGCTTCTGTTGCTGTGTCATCTCGATGTTCTGGGTCATAAACTGGGTAAGGCAAAAGTACCAGTAGCTCAATGTCTTCGGCTAGCTGCTGTAAAGTTTCGCCAGAATTCTGCATCCGATGCCGTAGCTGTGACCGATAAATCTGCCTCAGGTTATTAACTACATAAAGCATCATTAGAGCAGCCGACTTTGAATGGCACTCAACGGGGAGAGTCTGCAAAAGCTTGGTAGCTGGGCCTCATAGAGCAAGAATTAATGCAGTTAATTGTTCCTGCTCATTCCAGTGATTTGTTCTAGTGGCGGCTTCAAACTAGGTTTTGTTAATGCTCCAGACCGTTTGCCCGTCGAATATTGGTTCTTTCACATTTCTGGATGAGCTTTGCACTGCGGTTGTAAGCAGGGCTAGTGAGGTGGTTACAACTGCCTTCGCTGCTTCCAATTCCCTTTTACTTTTTCCATTTCATGGTTGATTCTCTCCTCGAACTGGCTGACCTTTTTCTCGACCTGGTAAACCTTTTCCTCGACGCATTTAATTTGTTTGTTCAGACTACCGAGCTCCGCATTTATTTCGGTTGACTGTTTTTGAAAATTAGCCTTGATTTTGATCGCTTGTTGGTCCAGCTTCTCTGACTGTTCATTTAGCTCCGCTGTTAAACTAGATGACTATTAATTTAACTTCGCAGTTAGCTTGAAGACTGTTGTCTCTGCTCTTGCTGCATCAGCAGCAACATTTGCATCAGCGCATTTTCGGGTTCCTTTGATTTTGATGTTCATACAACTTTCCACTTTTTACGTCTTTTGCGCATCTGAGGGCTCACCCGAGTCCAGATGCACGCCTCCCGATTCAATCGCGACACGCAAGCGTGCAATCAATATGGCCTTTGTACCTTGCGTAGGCAGATTTCGCTGTTCCAGCTCTTCCTTAAGCTCCGACATCCTCAATTCATTACTTCTTGTTATTTTGGTTTTTTTTCACCAGTTTCCACGTTAAATTTTACTATTGTGCACTTTAAAAATGGTTAAAAGTTTCCACTTTCAAAGTTTTCTTTCTCATTTCTCGACACCACTGTTGCGTGTTATGGTTCGCGGCCAATAATTTTAATGATCCAGGAAATTAAAAACGCATTTTCTTTTAAATTAAGTCAAAAGAGTTTATTAACTAAAAATGCAAAATCATTAATTTCACTATTTTACAATTTTGCTTTTCACTTGTCTATCAATTTTTATTTCAACTGTCTGTATCACGAAAATCACTCACACTCACTTTGCTTCACGCTCCACTCTATCGCAGTTTTATTATCGTGGGTCTACTATTCTATTACCATTCATTCAGCTTGGCTTTATTTAGGGTATATTGGTGAATGTTCTGGCGAACACTACTTGGAATATTCGAGCAATTTTGAATACCCCGCAGTGACGGCAATTTTAGATATTGATCATGCTTGGTCGATTCTTGTGCTTTCGAGTACATTCGTTTATTGATCCTGATGTTATTAATAATTGTGACAACAATTGCAACACTAGCTCGCAGAAATGTTTGGACATGTAACAGTATATTCAGTCAAAAAGTTCAAAATCAACTTGTGCTTATCAGAGCAGCATCTTCTGCGCATTTCCGTCTACACTAAATTTACTGCACGTTATAATGCGTCAAATTAACAGCAAAATGAAAAATTTTAGAAGTACGATCTATACAATGCCAGTAGTTTTCTCTAGGGTTATAATTAGCCAATTAGTGAAACCGTGTTTAGTTAAGACTTAAACAAACCAAAAATGCCCACGCCCAATGGCTGCAAGCGATAGGAGGTATAAGGCGTGAAAGACAAAAAAATGATTCCATTATTACGTGCATAATTGATGGCTTCTAAATTAAAGTGGCTTTCATGATTATCGCAAAGCAGCAATATTGGGTTTTCTTTTGTACAAATCATGCACTTACAAATATGTTTTAAAATGGACACAAATATTTCTGAGTTAATACAGCCACTTTTATCTGTTATACCAAGGCTCCCCTCAGGAGTGTTGCATAACCAGTATACCTTATGTATACTCGATCTGATGTGTATCCTATTTACACTATCGAGGCTCCCGGGGAGAGATCTCCCTGTATAACACTTACCTGCTACTCTAACTATCTAAACTAGATCAACAAAGGCAAAAGTTAACTTTAAAGGTTTATTTTTATTTTATTATTCATTTTTTTAAACATTTACATTAACACCAAACTGATCAGTTAACTATCAGTATTGAGTGAAGCGCTTTTCACTTTCACCTTAACTTGTCGCGCTTCACAGGTTAGCACCAGCTTGTAGAGAGAATGAACTAGACGTGCTGATCGATCTGGGTGGCCACACGGGGTGGAACGCCAAAAGTCCGATTGAGGATTGCGGCTCAAGCCAACACCTCACCCCTCACCATTTTGTTGAACACTTAATAACACTCCCGTCTGAAAATTCAATCGCGTAATTACTCGTACGTTTAAGCTAATGAATGGGCAGCAGCACGCTCCCTACTGGACTCAAACAAGCCTGCTGGCCATAGCTTGCCCAAGAACTTTAAATAGCGTTCCTTCGTGAGCTTTCAACCTCATTTCTCTTGAAATGTGCCGGGTAGCCGAAGACGTGCGCTCTCGTTCCACGAAAGGTTTACTCCCCGCTCCGTCTCATTTGCTCGGATGGCAAATATGCGAAACTGGGGAAATTGAGGGAAGGGGTGCTTTTCACTTAAGCTTTCGGATTTCTCACTATCTTTTGGGGCAAACTAGAGAAACTGGGGACATTGAACGTGAGAGAATTTCAGCTTGAACTTTTAGCTTTTCCTTCAGCTTTACTCTCTTGAAAGCACACACAAAGCTTGTCATTCACGATGTGGTGATTTGTGTGAAGCGCATTGCAGGTTAGTCTTTTTTATTTAATTTTCCGCTTGATTATATACTTTTACGCTTGATAATTGGACGACATGTACATGCTTCAATAACATTGGGCATATGTGCTTGCTTGCCTAATTTCATTGGTGAACTATGAGTATATAGGTAGTGTTTGGTCATTGAAATACACACGTGGAAAGATGAACAGCGGTGGTATAGTATTTCTCCTTCCTGATATCATACCCCCAAAGATTACCAGTTCACCCCTTTCACCTGAAATAATTTGTCTTAATTTTTTTTGCGTTCATGGTGCCAATACTTTTAGAGCATTCAACATGGTTGAAACTCCAGATTCGTCAAAATTGATGATTCAATCAGGCGGAAAATCTAACCTCTGCATACGGCGGCCAAACTGTTAAAAAATTGTGTCACAGCACATTTATTGAATCCAAATGCTCAACTTGTGCTAGTATTTTCCAGTTTCCTTAAACTAAGATTGAAATTTCTGCACCTGAACCTATTGAGCCAATCAACTCCTGCAGTATTATTTGCATCGCAACTTCCAGGGTATTCGTATTTTAGGTCTAGAGCTTTGGAATATTCATAAGCCAATTTCCTAACCTGGGTTGTTATTAGACTAAAATGCATTAGAGCATTTGGTAAGATAAACGTTTAAAAGTGTAATGTTCACGTGTCTAAAGCAGTCTGTAACAGTACTGAGAAAAAGCAAGACCCGACGGCTTGCCCAGAAAAAATAAATATTGAACTTGCTTGAACTAATTATTTGAATTTTTCAATTTCATAAACTTAAAATTCATATACAACATTACTCGCTAAATATCCCGCAGTGACACACCAATTCGGGAAATACTTTAAAAATCGATTGATTCCATCACTGAATTGATTTTCCTCATCAATGTATTCTGAAGACATCAAAACTGACAGCGAACTTGCTGAAGTTTCTTGTTTCTAAAAACAAAAGAAATAGTTTGTACGTAGTTTTTAGCTTGTAAATAATATATTTACCTTAGCGATGACCCAGAAGTTGTATGGAGGAGATGTTTTTCCAAAGGTGATACGAACTGCGAATAGCTTTGGTTCAATTGGGTCATTTGGAAAAGAAAATGACCAGTCAACCAAGCTACTATTTCCAGCAGGTCTAATCAGTAGTCGTAATGATTTGGCACCACCTTGCACTTGGAAATTAAAACGATACGCTTCAGAAGACACTCGTTCTTGTGAAAGAAGAACGAGGTTTGAGGGATTGGGATATTCCAATTCGTATCCTTGTATAATTGAAGAAATAGGCCTAAAAAGATAATTTTGTACATCCAAAATAAATGGAACCATTGAATAAATGACTAGTTTACTTGTAAAAGTCAAGAGCGGTAAAATCTTCTTCGGCTGTATATAATTTTAAATTATTTTTGTTGGCAATGTCTGAAAATTTTCGAAGGAATCATATTATCTGATTGAATGCATTGTAAATAATAATATAACTATTACTTTTCAAAGTATTTTCAACATGACGATCAACCTTATATCCAGCAAAAACAGGATCAAAACGTGTTACTTCGCCATTGAAGTCATGTTTGGCTCTCGTTGTATGCTATAATACAATAAAAAACGTAAAATCTTTTTGGATAAATTAGTTTTCTCTCTTACGAATATCATCTGGCGTTGTGGAACAACTTCTGAATATGGGAAGCCAATAGGTGTGAAAACTAAAATAAAGTCTACAATGAATATAACTAGGAAAATAGTAAGGATTGACTTAGCGTTGCGGAACATGTTGATGATGGGAATCTGCAAAAAGATTATTTGAAATCATAAATAGCAAAGTTTATAACGGACAAATCTACTTGGACTTACAAAGAATCCCATCATTACCACTGAAGCCACGAGTATATGTTTTGCTACGTATAAATCCGGGTTTCCAGGTGATCTCCCGGTCATTGGTAAAATGAAATCGTAAATAATGAAGGTGGCGTAGCTGTTTAGCAAAAGTGGTATTGTCAGGCAAGTGATAGTCGGAAGAAGCCATAGATATGCTGAAAGTTAAAAATATCGCCATTCTTTACAAATGATTGCGTGTTGCATACAATAGTGGTTTCAATTAAGGACATAACAAAAAATAAATGAATTTCAATAAATCAGAATTGTCTCTAGATAGTCCCGGAATCCCAGAATAATCCCCGGAGATTTAAAAAGGAAATAAATGTCTGAGTGCTTTTCAAAAATTAACTATTTTCACTATCTTATGTTTACATAATCATCACAAATGCAGCAAAATTCAAAACAAAACAAATCAACATAAATCTCTTACAATAAACGATCAACTTATTTGCATAAAACTTTGAATCTTGCAACTTAAAAGCAATAAATTTATTATTTTTCTACTTGTGGCGGACCACTAATGCACCCAGCGTGCATACGTGTGCGCCCTGGGCTAAGCAACATCAATCACGAAGCCCATCATGGTGCCGTCAACATGCGCGACTATGTTGCGCTTGATTGAAATATCGCTGACTGGTAGATTCCGCGATCTCATGTCCAAGCGATGAAGGGGTGCAACTATGTTGCACCTGGATAGCGTTGCGCTGACGATATGCGACGATGGAATGTATGCTCGTCAGCAGATGTTGTAACCAACGCGATAAGCAAGCGTGGAGCTACCGTTGGCGATGCCGTATCAGCGATTTGTAACCAACGCAATAAGCAACCGCGGAGCTATCGTTGGCGATGCCGTTTCAGTGATTTCAAGGAATATAAGCGAACAACACACAGCAATCTCTCTCAGTCTCAAATCTTCACGTTAAGTCATTTATTCACTCAATGTCAACGCACCGAAAATTTATAAAACCGTTTTTGTGAAGGCGTTTTTAAATAAATCTTTTTATAGGGAAAGGAAACTTGTCTTCTTACATCCCATATTGGCGATCCTGACCATCGAACTACGCTTCATCATCGACATTGGACCTGCGCTACGCTCTAGGTTTACGCTCCACAACAGTAACGAATGGGCAATAGACAACCACCGGCCATCAAGGGAGACGTCACCAACACGCTGGTTGTGAACTCGGAGCTGCCAATTCAGAGCTCAAAAATCGAGTTGCTGCTAGTGCTGGTCTAACCATCAACTCCATCAGCCTCGCCTACAAGCTGTACAAGAGCCATGTTCGCGGTGTGAAACGTCACGCAGTCTCGACCAACGCCTGAAATGGTTTCTCCTGCGAAAGCAACGCCGACGCTGGTTCCACAAGCCGGGACCATACGGAAGGAAGAAGCTCACGACACGGAAGGGATGGCACGCGTTGCATTCAGAGTTATACCCTTGTGGCAGGAGGACGTGGAGCTTGGTTCGCCCAGATGGATGCAAATTTTGCCATCAGCCGAGTAACAGACGACACTACCAAGTTCAACCTCTTCGTGGTGAACCTGGACACAAAGGCGATGCAACAGGTACGTAACGTAGTCACGAACCCCCCTTCCGACAACAAATACAGT
This sequence comes from Odontomyia ornata, assembly GCA_963969285.1. Classification (NCBI taxonomy): domain Eukaryota; kingdom Metazoa; phylum Arthropoda; class Insecta; order Diptera; family Stratiomyidae; genus Odontomyia; species Odontomyia ornata. The sequence continues at coordinate 438,443,200 of OZ017738.1, read as the reverse complement.
GCCCTGAAAAACGCCCTGTTGGCCGTCTACGCTGACTCAGCCCAACAGCGTATTCAGAAGCTACTTTCTTAAATCGAGCTTGGAGACCAGCGCCCGTCACAGCTTCTCAACCAGATGCGTACGCTCTTCAACGGAAATTAACCGACACCATGCTCCAACAGATGTGGCTCAATCGCGTCGATGTCACATTGAGGAGCATCCTATCGGCTAACGACGCCCCACTCTTAGATCTCGCAACGATCGCTGAACGTGTGCACGAAGTCACAGGACAGTCAGTCACCGCAGTCACAAAGGAAGATGAGCCACAGCATAGCATCCCACCAACGCTGCGAATCACAAGCGAGCTGAGCAATCTCGCCTCTGCAGTACGCGACCTCAGCCACAGAATGACGAAGTTCGTTTGAACTTGTCTACCATGCCAGTCCAACAAAATCACACGTCACACCAAATCACCGTTGCAGAGATACAGCTTGCCCGATGCTAGGTTCGAGCACATTAACAATGACCTCATCGGGCCGATGCCACCAAGTGAAGGATTTCGATACTGCCTCACTGCTGTGGATAGGTTTTCCCGTTGGCAATAGCAATTCCAATCGAGACAATCACGGCAACACCAGTACCGGAAGCTCTGATCAACATATGGATCTGCCGTTTCGGAGTCCCTGCACACATCGCAACCGACTTGGGCAGACAGTTCGAAAGCCAAATTTTCAAGGAACTGACGAAAATACTCGGAATCACGCACGTGCGAACAATCCCATATCACCCCGCGTCCAACGGAATAGTAAAGCGGTGGCATCGCACGGTCAAAACCACGATCCGCTGTCACGACTTACCTCAATGGACCAAGGCGCTACCAATCATACTACTCGGACTACGATCAACGCTGAAGGAAGACATCAGTTTGATGCCAGCCAATATGGTCTACGGAACGACACTTTGCCTATCCTGCGAATTTTTCGACACCTCTCATGTTGGCATGAATGATTCAGGCTTCCTAAAGGATCTGCAAGCGAGCATGTCAAAGTTAACCCCGTGCGATACGGCACACCACAACTCAGATGACGTCTTCGTAAACAAAGATCTACCTAACAGCACGCACGTCTTCGTCAGGAACGACAAGGTCAAGGCCCTACTCACGACGGTCCGTACCCGGTATTAAAACGGAAGGACAAGTTCTTCAAGATTGTAGTGAATGGACGACCAACAGCCATATCCATCGACAGCTTAAAACTCGCATTCTTCTCAACGGACAAGCAACCTACGACCTCATGCACGACGACAACGAGGATTGGGTGAGAAGTCCGTATGCCGGTAAGATTTGCGGCCTAAAGTCACCATACCACGGCACCGCCACTGTAGGGGGAGTACTGTGGCGGACCACCAACGCACCTAGCGTGCATACGTGTGCGCCCTGGGCTAGGCAACATCAACCGCGAAGTCCGTTGCGGTGCTGTCAACATGCGCGACTATGTTGCGCTTGATTGGAATATCGCTGACTGGGAGATTCTGCGATCTCATGTCCACGCGATGAAGGGGTGCAACTATGTTGCGCCTGGATAGCATAGTATACTCAAATAGTAGCCACACCTTTCATTTACCCTGTGTTGCACACTTTTTGAATTTTCCCAGGGGCACGTCAGCTGATCCGGGGCATGACAGCTGATCCCATGTTTCGCGCGCTCAAGAAACAAAGCAAAATGCAAATAAAATTTCCGACGCACGTGTTCTTTTACGCATTTCAGAACATAGGAGTGCTGCCACATCCTAACAAAAAACTAAAAGATTGCATGGAACGAATTTGTTTTTCTGCAATGTTATTGATTTTTTAGCTCTGGTAGCCCTGAAATCTCTCATCGAAGCATATGTTTATATTCGCGCCATTCCTCGCATCAGCGTTTACCATCTACCTGCTACCGAAGATTTATGGCTCGCTGTTCGGCTTGTGTTCGAATTTTTCCGGAGGGTTGATGGAGTGTGGTTACTAGTTGAGTATACTATGCTGGATAGCGTTGCATCGTCAGCGCAATGCGACGATGAAGCGGATGCTCGTCAGCAGATGTTGTAAGTAACCGTGGAGCTATCGTTGGCGATGCCGTATCAGCGATTTGTAACCAACGCAATAAGCAACCGTGGAGCTATTGTTGGCGATGCCGTATCAGCGATTTCAAGGAATATAAGCGAACAACACACAGCAATCTCTCTCAGTCTCAAATCTTCACGTTAATCATTCATTCACTCAACGTCAACGCATCGAAAATTTATAAAACCATTTTTGTGAAGGCGTTTTTAAATAAATCTTTTTATAGGGAAAGGAAACTTGTCTTTTTCTTTCCATATACTTAAATCAACTGTTATCATTAAACAAAGTTATCAGATATTATATTTTGTCACTTAATTTCACAAATTTTGGATTCAACTTAAGTTAATCAATTATTTTTAAATGTTTGACATTCTAAAAACAAATTATTAAATTTTCGTCTGCAATAAACAAAATATGTTCCAGATATCACGATTAATATTATTAAATTAACGAGGTTAAATTTTAAGCATTTTGATGTTAAAAAAGAAAACTGTCATTTTTAAATATAAATGATCAGATATTTATTTCATTACAAAGAAAAAAGTATGTTTTTAATAGTGAATAATAACATCAGGCAAATGACTACCATAACCATGCTTACAGGATCATATCCTTTTCATGAAATTTTCCATTATCAAATCGCAAAATGGCTGCCCTGTGTCCTCAATAGGCTCTCGAATTCCATCTTTTAGGTTTTGAATCGACGCTGAGCTGTTGGCGTAGACCTTTTCTTTCACGTGGCCCCAAAGGAAGAAGTCGCAAGGTGTTAAATCACAAGAGCTTGGTGGCCAATTGTGATCACCTCTTCGAGAGATAACACGGTCCGGAAACTGTTCCCGTAAAAGATCAATAGTTTTGTTGCTTGTGTGGCACGGAGCACCATCTTGTTGTAAGTAAACGTTGTCCAGATCAATACCATCCAATTCCGACCATAACGAATCATTAATCATCTCTCGATAGCGCAACCCATTCACCGTAACTGTTGCTCAAGCCTCATTTTCGAAAAAGTAAGGTCCAAAGACTCCGCCGGACCATAAACGGCACCAAACCGTCACACATTGACGATAGAGAGGCTTTTCAACAATAACTCTCTGGTTTTTTGAGCCCCAGATATGACAATTTTGCTTGTTGACAAAGGGACCGAGGTGGAAATGGGCCTCCTCACTCAAGATGATTTTTCGATGAAATTCCGGATCGATTTTATGCATTTCAAGGACCCAATCAGCAAAGACACGACGTTGTTAATGACCGGCCGGCTTGAGTTCTTGTGTTAACTGAACTTTATAAGCCTTAGAACCCAAATATTTATTGAAAATACGGTGTAATGACGTTCGTTGAATGCCTAATTCCAAAGAATGACGAGGAATGGACAAACCTGGGTTTTCTTCAACACTTTTGGCTACAGCAGCAATATTCTCGGCTGTTCTTGAGTAATGTGCACGGGTTCTATTCTTCACATCACTAAATTGTCTCAACAGCTCGAATTTTTTCACCAGTTTATGTATTTTGGTCTGACAAGGTGCTTCACGATGACCCAAAAATGTCCGATTTTTACGAACAGTCTCTGCCAAATTTTCACAATTTTTATAGTGAATTTTAATGATTTGAATGCATTGCTGATGCGTAATGGCGTAGTTTTTAACTTGTCAAATGTCAAAAATGACAGCTTCAAAGGTGACATCTACCGAAATAGCGGGCTATTCAAAATAACACCCCTTATTGGAAAACCCTTTACTTATCTTTTACATCTTATTTGCGTTGCGAAAATAAAATCTTAGAAAGACTAACGCATCCATTGTTTCGTCCCTAAGCCTAGTTCCCAATTAGTTGCACACATAAGCAGGCGCTGAGAAAGCACGTTCCGCCTCGATGGAAGTCGGAGGTATTGTCAACAAATATTTATAAATTTGTAGTCAATAATTTTTTTTTATTTGATATCCGCAGGCCAATCCTCTTTTTTCTTTAAAAGCCGTCGGGCCTTGTTTAGTTGTGTGGGCAGACGCGTTTCGACTACTTTGAGTCATCTTCAGTGTCTAGAGGATGTGTTGAAAGAAACGACTTTATATAGTCGTAGGATGGGTAATTAGCGGATTGGTAGTTAGCGGATGGGTAATTAGTGGATGGGTAATGAGATCAGGAAGTAAATTATTCAAGTGCTAAATTATACCAGGTAGAGGTATATTATGTTTTTCTTTTTTTGCTTGTTGGCTGTCCGTTTGTTCTGTTTCATCTCGTTTCCGTTTTCGTCTTAGAGTGTGGTCTAGGACAGAGAAAATTGCGTCGGAATTGGTAACAAGTTGCTCGTTGATAATGTCACCATCTGCCTTTCTATGCTTTTCTAGGATGTCAAGTCTCGGTCCTTTGCTTTGTTTTTGTAGCAATTTGATAGAGTTTGTCATAGCGTCAGGCTCATGTGCGTGGTTTTGTAGGTGCGTCGCATAATTGGAGTCTGCCTTGTTGTATAAGAAAAATCGTAGGTGCTCTTTGTATCTTGTCGTTAGTTTTCGTGTTGTCCGTCCTATATACACCATGTCGCAGTCCTTGCATGTCAGTTTGTAGATGCCGCTGTTTTTGCATATCGATATGTCATTCAGTTTTGGCTTCAGTTTGTTTCCAATGTTGTTGTTCGTTTTGAATGCAGTTTGCGATTTGTATTTCCTAAGGAAGTTTGATAGTTTGTATGTCTCTTTGCCTACGTATGTTAACGATACCCACTGTTGGTCGTTTTTATGAGTTTCAGTCGGTTGGCGTTCCTGTTTTTGTTTGTACTGTGCGACAAGTTTTTCAATGTCGCATTGTTTGTATCCTTTATTATTAGCTATTCTGTAAATGTTGTTTAGTTCGTTGGAGTAGTTAGTAGGAGTCATTGGGATGGAGTGAAGCCTCTGCACCATTGATATGTACGCTGCTAGCTTATGTTGTGCGAGGTGGTTACATGTTTCATTTATGGTAAGATCTGTTGTGGTTGGTTTTCTGTATATTTTGTAGTCCAATCGTGTTTGTTCACGTGTCACAGTTAGCATATAGTTGAGTTGTCTGTTTGTTTCTTTTTCCATAGTGAACTTTATATTCGGGTGAATTTCATTCATATACGTAAGTAGTTCGTCTTGTTTATTTTCTTGTGAGTCAATAACAATGAAACAGCCATCCAAATATCGTCTGTAAAATATTACATTGAATCTTTTGACAACTTTGGGTATAAAGACTTCTTCCAAAGATTGTAAGAATATTTCTAACATTATTAAGGACATTGGATGTCCCATACCCAGACCGTCTTTTGCAATGTATGTGTTGCTATTGAACTTAAAATAGTTCTGTTTGATTCTGGTCTTTATGAGATTGAGTATTTGATCTGTGAATCGTTGGCTGTTGTTGAATGAAAGTTTTTCTTTTAGTATGGCCAGTGTTTCATCGACAGGGGTAGACGTATAGAGGTTGGTGATGTCTAATGATAAAAGTTGACAATTTAGCCCGACGGCTTTTAAAGAGAAAAATTTATAAATTTGTTTGAAACTGTAACCTCGAGTCTCAGTTGCTTCGAAAAGAGCCAATTCATGCTTGATCAATTTTGAAAAGTCTGTTTCTTTGATACCCTAAGGATATATTGTTGATTACCAGCGGAAGCTTATCTTTTAATGTTAAAGTCACCGTACTGCAAGATGTCAATTCCATTAGTGTATTATAGGAAAATCTTCTTCACTACTTACAGAAATAGTGGTATTCAACCTTTCAAATTGTGAAATTATCTGTTTTAAGGATTTTGTGCTAAAATACAAAACCCTATTGCAATCACGACTTGTGTCTGTCTGTCCCTCCGTCCGTCCGTCCATCTGTCTGTATGTCACAGCACTTTTCCTTCGAAACCATAGAAGCTACAGCAATGAAACTTTGTGGGAAGGTCAGAAGTGGTGGCTTCTTGAAAGTTCAAGGGTGGAAAAATTTATCACAGGGGTTTAAGGGGGTCCCCCCCATACAGGGAGGTGACCCTTTAAAAAAAAATTTCACCATGGGTAGCCGAGTAGGATGTCATTGGAAAGACCTTAATGACAAGTCAACATGTCTTAAAATTGCCGTATCTGTACCTAGGGGCAGGGCAAGGGAAAATGTACGAACTTTTCACGTACCCCCCCACGCGATTAAACACATTTCCTACGAAAAATCTGAAAAAAATCATGAACATAGGCCTTAATGAGCACAACAACAACAAATACATGAGAAGTCGAAATGCACTCAACTTTGTTAGTAATAGTAGGATTTATCGATTTCATGTTTTCTTGAATAGAATCTTAACGGTATCCTTAAATTCAATAAAATTCAGTGCAAAGATGACTATTTATAAGATTGATCTGTCCTAAAAGTTTCACAAAGATTGAATGGTATTTAATGAAATTATAGCACTTTGAATGTTCCTGTATACTATGGGACAATATGCGCAGTATTACCATGGAAACATACGGCCATGGAAACATACGGCCATGGAACCATATGCGCTTTTTACTGGCTCAGACACTACAGCTTTGCTAGGATTTGCATGTAAATTTCAGGAAGAATATGTTTCATGAATAGCTTTGTAAATTGGTTCAGCTAGTGGTATCAGTAATCACAAAACAAAATAGTGGCTGTTTTAAATGCGAAGATTAAATAATTTTGAGTTATTTTTCCCCAACTCCAACGTTTAAGGTGCATGCTTTTTGCACTTGGTTCAATTTAATGAATGAATGAAGATGAGTACCTACAGTTAATACTCATAGGTGAAAAAAGTTGACGAGGCAGGAGAGAGCTCCTAGCAAAAGGGCCTTAGAACCATTCTAGGATTCGTAAAATTGGCCATGATTCGATGATTTCAGTACAGGAGAGTAGCTATTCTTTAGAAGGTCAGCTCTTTTCTATGTTCCTGCTCTACATATTTTTGAAGAATCGTATCATTCTTCATAGGTGATCTTTTGAATAGAACAGCTGCTCGACGAACATTTTTAACCACGTTTTTAATATCGCGATCGTACAATCTTGAAAATGGCTTGATTTGATAATTAAACCTGACCTAAAATCTTCGTCGTCATCATTTGAATCCACGTTCAAATATTGTCTGATAATGGAATCGTCTTTATTTATGTACAACAAATCGCAAACAGATAAGTGAATCCCATGTGCAAAGCGAGCTTGGTGCTCTACTTTCGCAAGCTTTCCAATCTTCAGCATGATGTTTGTACTATCAGTTATTATTGCAACAATATCAGAATCAAGAGAAATGTGAAGCTCAGAAAGGCGCTCCTTTAATATTCGCACAGATGCCTCAGGTGTTAATAATTCATTTATGCGAACCAGAACTAAATTCCAGGTTGTATTACATGAATGAATGTTTATTATCATTTACTTCTTGTTTGAGCTCGAAGTTCATTCATCAAAGCTTTCTCCTACATTTTTTAATGTAAATAGTTCAGCTTTTATTTGCACTTTAATTTTGTGGCTGTAATTTACCACGCGAACTAAAAATCAATAGCTTTAAAGTAAAAAGGAAAAAATTAAGGTCTGTTTTTTTCACTCTAACTATTCTAGTGAAAGAATTTCTATCAACAATAATTTTTATGTTTAAAAAAATCCACTTTCCGTAAAGCGTGAATCTGTCCAATAATCACTGCACTCAAAAACGAATCAAATCGACTGAGTAAATAAACGTGTAACGCAAATGAGGGGAATAAATCGTGTTTGAAAAGGATTCCTACGAACAACAATATTAACGTTTAAAAGAAACATCCTTTTTGTACCCCAACGCTTTTCTTTTTTGTACTTTTCCACTTAATCTGCTCGATTGTCAGGCAACACATAAACTAGTCGAATCTGTTTGGACAGCTTGAACTTGCCCGGTTGTCACCGCGCCCAAAAACTAATCGAATTAACTGTGAAAAACTAAACAAGTCAATAAAACAAAAACAAAAGCGTGTACAAAATGTAAGTGAAAGCGGGGAAGCTCATTTCGAGTAGAGTTTTCAATAAAAAGTTTGAAAATGATTAACTAAATAAAATTCCAAAATTTCTAAGCCTATATAATGGTCAGGATGCCGGATTCCCGGGATTGAGTTCCCTAATTGTGAGGCATACTGTGTGGTTAGTGGCACCGCCTTGTTGAAATCACATATCGTTGATGTTAAGTTCATCAAATTCTGGCTACAAATAATCTTCCAACATAACAAGAAAGCGCTCTGTATTGACGGTAATATCACTGTCGTTTTTATCCACGGAAAATATGGCTCAATCACACCTGTGGCATGAAAATCACACCAAAGAATAATTTTTTGCGGATGCGACGGTGTCTTAAGAAACTCGTGTGGGTATGTTGCTGACGAGTAATGCAAATTTTGCTTATTAAAGAAGCCATTGGGCCAAAAATGAGTTTCGTTGCTAAAAACAATTTTTCGGAGAAATTCGACGTTTTGTTCAAGACTTGCCATAGCCCAATTGCTGGTTCGTCAACTTTACTATGATAAAAATGTTGATTTTAACTAGTTTTTTGACATTGACAGTTTAATAAAAAAGTTAAGGGATGAATTGAAATAAAGCTACGAAATTAATATGCCCCTAATGCAAAACCCTAAATTTTTCTAAGTCAATTCAGGATGGCTGGAGAGGACTTTGATACGATATGTCTTTAGTGGATTTAAAATCTTCTTCAAATGACATCAAAAATGGACATATCAAATTTAGTGTTCTACGCTGATTATAATCTTGGTAGCATTCATTTTTTTCACTTGGCGTTTGCAAAAGTATACCAGGTTGTCGTTGAAAGCAGACATTTTTCTGAACCATTGATAAACAATCTTAAGAAAAGTCTTAACTGCATATAATATAAATGATGAAGAACATGTTACCTGGAGAAATAATTGATAATTGAACCATCGACTTCTTAGTTTATTCTAGTGGTTGGAGACAGATTTATTGTCCAAAAATAACCCTGAAATATTTTGGCATATAGAAATGGCCCAACAGTTAACCTCGAATTGAAGCTACTAATATTTTAAAGCCGAATGTAGTGAGAATAAATTTCTGCTAAGACAGTATTAGTCTCCATATAAGAATTGATAATGATTACAAAAAGCCCATGTATCAACATTGGTCACTTATCATTGTTTGATGATCCAATGCTGACTTGAAAATTTCATGCATCCAAATGTACGAGGGTCATTTAACAAGTACTTAGCCTCACCCCTGATGGCGCTGCTATTACAAAATAGTTTTACCATCGTGCAGTACATTCTTTTAGTAGCCTACTGTCAAAGTTTCAGTCGATTCCCTTCATTAGTTTTATTGAATGTACTGCACGATGGTAAAACTCTTTGTAATAGCAGCGCCATCGGGCGGTGAGGCTAAGTACTTGTTGAATGACCCTCGTATTGAATAAAATAAGTAGACTATTGTATACATGTCAAACGAAGATTTACAATGCCAAATAAACCATGAGATTCATTCTCTTTCACATAAGCATTCATCGGATACAGACGTGTTTTATTATATCCAGTAGATTAGCTAAATAGACATTCGACTGCAGTACAATATTAATCGGTGTAAATTCTTTGGATTATGGTCCATCTGCAGTCTATTTTAGTTAATTCTCAAGTAAAATAGTTCAGACAGAAGAAAGGTATCAGTATTTTTTCAATGAAACAAAAAAAAGACGTGTTTTTTTTTATCAAGAAAAATTAAGGTTCGGAAGAATTTTAGAGTTCAATTGGATTTGACATTGAAAACGACGATTTAAAAGAATATTCATTCAGCGAAATCAATATCGATACGATGGCAAGCACGAATAGCTCAATACAGTTCAATCGTTTGAAAGGCCGTGAAAATTATTCCGAATGGAAAGTTGGTGCTAAAGCGTATTTAATTATCAAAGGTTTATGGTGCTATTGTGTAACAGCGTTGGCAGTGGAAGCGGCTACAGCCGAAAAAGACAAAGATTTGAAATCGCTTGGTGAGTTGACATTGTTGCTTGAGCCGTCCAATTATATGTATGTTGCTAAAGCGAAAACGGCAAAAGAAGCATGGGACAACATATTGTCAGCTTTTGATGATACAGGAACCGTTCGAAAAGTTGCTCTGATGCAACAAATGGTATCATTGAAACAAGATCAATGTAGCTCAATGGAAGAATTTGTTAATAAAGTGAGCACATTGTGGTCAAAGGTTAAATCAGCCGGACTTAACATGGACAAAGAGGTAGCCGGTTCATTGCTGTTGGTAAGTTTGCCGTCACAGTACAAACCAATGATACTAGCAGTAGAACAGTCTGGAAAAATCACATTCGACAAAGTGAAGAATATGCTGTTGCAAGGTTTGGTGATCGATGACGATAGTGACGACACAAAAGAAACAGCATTAGCAGTAAAATACAAAAACAAATCGAAGTCAAATGCTGAGAAGATTTGCTATGGTTGTGGTGCCGCTGGACATTTTATTCGAAATTGTTCAAGAGCGAATCCAAAGAAGAAACAGAATTCCAATAAATCGAAAAAAAATACAGCATTGTATACGTCATTCATTGTTGATAAGTGTGAGCCACTACGTTAATGTGATTGGTTTGTCGATAACGGTGCAACCGGAACGATGTCGAATAACATTTCACAGATCAAAAATCAAACAAAACTTGATCGTAAAAATTTGACAGCTGCAAACAATGATAAGAGAATAATAGATTTTGTCGGTAGTGTGAAACAAAACATTGTAGTTGAAGGTGATCAAAAGACGATAACGATATCAAATGTTCATCATCTGCCACATATCTGTGCTAATTTGTTATCCGTTAGTCAAATGGTAAAAAAGGACCACAAAGCTTTGTTTACAATCGACTGCTGTAAAATTTTTGATGTAGACTGGGGTTTGATTGCCACAGCAAGTTTAGTGAATGATTTGTTCAAGTTGGACATCGTGAATGACGAAAAACCATTCATTGTGAACGATAAAAATGATTCGGTGGTAACAACGAAGCCGACGGAAAATTTTATTTTATGGCATCGAAGATTGGGACACGCGAGTTTTGATTACATGAGTTTTTTTAAAGACGACATTAAAAATATGACAATCGCGCGAAATAATGTAAGTGAAATGTGTATAAAGGGTAAGCACAGCCGAAAGCCGTTCCACAACAAAGGGAGACGGGCAACACAACCACTTGAACTTGTTCATAGCGATTTATGTGGACCTTTGCCGGTCAAATAGTTTAGTGGTAATCGTTTTATTTTGACTTTTGTCGACGATTTTTCACATAAACTATTCGTGTACGTAATCAAAAAGAAAAGCGATGTGTATAAATGTTTCATCAATTTTCGGAAAATGGTTGTGAAACAGAGCGAGCATAAAATAAAAATTTTGAGAGGTGACAATGGCATCGAATATTTTAGTAATGCGTTCAAACGGTACTGCTAAAATAGTGGTATTTTGCAGCAAAGAACAACAGTGTACACTCCACAGCAAAACGGAGTGGCTGAGCGCATGAACAGGACAATTTTGGAGAAAGTGCGCTGTATGTTAATTGATTCAGGTGTCGCAAAACAGTTTTGGGCAGAAGTAGTGATGACCGCGGCATACATTCTCAATCGTAGTGGTGTAAAATCACCTGAGGAAATGTGGGCAAAACACAAACTGGATTTGTCTATGATGAAAGTGTTTGGTTGTAAAGTATTTGCACAGGTTCCAGCAGTAAAAAGGAAAAAGTTGGACCACAAATCAAACGAGTGCATTTTTGTTGGGTATACGGACGACGCCAAAGCATATCAGCTTGACAACAAGCAAACAAAAGCGATCATAATAAGCAGGGACGTCATTTTCTTGGAATCAAATGCGTGCAATGAGGCAATTGATTCTGAGATTAAAGATATTAATGAATTTTGTTTGCAATATTTCGAAAATGAGGGGGAGCAAAATTACAGTTTGAAATCAGAGGAGGATGTGCAGCAAAATCATGCCAATTTGACAACAAATGATTCACAAACTATAGCATCGAGTAGTTTATCGCCGAATTTAAATAGTTCAATTGCTCCAGTTGTAACTTCAACGCCAAACGCAAGTGATGATGAAGTAGACGACGATTGTAGCGATGATGACCATACAATGTTACCAGCGAGTCAATCGTCAAATGAGTCATCACATAAAAGTGACGAAAGTGATTTGCAGCCAAGTGATCCAATTCAGAAGGGTGATGATCGAGAATATTTCGACGCCAGTTGTTAGACAAAAATCATCAAGAAATGCAAATAAACCGCCGCCGATTTATGCAACTTTTGCATATGCATTAATGTCATGCAATCCATCCACATCTAAGCAAGCAGTAGCAAGTGATAACGTCGATTTGTGGAAAGGTGCGATGAGAGAAGAGTTTGATTCATTGCAAGCGAATCAAACATGCAAATTGGAATATTTGCCTCCAAATAAAGTGCCAATCAAGTGTAAATGGGTGTTTAAAACAAAGCGAGACACTCATGGAAAAGTCATACGTCATAAAGCGAGATAAGTTGCAAAAGGCTATACACAGATCGAAGGAGTTGATTATCACAAAACATTTTCACCAGTCGTTCGTTTTACAACTATTCGGTATTCATTGGCAGCTGCAGCTAAATACAATTTGAACATTCGACAGCCAGATGTTGTGACGGCTTTTCTTCATAGTACACTTGATGAAGAAATTTACATGACGCAGCCAGAGGGCTTTAGTGATAGATCAAATCCATGGTATAAAGAATAACAAGGTATGCTCGCTCATGAAAAAATCTTTTTAATGTGACGTCACATGGATCGGAGCTTTCAGAAAGAATGCATTTGTTAATGAATTTTATTTGGATTTCAGGACTTGTTTGAAATAAAATCAGAGATTTTTCACGAAAATCCATTTTCTTGCTTGATTTTTACCTTTGTAATTAATTTTATGCTCATACTAATATAAATAAATCTTCAAATTCAAGTGAAACATATTATGATAAAAGCAATTGCTCTGCTTCGGTATAGGTGCACATTTTTTGTTAATAGTATGTTGAATATATTATTAGCTGATCTGATTAAAGTACACTTTTAGCAAATATTTTAAATACATTAACTAGTTTTCTTCTCTGGAATATCAATACATTATCTTTGATTATCCATAGATTTCAATTTGTTTATAAGCAACAGAGCAAGTGATGCGTACAAATGTAGAAAAATGATTTTTTTTTCAATTCTTGAATTGTGAGACAAACGTTTCATTAAATGTGATGTTTTTCAGCAAGCATAAACGGTTTTCAGGGGATCGTTAATTTTAAAATTTTATTCAATTCGAATTCAAGGACAATCAACGAGATACGTAACGTTCTCATTGACTAATCCTATGGAATTTTTATGAATTCAAATATTGCAAGAATAAGTTGCAGGCAATTTTATTTTATGCAGGTAATTCGGTTTTCTACATATTATAAATATCACACTGCTTCATGGAGATGTTTTCCTCACCTTTTAGGGTATTGTAAAATTATTTTACAATACCCTATTAGTTTCGCGTCCTGTCTGTCCGTCTGTCCGTCCGTCCGTCCGTCCGTCCGTGTGTCACACCACTTTTTCTCGCAAACTACATAAGCTACAAATATAAAATTTTGTAGGTAGGTGTAAAGTGACGCCCTCTTCAAAGTTTCAACACGAAAAAAAATTTATATGGTCTTAAAGGGGGGTCTCCCCATATAGGGGAGTTGCCCCTTAAAAAAAAGTTTTCATCGCATGTAGGCAATATGGGTATCAAATGAAAGGTCTTGATGAGAACTTTCCAAAACAGGTCTTAAAATGACAAATTTTGCTTCGAGGGGTGCAGGGGAAGGGGAAATGTACGAACATTTTGTGTCCCCCCCCCCCTCGCGATTGGACACCTTTGACACGAAAAATCTGAAAAAAATCATGAATATAGGCCTTTCTGAGTACAACAACAACAAATACGTGAGAAGTCGGAATTCACTCAACTTTGTTAGTAATAGTATAATTTATCGATTTTATGTTTTCTTGAATAAAATCTTAACGGGTACCTTAAATTTAATAAAATGCAGTACACAGATGACTATCAATAAAATTAATCTGTCCTGAAAGTTTCATAAAGATCGAATGGTATTTAATGAAGTTATAGCGATTTGAATTTTCCTATATTACTATGGAACAATATGCGCTGTATTACTATGGAAACATATGGCTATGGAACAATATGCGCTTTTTACTGACTCAGATACTACAGCTTTGCTAGGATTTGCATGAAAGTTTCAGGAATGATAGGTATCATGAATTCCTTTGAGAATTGGCTCAGCTAGCGGTATTAGCAATCGTAAGGCAAAATAGTGGCTGTTTTAAATGCGAAGATTGAATAATTTTGAGTTATTTTGCCCCAACTTCAACGTTTAAGGCGCATGCTTTTAACACTTGATTCAATTTAATGAATGACTGAAGATGAGTACCTACAATTAATACTCATGCGTGAAACAAGTCAAGAAGGCAGGAGAGAGCTCCTAGCAAAGGGGTTTGTAACCATTCTAGGATTCGAAAAAATAGGCCATGAATCGATGATTACAGTACAGGGGAGTGGCCGCTGAAAAAAAAATTTCATCAAAGGTAGCCAATATGAATATCAAATGAAAGTCCTTTATAAGAGCTTTTCAAAACAGTACTTGAACTGTCAATTTTTCCTTCACAAGAGCAACAAATACCTTAGAAGTCGAAATTCGATCAACTTTGTTAATAATAGTACATTTTATAAATTTTGCTTTTTTGTCTATAAAATCAAGATGTGACCCTTAGATTTCCCAAAATCTATAATTTAAATTTTCTGAAAGTGATTGTATATGGTTCGAAAATTTCACAATAATTGAACAATAAACAGCTAAGTTACAGCCGATTGAATATTTAACAATTACAACAACATTAACACGTGATACTAGGAAGATACACGCTTGCAACGGACCGAGACACTACAAATATGTAGGAATTTTGATAAAAATTTTAGAAATTTTAAGTAATATCCATGTGTTATCATGAGTAATCAAGCGAGGAGGTCAAACCACTTGAAACAAAATGGTGGCAAGTATAAAATTATAATAACCATGATAATTTTTCGAACTCAATTTATGGAATCTATATATTAGTCAAGTTTTGATATGCAGAATATATTGTTTGATTTACTAATTGTTTTACAATACCCTTCTGGCAGGAGCATCCTCCTGCTACTTCAACTTGTTTATATTGTCCTTTATATTTAATCTTGCACATGCCTAAATTCAGTTATAGTCGAAAAAAGGTTTTGCATCTATGAAATACTTCCTTGGCTTTACTATTGAGATCAATATCGGTAGATTAAGTTATTAAATTCTGAATACAGGGTTTTCCAATAAGAGGTATTATTTTGAATAGATCTTGTGATTTACACCTCGCGATTTCTTCCTTTGGGGCCACGTGAAAAAGAAGGTCTACGCCAATATCCCAGCGTCAATTCAAGACCTCAAAGATGGAATTCGTGAGGCGATCGAGGACATAGGGCAGCCAATTTGCGATTGGGTTATGGAAAATATTATGAAAAGGATATGGTCATGTAAGCGTGCCGTGGTGGTCATTTGCCTGATGTTACTTTCACTATTAACGGCATACCTTCTTCTTTCTAATGAAATAAACATTTGATCGTTTATATTAAAAAAAGGCATTTTTCTTTTAATATCAAAATAACACCTCTTATTGGACTTGGTTATCGAAAATTTCATGAAAAGGATATGATCCTGTATGCGTGGTCGTGGTGGTCATTTGCCTGATGTTATTGTTTACTATTAACGGCATACCTTCTTCTTCATAATAAAATAAACAGCCGATCATTTATGTTAAACAAGTTGAAGTAGCAGGAGGATGCTCCTGCCAGAAGGGTATTGTAAAACAATTAGTAAATCAAACAATATATTCTGCATATCAAAACTTGACTAATATATAGATTCCATAAATTGAGTTCGAAAAATTATCATGGTTATTATAATTTTATACTTGCCACCATTTTGTTTCAAGTGGTTTGACCTCCTCGCTTGATTACTCATGATAACACATGGATATTACTTAAAATTTCTAAAATTTTTATCAAAATTCCTACATATTTGTAGTGTCTCGGTCCGTTGCAAGCGTGTATCTTCCTAGTATCACGTGTTAATGTTGTTGTAATTGTTAAATATTCAATCGGCTGTAACTTAGCTGTTTATTGTTCAATTATTGTGAAATTTTCGAACCATATACAATCACTTTCAGAAAATTTAAATTATAGATTTTGGGAAATCTAAGGGTCACATCTTGATTTTATAGACAAAAAAGCAAAATTTATAAAATGTACTATTATTAACAAAGTTGATCGAATTTCGACTTCTAAGGTATTTGTTGCTCTTGTGAAGGAAAAATTGACAGTTCAAGTACTGTTTTGAAAAGCTCTTATAAAGGACTTTCATTTGATATTCATATTGGCTACCTTTGATGAAATTTTTTTTTCAGCGGCCACTCCCCTGTACTGTAATCATCGATTCATGGCCTATTTTTTCGAATCCTAGAATGGTTACAAACCCCTTTTGCTAGGAGCTCTCTCCTGCCTTCTTGACTTGTTTCACGCATGAGTATTAATTGTAGGTACTCATCTTCAGTCATTCATTAAATTGAATCAAGTGTTAAAAGCATGCGCCTTAAACGTTGAAGTTGGGGCAAAATAACTCAAAATTATTCAATCTTCGCATTTAAAACAGCCACTATTTTGCCTTACGATTGCTAATACCGCTAGCTGAGCCAATTCTCAAAGGAATTCATGATACCTATCATTCCTGAAACTTTCATGCAAATCCTAGCAAAGCTGTAGTATCTGAGTCAGTAAAAAGCGCATATTGTTCCATAGCCATATGTTTCCATAGTAATACAGCGCATATTGTTCCATAGTAATATAGGAAAATTTAAATCGCTATAACTTCATTAAATACCATTCGATCTTTATGAAACTTTCAGGACAGATTAATTTTATTGATAGTCATCTGTGTACTGAATTTTATTAAATTTAAGGTACCCGTTAAGATTTTATTCAAGAAAACATAAAATCGATAAATTATACTATTACTAACAAAGTTGAGTGAATTCCGACTTCTCACGTATTTGTTGTTGTTGTACTCAGAAAGGCCTATATTCATGATTTTTTTCAGATTTTTCGTGTCAAAGGTGTCCAATCGCGAGGGGGGGGGGGACACAAAATGTTCGTACATTTCCCCTTCCCCTGCACCCCTCGAAGCAAAATTTGTCATTTTAAGACATGTTTTGGAAAGTTCTCATCAAGACCTTTCATTTGCTACCCAAATTGCCTACATGCGATGAAAACTTTTTTTTAAGGGGCAACTCCCCTATATGGGGAGACCCCCCTTTAAGACCATATAAATTTTTTTTCGTGTTGAAACTTTGAAGAGGGCGTCACTTTACACCTACCTACAAAATTTTATATTTGGAGCTTATGTAGTTTGCGAGAAAAAGTGGTGTGACACACGGACGGACGGACGGACGGACGGACGGACGGACGGACGGACGGACGGACGGACGGACAGACGGACAGACAGGACGCGAAACTAATAGGGTATTGTAAAATAATTTTACAATACCCCAAAAATGGAATTTTTCTTTTAATATTAAAATAACACCTCTTATTGGAAAAAAATCAACATTTGCCAATCCAATCGATTCGATCCATGTGACGTCACAAAAGCTTTAAATGGCGATCGAGCTTTCGTGAGCGAGCATACCTTGTTATTCTTTATACCATGGATCAAATCGTGTGCGCAAGCTTGAAAAATCGATCTATGGGCTGAAACAATCGAGCAGAGTGTGGAACACAACGTTGAACCAAGTGTTGCAGAATTTTGATTTGAAGCGCTCATCGACCGATCAATGTGTGTGTTATTTTGTTGAGGGAAATAAAATATTCATCGTTGCTGTTTACATTGACGACATCATAATATTTTCCAACAACAACGAAATGGAAAGAAATCTCACCAAGGTGCTGTTCAAAGAGTTTAAAATGAAAGACATGGGAGAGATTTCATCTGTGCTTGGTATTCGTGTGACACGTGACAGAAAAGCAGGTAGAATTCCTATTGATCAGACTCAATATTTAAAAGATCTTTTGTCTCGTTTTAACATGAGTAACTGCAATGCATTGGCCGCACCAATGGACGTGAATCAAAAGTTAACAAAGCACATGTTTCCGAGCAACAAAGAAGAAACAAAAGAGATGTTGAATGTGCAATATCGTCAATTAGTTGGTTCGTTGCAATTTTGTGTAGAAGTATCTAGGCCCGATATTTGTTTTGCCGTAAACGTATTGAGTCGTTACAACAGTAATCCAGGCAAAGCACATTGGGCAGCAACAAAACGTGTCTTACGCTACTTAAAAGGCACAATTGACAGGAAGATAACCTACACAAAGCAATCAACTGAAATTCATGTTTATTGCGATGCTGATTGGGCCAGGGATGAAGATGAACGCAAATCCACCACTGGTTATGTATTTAAAATGGAAAATGTTGCAATTTCATGGTGTTCACGACGACAACAAACCGTAGAAGCTGAATTTATGTCAATGACCGCAGCAAAACAAGAGTGTATTTGGTTAAAGAAAATTGAAAAGAAATTTTTGTAAATTGTTCATGCATCACTAAATTGTATTGCGATAATTTAGGTGCTATTAATTTTGCCATAAATAACTCGTATTCAGCTAGAACCAAACATATTGATATTAAACAAAAGTTTGTGCACCAAAAGGTTCAAGAGAAGGTCGTCGATTTAATCCATTTAACAACAAATGAAATGCCAGCTGATGTGTCAACAAAGCCAGTATCAAGCATTAAGTTAAATTTATTTTCAAAGATATTTGGATTAGATTGAACGAGTTTTATTTTAACTCACTCCATAAATTCCATCGCGTAAATAACTTAGAGAAGTAATATTTTTTTATTTAAACATTGCTTGGTAGAAATTTATTCGAGTGAATTGAATATCGTAGATATAATTTTGAACATTATAAGAATTGTAAATAATATAAAAGGAAAGCAATTTTCAATTCAGGGAGAGTTTTGGATAAAATGAGTAGACTTTTGTATAAATGTCAAACGAAAATATACAACGTCAAATAAAGCATGAGATTCATTCCCTTTCACATAAGCATTCATCGGATACAGACGTGTTTTATTATGTTCAGTAGATAAGCTAAATAGACATTCTATTGTAGTAAAATCTTAATCGGAATAAATACTTTTAAGTGTATTGCAGTAAAAGTAAATGTTATAAAGATTATTTTAACAATGCTCAATATAATTATTCACTCTTATTTTTCGTGGTAAGGAAGCAAATGCCATTTACGCACACAATCGATAAAACTACCCCTTAATACCTCTTCTTGTCAACTTGAGAACACTGCCTGAAACCGTTTGACACATTTTTTTGGGCCAGGTCTTCTTTTGTCATTCCATGAAGAGGGTTTGAGTTGGTGGATCCTTCCTTTAGCGGAAGGGAAGAGGAGTAATTGTTAGACAAGCGAGCCTCCAGCATTGATGTCCTCGGCTACTGTTAGTCCCTTTTATCTTTGAGGATTGCCCGAACACAATTTGCCATCTGGTTCCCTTTGTAAACCGATTCAAGCATTACTGCCACGGTACTTCCCGGCGTGAGCTCTCCCATCTTCAATCGGAGGATCTTGACTCACCAATCTTGTGCGGGTAAGACTGAAAAACACCCATGCCTACTCACAAGCTGGGTCAGGCAGAAGTCAATCACACTATGCCTTCGATTTAGCTACGATCTCACGTTCGTGATGAGGCACGCAGTCCACCTTTCCTTCGAGCGATTCACCAAAGTTGGCTGCCGATTGTTGAGAAAGTGCTGTCTCTTCTTATGGACAACTATCCCCCTCGTGTCCTCGCTTTGACACAGGTAAATAGCATGGTAGTCGCTAGCAAGGAGGGGAACAAGTTTCACATCTGTAATAACCATTACCGCTGAATCAGAGACTTTTGGATATGAAGAAGCAATCCTCAGTGCTCCTCTTCTCAGTAACTGTGCCAAGCGTTTTCGGTAGGCCTCCTTAATGAGAGTGTCATGCTATATTTCTGCTCCATACAGTAGCCAAAGCACTCATCAAGAAGCTTCTTCTTGATGGATTGGATCCACCTGCATTGGCCATAAGTAGATTCATAGCGAATACTTACGAAGCAG
This sequence comes from Odontomyia ornata, assembly GCA_963969285.1. NCBI lineage: Eukaryota > Metazoa > Arthropoda > Insecta > Diptera > Stratiomyidae > Odontomyia > Odontomyia ornata. The sequence goes on along the minus strand of OZ017738.1, from coordinate 438,422,868 downwards.
CCTTCCCAGCCGTTGCCCTGATTTGCTCAGAGAAACTCACCTTTGAATCGATCAGTAACCCCAACTACTTTACCGCTGGCTTCAATTTGGTTAATGTGTCTCCAATACTGATCAACCTTACTCCAGGGATTCCCTTTTTTGTCAAGATGACTACTTCAATTTCCTCCAGTCCAAAACTGAACCCGCAAGCAGCCATCCAGTCCCTCACTTGGCACATTAGCATATCTAACCTAAGTTGCGCTTGTTTAATGGTGCGTCCAGTGACCAGAGCCGTAACATCATCTGCATAGCTAATCAAGCACAACCCCTCTGGTATCTCCAGTCTCAGCAGCCCGTCGTAAGACACGTTCCACAGGACCAAGGGTAGATCTCTGGGTAATACCCGATGTAACTTTCATCCTCCATCGGCACTGCGCCATTCCATATATAGGCTTCAGTCCAGAACTTGGAAAGGGTTTTCTAACGTATCTAGAATATCCACACATCAAGCAGATCTGAAGGGGCTCCTAACTTCAAGCGTCACCAACAGGATGACACGTTGCTTGGTGCGACTATATGTTTCCACCTTTCGGACTATTCTCACCACCTCTGCAATCAAATTAATAGTAGAACGTCTTGCTCTAAAGCCATACTACCAAGGAGATAGGTTTCCAGCAGCAAAAATTGCATCCGTAAGCTTTCCCTTAATGAGTTCACCAGCTTCCCCTTAATGAGGTCACCAACAGGATGATACACCGCTTGGTGCGACTATATGTTTCCACCTTTTGAACCATTCTCAACACCTCTTCAATCACATCAACAGTGGAACTTCTTGCTCTAAAGCCATACTGCCGAGAAGATAGGTTCCCAACAGTACGAATCGCGTCCGTAAGCTTTCCCTGAATGCTCTAAATACCCCTTCCCCTTTCTGATCAGCATGAGTCTCGCAAGCGTTAAATAAGCAAAGCAGCAAGTGAGACCAACAGTGAAACACCATCTAGAATTGGACCCTTCCTCGCTTTCAATGAAAGGACTGCCTCTTCCAGTTTCGGTTGTGTGAAGAGTGGAGACTCGATTGCTGTTTCATTATGGACATCGTTGAAATGGACGGGATGGGTGGAGAAGAGTACCCACACTATCTCGTCCATCTTTTCTGCATCAAGTATGCAACTCATCCATAGGGTACCAGGCTTCTACGTAACTAGCTTGTAGCTAAAGCATTCATTCACACATTTGCTAATTTAAGGTAATACGTTCTCAGAGGCTTGACTTAACTCGTACCCTTATCTTTCAGATTACATTTTAAATGCATTAGACTTAAATGATCAGGCAGCTTACTTTAACTCAAGTTAAATACTGCACATTAGAAACATTCAAATTTTCAAATTGTCGTGGTAGATGTTATGGCAAACACAGATTGCCCTATTTGCTTGATAAAAAAACACAATTTTCTTATACCTTGGGTGAAATCTGCTCTTACATAGAACTGTGTACGAGTATATATATATGGTTTCCTGTTGGAGGAATACATGAGCAATAATCAAGAACACTTACCACTCTTTTGCAAACCAGGGAGAAGATTAATTAGTATGGATAGTGTGTAAAATAACACTGAATATGTTACAAGGTATGCCGATCGATACTGCATAAACATCAAATAGCCAATCGCTGCTGCAAGCAAAACGCATTGTGAATGCTGATATAACATGACATTGAACCGCAACGGCAATTGTTTCTGAAAAAATTAACACATATTTAGAATGTATCAATTGGAACCTTCAATACACTTACAAATGCACGACACTCCAAAAACATTGCAGGTATTATTCCAGATATAAACAAGTATGGACAACAATATAATCCAAGCATGAGCCATTGTTGAGAATACCATGACATAGTATATCCTATATAGTCAAGGAGGTACGATAACGATATAACTGCTGCACCTGCTACAGCGACTGAAACTATCTGGATGACTAAAGTTAAGAGGAATTGTATCTCAACGCGAACGAATGACGTTCCTGTGTTTCTACTAATAACCCAAACGGAAGCTCCAATCATAACCAACGATAGTATAGCTACAACAGAATTGATCACAATTCCCATCGTTTCGCTATAGTTTACAAAAAATAAGCCCAAAACGTCAAAGTAGACACCTCTATCAGTTTTCTCTTGAACCTTGAAAACAGAAATTTGACTATGAGAGAAAAATTCAGGAGATTAGTACATACAAAATGTTCGTCAAGTTCCTCAGAATTAGCCAAAATACGAGCCAACGATAAGACGTTGTCACCAGCATGTTGAAGGCTGCCGTCATTGAGGTATGAGTATTTGTCCAAGTGAGTATGATAAAAAAATCCGTTGCTAATAAAGATCATATTTAGTCCTAAGTTGAAAAGAGTTTTAATAATTTATTAATGTCTTCAACGTTATCATACAATTTTTACCTGTTAAGTTACCATAGTCGCGAAACACAGTGTAATCAGTATCACCAGGTAGCGAGCCTGATTCGAAAATTTCTTCATCCAAAACTTGCCCATGAGGATGCCTTGCAGCTTTATTATAATACTGAAAAATGTTGTAATCAGTTGATTTTTAAATTAAATGTCAAATGCTTTTTACATCAATGAGACGAGTATTTCTTGGACCAGTTTGAAGAAGTATTTCCTTACCACCGACACCACCAGCATCAAGGTTTATCAGCGACCTGAAACAATCATGATTTTATTAAAAATTCCACAAAAAATATTTGATGTTAAAAATTATATACTGATAAAATTAATAATAATTGTAAAAAAAATAATAATAATGATAATCATAATAATTAAAAATAATCAAAGCAACAATATACATTTTTTTGGTTGCTCCTTTTAGCACGAGATTAATTGACTTCCCTCTGAAAAGTTTCCCCGGCTACCTTGAAAACCCAGCCTAGAACATTACATCGGGCTAGACCCTTTTCCTAGCAGGTAAACGCCTTCGCATTTCGGATCGAAGGGGGAGAGTGGATCAAGGGACTTCATTCTCTCCTTTGCCAACGAGCAATCAATTCTTATTAAGAAAAACCCGGGCAAAACAGGAAATTTGAAGACCGTGACTTTTCAATCTTGTGCAGGTAAGATTGGCAATGTCTGTGCCAATTAAGGAACAATGTCAAGTTATAATCACATCCACCAGAACATTGATTGAGCCACTGCCTCAAGTTATGATGGAACGTGCAGTCCATCACATCTCGTATATCCAATTTTCCTGCCATGTAAGAGAGTCTGTCTTCACTCCTTTCGATTAACTGCACTTGTCCCTCCATTCACAGGTAGATCTTATTTCGATCTTCAGCCGAAAGGTTGATATGTTCCATCCTGATGGTAATCAGAATCACTAGTTCAGAGAAAGTGTGATATACAGATGCAATCCATAAAGCCCCTCACCTCTGTACCTTTATGAGTCCCTTTCGGTCCGAAACTTTACTGAGTGTCAGCTCATACGTTGGAATAATGCACAAGCCCTGGCTCCACTATGCCAAAACTGAATGCCTCTTACTTGAGATTGGTCCCCTACAGCTGCCGTTAAGGTGAAGATGCTCATTTTAGAGTCTATCTTGAAGTCAAAGTATTTGATCATTTTCTTAGAATCTATCGTCATTTCTTTTGTTTGGTTGGGAAAAATTCTGGGAATCTGTTCTCTATTAAAATAATAATTTCGGTTTTCTTCCATGCAAGACTGAACCCCCGGCTAATAATCCATTCACTCACTCAACATAGTACCGTACCTTGCATGAGTTGTGCTTACTCAACTCTGCATCTGGTGATTAAAGGAGCTGATAATAATAATATTGTAGTAAGCAAAAGGAGATCCATCTTCTCCATCGTCAGCATAACATCCTTTATGTATGCTAGGTATATCCTGAAGCTAGATATGGCCTGTAGCCTTAATTTTCTAATTCTATTCAAAAGGCCGGCGATTTATCTAGCAATCCACTTGGCTTTTCTAAAGGGTGGTTCACAATGAAAATAACTGAAAACGTGCATAGCGCAGCCAGGGTGAAAAATAAAGGCAATCATAATTCAAAGCCAAATGGCTTACTAGTTACACTAGATGTATGGAGCGCATTTAACTCTACAAAATGGTCTGATATAATCCATTCTTTCTAGTCAACACTTAAGATTCCAGGCTAGTATCATCACCATCATCTATGGTGCGATAGCCTTAGCTGGGCCTTGGCCTTCTGGATTTATTTCCTCCAATCACCACGGTTCTGCGGCCTTGTCCGCCAGTTGTTTATTTCCAAAAAGAACCTACTGTCAGCTTCTGTCATGTCTTCCGATCGAGTCCTCGCTCTTCTCACTGAACGTCTACCTTATGCTCTACCCCTCAATGTTCTTTTGGGCAGCCAGTTTTCTTCCATTCTTTCTACATGGCCCGTCCATTGTGATTTGCGTTAATTGACGCAAGAGGAAACAGGTGGATCGTTAAATGGGTCATACAACTCGTCGTGGTGACTTAGTGTTTACTCTGTTCCTTATTTCGCTGGGCCGCCAATTTACCAAAGCACTTCGTTGTCAAATACATCCACTGTCTTCTCAGATTCGCGCGAAAGGGTCCCTGTTGTGCTTCCATACAACAGCACAAGATTGACTAGTGCTTTATAAATGTGGAGCTTATTTTGCCTGCACTCAATTGGGATTGGGAAGTACGGAGTGATATACTTTATTTAAGGTACTTACTTGGCGTCCAATCCCCTCCTTTTTGGCACCTCTTCTATTTAGGTTGGCTCCAAGATATACAAAATTACCTACACTCTCAAGGTTGTGTCGATTTGGAGTTTTCTTCTTCATGAATTAAGTTTGAGTTTCATTTACTCATAGGCAAATTTGGTTTACTTAAAATTCTAGGCTCAGAAATGCTCTTTTGGCACCTAAGATTGAACGTGCCGTTATAAAATCAGCATATGCTACCAGTTGTAAGAACTTGCATATTAGTGTACCCGATGTTTCAGCTCATTTACCTTGAAAAGGGGCTCTGTGCTTAGCATCGTGACCTTGATCATGCGGATCAGTTTTGGTGGGATGCTAACGTCAAGCATTATTTAACACAGTGCACTTCTGTTGACACTAGCGTTTGCTTGCTTAAAGTCTGCAAAGAGTTAGTACACATCGATGTTATATTCCCAGCACTTTTCGAGCACCTGCTTTACCGAGAATATTTAGTCTATTGTAGTTGGTTTAGACGGGTATTAAGCTAGAAACTTCCACTTTGGGGCAGTTCTGCTGGTATTTCATCTATTCCAGGAGCCATTTTTTCTGGAGTCGCCTAGCGCTACCTGTATTTTGTCTATTGTAGGTGGTAAAACTCGTACCTGTTGACCTGCCACTGGAATGGTAACAGCATCAGTCGTTGTTGGAGACGCTGTGAATAGCTTCTGGAAATATTGCAGCCATCTGTTTATCGTTTAAACTAAGTTGATCCTTGTGCACTTTTGCGAAGATTTTTTTTTTGTAGATCATCTCTTAGTTGTTTTATAGAGGAATATGCTGATTTGACTTCATGTAGGTTCATGTTTTCTTTTATCAGTTGATTGGTGGTGGTGGTGTTGATTGTCAGTTGTTACTTACTTCGTCACATTTTTTAAAATTAATGATGAAGTCTAATGTATTGTTCTTTTTTGGCACCAGTTGGTCGCTGGATATACTCCTTGTGCACCTGTTTCCTTTTTTCAATCGCTTTCTTGCATTTTTCGTCATACCAGTCGTTCCTACTTTTCTTTAGGTGGTACCCCAGGACATCCTCAGCTGCGCTTGTCAACGCAAGTTTTACTGTTTTCTACATGGTTTTGATGTCATCATTACTTTCTCGCACCTGCAGGATATGTTGATATAATTTTCCAGCGCTGACGTGTATGTGGATGTTACTGAGCTATCATTTAGCTTGTGTATCTGGTACCTCTGAGTAACTGATGCTCCTTATTTACTGCTCTTGGAGATGTGGCATTGGAATTTAACCCTTATAAGGTAGTAGCCCGAATCGGAAACAACACTGTGAAACGAGCGCGTGATAAGGTAGCTGATGGCGGCTCGTTTTTGTATGAGAAAATGGTTTATTTGGTTGAATGTGCGACCGTCTGGGGATGCCCACATTCTCTTATGGATGTCTCGATGTGGCAAGTCTGTGGAGCTTACTGTGAAGCGTTTGCTAGTAGTGAAGTCTATCAGACGTTGTCGGTTTTCACTGGTCTCTTGATAGAGGCTGTGTTCTCTGGTTGTGTACCGTTTCTTGGCCAATTTTTGCATTGAAGTCAATTTGTTTAAATCTGCTGTCGACAATGAAAGCTACTCCCTAGCTCATGGCTTTCTTGAAGTTTTCTGCTTTTGAACTCGGTATACGTTTGCATGTCAAATATGGCTGCACCATGCTATCTGGTTTCTCGCACTGTGAGGATGCTGATTTTAGATTTCTTTATTTGATCCAGAAGTTGTCGTAGTGCACTTGTTCTGTTAAATGATCTTCCATTCCAAGTTCCAAAAGAATAGTCCTTTAAACGTTACGATAGTCGTTGATTTTTATCCAATCCAATGTTCTCCTGGTTCCATGACAAGTAAAAACTAAATGGAGCATTATCAGCGCTTCTACCTAGTCGGTTTTGGTTCACGAGTGGTATTTTATTTCCCACATGCTCCTCCGCTAGCCGATTAGAGCACCCTCTATCTGCTACCTGAGGACGGATCCGATATGGGACGGGAAGTGCCACAAGGTTTCCAGGCTATACCTGATGCGTCTTACCAGGTACTTGTGAATGGGCAAAAATAAATTTATGACGGACAAAAACCTATAGCAGTAATTTCTGGAACTGCTCAACCATCGATCTTGGAGCATATTCATGAATAGCTTTACATTCTTGGGCCAGATATCCTGAAAGGAACACTTTTTACGGGATATGCGGGCGTACAGGAGCTGTCATCGTTGCAAAAATACAGGAGTTAGTGCAGCTTCAATTAAATCAACATAGGTGAACAGTCATGAAATTACGCTTACAACAAGTATGACTGATACAGTGATCACAACGAAAAAAATGAATTCTTCTCGAGTTATATATGATAGCTGCAAGTGAAGTAATGAACTTTGGAATCCTGAAAGGAGGAAAGCTATCAACTAGCCACAAACGGAATAAACGTCGAGAGACTAGTGAAGAAAATATTACCCTTAGTTTAACTCATGGCAAACACCCGTGGTCTCATATATAGCAAACGCCAATTGTTTGTAGGAGTGACGCACTCCATTCTTCTGTATGAAGCGGAAATTTGGAGAGATGCTCTCAAAGTTGAAAATAAAGGGTTTTCTAATAAGATGTGTTATTTTGAATAGCCCGCTATTTCGGTAGATGTCACTTTTGAAGCTTTCATTTTTTGACATTTCACAAGTAAAAACTACACCATTGATATAAATGGAATGACACAGACTTCAATAATGCATTCAAATTATTAAACTTCACTATAAAAATGGTGAAAATTTGGCAGAAACGGTTCGTAAAACTCGAAATCTTTGGGCCGTCGTGAAGCATCTTGTAGAACCGCAATACAGAAATTGGCGGAAAAATTCGAGCTGTTGGGGCAACTTAGTGATGTGAAAAATTAAACCCGTGCACGTCACTCAAGAACAGCAGAGAATATTGCTGCTGTAGCTGAAAGTGTTAAAGAAAACCCAGGTTTGCCCATTCCTTGTCGTTCTTTGGAATTAGGCATCCCACAAACGCCATTACACCGTATTTTGTATAGGGATTTCGATCTTAAGGCTTATAAAATTCAGTTAACACAAGAATTCAAGCTGATCGATCATCAACAATGTCGTCTCTTTGCTGATTGGATATTTGAAATGCATGAAATTGATCCGGAATTCCATCGAAAAATCATCTTGAGTGATGAGGCCCATTTCCATTTCGGTGGCTTCGTCAACAAGCAAAATTGTCGCATCTGGGGCTCGAAAAACCCAAGAGTTATTGTTGAAAAGCCTCTCTATCCTCAACGTGTGACTGTTTGGTGCGGTTTATGGTCCAGCGGAGTCATTGGATCTTACTTTTTCGAAAATGAGGCTGGAGCAACAGTTACGGTGATTCGATTGTGCTATTAAGAGATGATTAATGATTTTTTATGGCTGGAGTTGGATGGTATTAATCTAGGTAACGTTTTCTTTCAACGGAAAGGTGCTACGTGCCGAACAAGCAACGAAACCATTGATCTTTTACCCGAAACGTTTCCGGACCGTGTTATCTCTCGAAGATGTGATCACAATTGGCCACCGAGATCTTGTGATTTAATACCTTGCGAAAAGGTCTACGCCAATAGCCCAGCGTCGATTGAAGTCCTCAAAGATGGAATTCGTGAGGCTATCGAGGACAAAGGACAGCCACTTTGAGATTTGGTTATGGAAAATTTCATGAAAAGGATATGGTCCTGTAAGCGTGGTCATGGTGGTCATTTGCCTGATGATATTTCGCACTATTAGCGGCATACCGTTTTCTTTATAATGAAATAAACATTGGATCGTTTTCATTCGAAAATGGTGTTTTTATTTTAATAACAAAATAACACCTCTTATTCGAAAGCCCTGTATACCTGTAGGATGAGAATGGCAAATATACCTACAGAAAATTAGAGAATTCTAGGTGACCTGCAGTTATCAAACAGTCTCAAAAGATGTGGCACTAGTAATTTCGCCCGTGATTCCTGAAGCGCTATTAGCATTGGAAAGGAAAAATGTCAAAGAAATGGCAGAGAGAAATGATAGAACTTACGCGCAATGGACTGCACGGGAAGTAACTTTGTCACGCTGGCAAGAGCTATGGCTCGAAAATAAACAAGTTGGGTAAACAAACCTACGCTCATATCAGAAGGGTTTTGTACCCAACTTCTCAGAAATGCAGTCTCCAGCAATGAATAACGTCAAGAAATATGTCAAAGAGGTGTGTACGTTCAAAAGAAAATGCATTGTTTTTCTACTTTCAATGGACGCCATTTTGATGCAAACTGACAAAAATCCCTCAAATCATGAATTCTAAAAAGTATTAATGTTATTGACCTTATTTGAAAATTTCAAGAAGATCAAGTCAAAACTACAGTGACTGATTGGATGGAAAGTCCATAAAATACCAAAATCATGTGTTATTGATGTTTTAATTAGAGAAAATTCAAACGGCGATAACTTCCATGTATATCATTCGATTTTCACCAAACTTACAAAGTTAAAGAATCCTTAGTAGGACTACGTAAATATCTGATGCGATTTTATTGGGGAAAATGTGTAATTTGAATATCATACTATTATTAACAAAGTTGAGTGAATTTCGACTTCTAAGGTTTTTGTTATTGTTGTACTCATTAACAGCTACCACCATAATTCTTTTCAGATTTTTCAGATCACAGGTGTCCAATCGCGAGGGGAGGGGCACACAAATTTTTCGTGTGTTTCCCCACCCTGCGCGTCCCACAAAGCAAAAGGTATCAAATTAAGTTTCGAAAAGTTTTCATCAATACCTTTCATTTGATACCCATATGGGCTATCTTTGAAAAAAAAAATTTCGGGAGCCACTCCCCTGTATGGGGAGACCCCCATTAAATTCCCCTTTAAAATTTTTGGTAGTTGAACTTTGAAGAGAGCAGCACTTTACACCTGGCAGTGTTACCAAATATTGTGCAAGCTTAATGCCACAGTGAATCGTCTGCTAGTTGGAGGGAGGGTATGGTTTTAGCGAGTTGCCAGATGTTTGAGGGTATGGTGCATTTTGGAAGCTCCATATATCCTTCAAATGATGGCGCTTCAGGAAGTCTGTGTGAAGATTTCTACTTCCTATGTTTAAAAAAAAAAATGATAAAAATATTAATTAAAGCAATAATAAAATAGAAGATAAAAGACACTTAATTGGCTTACTTTATATCTTTTGCCCATCTGTGTTGAGTGATGAAACCATGCGCTGCCTCTAATCCTTGCTCTTCACCCCCATTCAAGAGGAAAATAATTGGATGTTTGACTGTCTGCTTTGATTTGGTTAAGCTATTTAACACGGCCAGCATAACTGCTACCATTGAACCATCATCACCTGCTCCTGGGCTTGTGACCACTGAGTCATAATGACTGTTGATCAGAAGAGCGTTAGTATGGTTGGTGTTTTTTGGCGTTATTTTCACAATCACGTTTTGTACCGACTCATAAACGAATGTTTGACCATAGAATTGCGCTTTTCCAGAAACGACTTGATTATCAGTTTCAATCGTGTACAGGCCATTTGATTCAGATATTATTGTCTCGATTTGTTTCATCAGAAACTTGACAGCTGTTATCTCGTTTGCATTACTACCAGTCACTCGCGGGCCAATAGAAGTCAATTCACTTAAGTAATATCTGGCTTTCGAGCCGAGAAATTCTTCTGGGTCAGCCGTCAAAGGACGATCTTCTGGTAGCCAAATGAAGGCTACATAAGAAACACCAAAGGTCAAACATATAAATGTGATAAATGGAATCGACCACAAGCACGCTAGTTTTTCATTTGCCGGCTTTTTCTCCACGAGCTGCTCTTGCGAAGATGTCTCTACCTAGAAAATTAAGTTATAATAATATATTATCAGCTTTTTCTGGGTAATTTTTAGGGGTTTGTAAAATGTATTTCACAAAGTTTCTACTAGTTTTGTATCAATTCTGTCTTCCGGTTCCTGTATCCGGTCGTGACGGTAAGTTTTTTCAGAAATTGTAGCAGTTGCAATCATCAAACTTTGTCACAAGCTCAGATATGGTGCTCTCTATGAATTTAGGTCTTATTAACAATTTGAAAGGTTTCTAAGGGGATCTACCCACATATTAGAGTGACTCTTAAAAAAGATTCGAGTGAGGTATCAAATATTTGAATATTTAGAGTCAGAAATCAAAAAGTTTATTTATGAATGAAGAAGCCGAAGAGGTGGCAAAACGTATGAAAATGTTTGTCCACACTACTTGCGAGCAGACACCAGCTAAAACATAAAGATATGTTCTTATGAGTACGAAGACAGCAAATACATCAAAAACAAAACGCTACCCTTTAACTTCTAAATTTTTTCCACTATGTCCATTACCATTAGATCCTTGCTTTCATTGGAACTGGCTAACGACAACAAAATGTACACATGTTAAATCAACTTGGGCACTAATTTATTTATTGTACATTTAAAACACAAGTGCCTTCTGTAACGAACTATTACAAATGAAATCTAGCTAATCATTAATTACGCTTTAATCTTTGTATTTAAGTTTATTCATTTGGAAAACTTCTGTTTTATTCAAGATTTCACCTCCATTTACCCCTTAACATACCAAGGGCGGTCCTCGAAAGACCCCAGAGGTTATGTTTTTGTGATTCTTCCGTAAATATTTGTATTCCTCCCGGTCATGGTTAGGATAAATATTTCATTGTAATGATTATGATTCGTTATTTCAAAAAAAAAAAAAAAATATGAAAAATAAAAATGCACAGTAGTGTTAGTTCTCTTTTTAGGGTTTTGTAAAATAATTTTACAAAACCCTTCTAAAATCGCGTCCTGTCTGTCCGTCTGTCCGTCTGTCCGTCCGTCCGTCCGTCCGTGTGTCACAGCAATTTTTCTCGGAAACTACTTAAGCTAGAAGCATCAAATTTTGTATGTAGGTGTAAAGTGGTGATCTCTTCAAAGTTCAACTACTAAAAAATTTTGTAAGGTATTTAAGGGGGGTCTCCCCATGTTGGGGAGTGACCCTCCGAAAAAAAAATTTCATTGAAGGTAGCCGATATGGATATTAAATGAAAGGTCTTGATGAGAACTTTTCAAAACAAGTCTTAGTTTGGCAAAGTTTGCTTCAAGGGGCGCACAGGGAGGGGAAATACACGAAAAATTTGTGTCCCCCCCCCTCGCGATTGGACACCTTCCATCCGAAAAATCTGAAAAAAATCACGAATGTAGGCCTTGATGAGTACAACAACAACAAATACGTGAGAAGTCGCAGTTCACTCAACTTTGTTAGTAATAGTATGATTTATCGATTTTATGTTTTCTTGAATAAAATCTTAATGGTACCCTTAAATTCAATGAAATTCAGTACACAGATGTCTATTTATAAGACTGACTTTAGCGAAGTTATAGCTGTTTGAATTTTCCTGTATTACTATGGAACAATATGCGCTGCATGTATTACTCTGGCAACATATGGCTATGGAACAACATGCGCTTTTTATCGACTCACACACTACAGTTTTGCTAGGATTTGCATGAAAATTTCAGGAATGATAGGTGTCATGAATAACTTTGAGAATCAGTTCAGCTAGTGGCATCAGTAATCGTAAAACAAAATAGTGGCTGTTTTAAATGCGAAGATTGAATAATTTTGATATATTTTTTCCCAACTTCAACGTTTAAGGTGCATGCTTTGAACACTTGATTCAATTTAATGAATGACTGAAGCTAAGTACCTACAATTAATACTCATAAGTGAAACAAGTCAAAGAGGCGGGAGGGAGCTTCTAACAAAAGGGCTTTGTAACAACTCTAGGATTCAAAAAAATTGGCTGTTAATCGATGATAACAGTACAGGAGAGTGGCCCCTGAAAAAAAATTCATCAAACGTAGCCGATATGAGTATGAAATGAAAGTTTTCATGGGAGCTTTTCAAAACAGTTCTTAAACTGTCAGTTTTTGCTTCAGTGGGGGCACAGGGGGGAAATATATGAAAAATGTGTTTCCTCCCTCGCGAATGGACATCTGAAATATTTATCAAGTGAGATATTTATGAGTATAACAATAACAAAGACCTCAGAAGTCTAAATTCTTTCAACTTTGTTAATAATAGTATGATCTTCGAATTTCATAGTTTCTCCAGTAAAATCGTCATTGACATGCTTCTTGACTTTATTCAATCTGGTGACTGCATTTTGAAAATTGAATACAAAACCCTTCTGACATGAGCGTGGGTCTGTTTACCCAACTTGTTTCTTAGTGTATTGTGCAAGTATTGTGGTGTATTGTGGTATATATTACATGTAAATTATTACTGGAAAAAATTGATCTTCAAATTTTTTTTTGTTGTACTTTACTCTTATAATAGAAACCGAATATTTGAAATTGTGAAAATGGCCCATCAACAACTATCAAATGATGATATTCTCCGGATCCTGTTTGAATGTGATGCCAGTGATCCAGAAGATATCTTGGATGAATCTGATGCAGAATTCATTCCAGCAGAGTGCAGAATTCATTCCAGCAGAAGATGCATTAGAGTCTGAAGACCATCTCGAAATGAATAGTGAGCACAGTGACACTGCTAGTGAGGCTTCTGATGAGGACTTCAATGAAGGAGATGAATTTACAGCAAAATCTGGTAGAAAATGCACAATTTCGGTGCCCCGCGTTACTCGTCTGTGGCAATGTAACATTGCCAGGAGTTCTCCAGGTCCAACGTGCGCAACCAACGTTGCAACTACAATGGCTGACATTTTCAACTTATTATTAGATGCCCAAACTGTGGAAGCTGTATGTACCTTCACCAATGCTGAAGCTTTACGAGTTGTTAATGATTTCAATGCAAATGCAGCCCAAACAAACAGAAAACTTAGTCAAATGTTGATCCTGTTGAAATAAGAGGTTTTTTTGGTGTGCTGCTGATTGCTGGAGCTCTTTGCTGCCGAAAAGAATCAATCTCTGAAATGTGGACGACGAATGAAAACATTCGTCGTGCTGTTTTTATTGCTGCTATGTCACGAAACAGATTTGCGCTGATCCTTCAGTTTATCAGGTTTGACGATAAATCAACACGTGCTCAACGAAAGGCAACTGATAAACTTGCTGCTATTCGTGAAGTTTTGGATCGGTTTGTAGGACACTGCAAGACACTTTTCGAACCATCTGAAAACATCAACTAGTCGCGTTTTGAGACAGTACATACAACCTAAACCTGCAAAATATGGCACCAAAGTCTGGGTGGCCGCTGACGTGAAGACGTCATATTTGTATAACTTGCAAGTCTACACTAGGAAGCTCCCAGGAAATACACCAGAGAAAAACTTGGGACGCCGCGTAGTATGCGACTTGATGGAACCAATGTTTGGATCTGGAAAAGGTGTCACTACAGACAGTTTTTTTTTCCATCCGTGCCAACTTCAGAATTTTTGCTGGAAATGAACATTACTATGACAGGAACATTAAGAGCAAAAAAGCCTGACATTCCTGCAATGATGGAAAATGCAAAAGGAAGAGACATTCTCTCTCGAAAATTTATCTTCTCAGACAGGGTAGTAGTAGTCAGTTACGTCCTAAAGAAAAACAAAACAGTTCAAGAAGATTCAGTATCCAGTGAAAGCCATAAGAAGCCCAACTTGATATAGAAATACAACCGTACCAAAGGTGGGGTGGATAATGCAGACAAGTTGGTAAGAGAATATACTTGTGCCAGACGTACCTCGAGATGGCCTCTGAGACTTTTTATGAACATGCTTGACATTGGAGCACTGAATGCCTTCATAAATTGGATATCGAAAAACAAAGACTGGAACAGTAGCCAGAAAAATTGCGGATATCGATTCCTGTTGGAGTTAGGGAAGGTGCTGGCCAAACCCAACATTCTTTGCAGGGCAACCAATCAAACTGGTCTCCATCTTCCAGTTGTCAGAGCAATTGAAGCTACGGGAGCATTTTTTGCACGAAATACTGCAGCTCAAAGCATACCATCGACATCATGTCTGCAGAAGTAGATACAGAGGAGGGGAAGATGTTCATACTGTCCTAGAAACATAGACAGGAAGGTCAATACAGTCTGCAGGGAATGCAATCGATTTGTCTGTAAAACATACAGGAAGATAATTACAACCGTAATATGTGCCAAGAATTGTAGCAGTAGCAACGAATGATTCCGATTTATTTTTGTGAAGTTATGTAATATTATAAAGATTTTATTTCCCAATATTATGAAGGAAATGTTGAAATAAAGGGAAAAAATAATGCACACAATTCTTGTTTAACTGAAATATATTTCCAGACACCTAAAAACTCATTTTGAATAGTCTTACACAAGAAACAGTTGAGATATAATGGAAAAACACTGGGGTCCTCAGGAGACCCCAGCTTGGTAAACAACACAGACGAAATAGGCTGGGTATGTTAAGGGTTATACAACGTAATAACTGAATGCTATCATATCCAATTTTATGATCTTCCTTTTTAAATGTTTTGGTACCGTAGTTCAAGCTCCAGCAATTTTTTTTCGTAGCTATTTTTGAAGATTATGTTAAAAAATAATTATGGTCTTTGACATCGGTAACATCACCGCTGATGAAAATAGAATTCAAGAAAGATGGGCATTCTATTTCAAGAGCGTTCTTAATTTTCCCCACGGCTCCAGAGTACCGGAGACTCAAGATATTCCCAGATAGCTTCTATTGGCTCTATCAGCTCTAGATTGCGTTTCCTCCACCATCAAACCCCAAAAGTATAATAAAGCGACGGACATCGATGATATTCTAGTGGAGCTCATTAAATATTGTAGAAGTAGCGATGCTCTTAGTAAGGAGATGTACCGAAAACGCCTGTTCAAAGTACAGAGAAGAGGAGCACTGAGGATAGCATCTTTGTATATGACACTCTCTGATTCGGTGGTGAGAATTATTGGAGACATCTATTGCCCCATCAGCTGTTGATGACGTTCTTTCCACCATCAAACCCAAAAGAATAACAAACCGCCGGGCATCGATGAGATTTCAGTGAAACTCATTAAATATTGTAGAAGTGGTATTTAGAAAGCCATCTATAGAGTTATCTAGCACATTTGGCAACAAGAACATATACCAAAAGAGTTAAGCCAATCAATGGTAGTCCCTATCCACAAAAAAAAGGTGACAAGCTATAGTGCAAAAATTTTAGAAATACACCAGTGCTTTTTACGGTGTACAAAATATTTTCAAAGATGTTAGAAAATAAAGTCAGATCATACGCCAACAGTATTATTGAGGAGTATCAAGGTGGTCTTAGTGCGGGTAGATCGATAATAGACCAATTGTTCACAGTAAAGCAAGTATTTGAGAAACGCTGAGAGTTCATCATAGACGTACACTAAATTTTCGTTGACTTTAAGCAAGTAAACGACACTGTTGATCGAAACGTACTGTACCAAATAATGCTTTGCTTTTGTATCTCAGCCAAATAAATCCATCTTACTAAAATGACTATGACTTCAACCACTTCGCAAGTCCACACCAACAACCAACTCACCGATGCTTTTGATAGAAATATTGAACTAAAGCAGAGGGATGGGCTGGCCGTTTGCTTTTCAATTTAGCTCTAGAATATGTCAAAAGCAAGCCACTTGTCGGTAGAATAGGTACGTTACTACACAAGTCAAACCTATGAAGACCACGTCAATAATTTGTCACGGTCTCTGACAGCCGCCAAAGAACTTTTCCTGAAACTCGACAGGGAAGCAAAACTAGTTGGGCTTCAAATCAATGAGACGAAACCAAAGTTCATGAAGCAGTCGAGGAAAAATACCTGCAACACACAAAATATGATACTCGGCCAATACAATATTGGAAATGTTGGCAAATCCGTGTTTTTGAGCCACAATAACGTGGACTAGTAAAAAAGGGACGAGATAGGCTGAAGAATACAGCTCGCAAGTTAAGTTTTCTATTCTGATTTGATAATGTTGAAGACCAGCTGCAGACACAGGGAAAGAAAGCTCCACATACTCAAATCTGTGATAAGAGCTATGTTAAACTATGGATATGAAATAGGGACCCTATTTTAAGTATTCGCAAAGCTACTGAACGCCTTTGAGACATGGGTGCTGAGGCAAACAATTGGAACAAAGTTAGATGGAGCCAGTGGCGAATTCCATACAACCATGAGGTGTATGAAAGTTTTGGTGAGCTGGAGGTCTGAATGATTGTAAGATTGCGGAAGCTACAATGAGTTGGCCACATGAATCGTGTTGGTGAACGGTGGATACCCTAAAAGGTATTTGTTGGGAGAACCAAAGGGCGGAGACCAATAGAAAAACCGAGAAAATGCTGGTCTGATTCCGTCGACAAAGACAGTCAATCACGGCTCGAATTTCAAAATTCGAGGACACGGTCGACGGACCAAGACAGTTGAAGGCAATTGTTGCAAGGAGTGAAGGCCCAGGAGGGCCTGTAGTGCTACAAAGAAAAATAATAAGACAGCATTGACGAAAGTGCCTTGTACGAAATGTTGCTTGCTTGGCACACCAACAAAAGCAGTCCACAATTTCATACTGACCACAGAGTCCCAAAAACAGGTCAACCATAAACCAACAGATAGTTTCATAATGGAATTCAGCTTAAAATAATAGGATGGGCTTGCACCAGTGCTCTTTAATATTGCCTTAAAATACATTTTCAAGAAGCTATGAACCTAAACTTTGATGCACTAATTATAAAGCCACACAATTTTTAGCATATGTTGATTTGGTAACTATTATGGCACGTTTAATCCCAGAGACCATAGGAGAAGTTTTGAGTCGAGAATCTGTAGCGAAATGATTTGGTCTATAAGTGAATGAAACGAAAGCTAAATTCATGACCCAAGCAAGTCAAAACACACTACTGAGACAATATCTGACTGTAAGAAACTAGAATCTCAAAAGGGTGAATAATTTTATATATTTTGGATCAAACCTGAATAGCAGAGGCGCTGACAAGGATGATATTGGATGCTGCATACCATAATTCCATATCTTCTTTCCTAATATCCAGAATTACGCACAGGCAAAACTAACTCCGTCTGTACAAATCACTTTTCAAGCCTGTTCTGTTATATTGAAGTGTAACATGGACCCTTCCAAGCGAATTCAAAAAGCAGTGAACATAATTGAATGCAAAGTGCTTTGGAAAGTTTACGGCCCAGTGAAGCAAGAAACAGAGTGGAGACTATGTTAACATGATGAGTAGAATGATTTTTTTTGAAGAACCAAATGTATCCGTTTCCGAAGAATATTCAAGGGTAGCGGTTCGGAACAGTGACTTCCAGGCGGTGGGCTGTGGACGGGGTGATGATTTTGTGTGGGGTTGATGCTCAGTGACCACCTTCTTCAGTGTATGCCTAATGCCAAACGAATCGAAATTATCTTTCCAAGCCAAGCTCAATGCTTTGGAGGGCGTGTCTCGAACGCAGACGGCAACGTGCTCATTGAGGGAGACTTCAACGCTAAAATAATCGAAAGGGGCATGCCTCAAACAGACCCATGAGAAATAAAGAAGGCTGCCAGGGCTTACTAAACACCGGAAATTCACAAACTTTCCACCGTATTGGGTGTGAAGGAACCATACCGGATGTGACATTTGACTCAGAGTCCTTGGTATGGAAGATACGCAATTGGAGAGTATTAGCGGACTACTCAGCTGGTGATCATCAGTGCATTTTGCTTGAGATCAGTGATGTTGTCTCCCGACGTACGTTTTCTCGACTTTCTACAATTGGTTGAAACATCTGAAGGATGAATACCGAGAGGTTTGTCGAGGTGTTCAGGGTATGTGCTCCGCTGCAAGAAGGTTAGCAGGGGACGGAAGAACTGGCAGTTCAAGACGCGATGAACTTAACTATGAGCATCATCACGCTTGCTTGCAACGCTTCTATGCCCCTTCAAAAAGCCCGGCACGGCAAGCCCCCAGTGTAATGGTGGTCGTCTGAAATCGATGAAAAGCGAAGGGAGTGGCATAACCTTCGGCGTGAGGTTCATTGGACACGAAACCATGACGATACATGAAACGTGGTAGCAGCATTATATGCCTTTGCAAAATATGCCTTTGCCAAACGATTGAAAACAGCAAGGTTTGCTGCTGGCAAGATCTAGTGGACATTGTGAAGAAAGATACATGGGGCCTTGACGACAAGCTTTGATGCTCTTGATGCTCTTGATGCTCTAAGTCTTGCATACACCATGTGGAAAAGATGGATGAGATGTTGCGGGCACAATTTCCTGCCCAACCCGTCCATGTTGGCACTTTCCATACTGAAACAGCAGTCAAGTGGCCACTCTTCACAATGCCGTAACTGAAAAGGCAGAAATTTCTTTGAAAGCGATGAAGGCTCCAGGTCCTGATGGTATTCCAGCTAAAGTGTTGAAGCTTGTCTATCACTATTGTCTTGATTTATTGCTCAGCACACTAAGCGCTTGCCTATGGGATGGGATTTTTCTGATAGTGGCGCAGCCCGTTATCCACGCAAGACACCGCTGGGAAAGTGCTAGAAAAACTTATTGATTGAAGACTCACAGACTTGATTCGCGCTCCTGAGGACCTCTCTTCTCGGTAGTATGGCTTAAGAGCAGGACGGCTGAAAAGGCTGCTTTAGTAGTATCGGCTCTGAGTTGATTTATGGCCAACGTAGGGGACTCAACCTATCAGGAAGATTCCTATTGATGAGTGCTACTCAGTCAGTGCTACTGTAGGGAGCAGAAATATTGGGTTATACCCTCGCAGAGAGGTATACCGAAACTACCTGTCACAGGTACAGAGAAGAGGAGCACTGAGGATAACATCTTCGTATCTGACACTCTCTGATGTGGTTGTGAGAGTTATTGCAGGCGTGACACCTGTTGCTCTTCTTACTAGAGAGCGTTGCGCTATTTACTTGCATCGAAATGAGGATGCAAGGGAGACGGTTGTCCACGAGGGAAGACAGTGCTCACTCAACTATTGGCAGCAGTCTTGGGTGAATCGTACGAAGAAAAGGTGGACTGCGTACCCTATCCTGGATGTGAGACTGTAGCTCAATCGAAGGCATTGGTAGATTGACTTTTATCTGACCCAGCTTTTGACCGGTCATGTGTGCTTTCAGTCTAACCTTCACAAGATTGGTAAGTCACGGTCCCCCGATTGTCGGTTATGCTCAGGAGGGAAGACAATGCCAACCACACATTTTTTGCGTGCACGAAATGGGACAAGCTACAAAAGAGTCTATACAGGGAGGTGAAGCTGCTCACCTCGGATAGTATGGTCGCGGTAATGCTCGAATCGGTTAACAAATGGAACTGGGTGGCACATTATTTTCGGGCAGTCCTAAAAGATCGAAGGGTCTCACTGCAGTTGGGGGCATTGGGGCTGGGGGATTACTTTTTCGGCACTTCCTTTTCTTCTCTCTCCTCGCACTAGGAGAGGGATGCTCCAGCTTGAAGGTGCCTCACGACGTAGCGAAAGTAATGTGTCAAACGGTTCTAGGTTGGGTTATTGAGTTGACTGGGGAGATGTTTAATGGGTGGTTCTGTCGCTTGCAAGCATGGAAGTCCCACACCCAGTGTGTAAATGACATTCGCCTTCCAAGCACAAAAATATAGGGTAGCGCACAAGGTAGACATCTATTAGAAAGATCAAAGGCTCGATAGGGAGACACTTTAAAAGCTGACAGCAGACCCTCGCTAGGAGTGATCAACAGATGAATGAGGTCACAGAGCCGAGACAGCTGAAGGAAATTATTCCTGGAGGCCAAGTCTAAACTTGGGCTGCTTACTATAGGTAACTTCATGTGTAAATTTCAACTAAAGAGGTTGAAAATGAAGAATACATATTGGACGCATATCAATATATGTATAACTTAGTCAAAACTGTATACCTTAGTCAAAAACTGAGCTTTAACGTATTCTTACACATTTTTTGGTTATTTTGATTTGAATGTTTTTTGCCCAAATTTTGAATTTTAGAAAAATTAAAATAAAGCAATTTTGGATGTCGTTAAAAAAGTGGAATAGTTTTCATGGAATCATTGATAAATTGATTTCCCCATTTGGACCTAATTATTTTCAATATGTTCAACATAACGAATAGAAGAGGACTAAGTGAATTGGCACCGATATTATGAGATTTTTTTTACCCCTTGTAAAGCATTTTTAAGTCAGGTTTTAAGTTTTATTCTGAACGTATTTTTTCGATGATTCAAGAGATTGTTAGTATTATCAATGGTGCAGCTTCTTTCCTTGTTTTGATTACATTTATTGTTTTATGTTTTTTTTTGTTTTTTGCTTAAGCACTGCAGCCCCTTTTGGACCTTCGCTAAGAGATAGTTAGAGTATCTCATTACCATGATAACATATTTCGGCACTTGGAAAGGTTATATAGCCAGTACCACGCTTTAACCGTGTATCCAGCTGCGATACATTCTGATTTTAAACCAGTACGTATTATAACTGAACAGGATTATAGTCCATCCGAAGAATCACTCAAAAACGATCTCGTTGTCACCAATGGGACTCAAATCAGGGACCTTCGGCTTACGCAGCGAGTACTCTAATCACACTTTATTTAATTTTTTAAAACGGATATTATTAATTATGTGTTTTATTCAACTTTTGCTTTTTAAGCCACAATAAAGACCGCAATTGTTTTGAAACTTTCACAAAAATGCAGTTCCATTAAACCTGATCCAAAAGATAATAAATACCAAATCGAGATAATAAAAACCAACCGAGTCGCCATTTACTTATATTGTAGAGCTGGATATTGTAACACTTTATTCACTATTGTATCCACGGTTTTTATCAATAAAATAAAAATTTTCCCATTCTTTTGAAATATTCAACACGACAACTAGAATCTTTGAATTTGAATTTAAGGCTTGAAATAAGGAGTTCTATTTGCCTTATTTTCATGTTTAAATACAGAAAATTTCGTCTACAAAAATATCAAAATTTTAACAAACAATTAATGGACTTTCCGATGAAAAACACTCAAAACTTACGTTCGTCTCTGATGAATCCATATTGACCACTGCAATGGATAAGATTCCTTGACTGGTAAGGAATCAAATTTTTAAAAAACGTCAATTTAATTGATACGGAAGTAGTTATCTATGATCATTATCAACTGTTTAGTGGGCATTGTGATCCAAATCATAAATTTTATCATTAGGGGACTCACAGGTAATAAGCTAATAATATGCTCCATTCAGAGCTTATTTCAATCGAGAAATCTGGTATTATGATAACATATAAATCAAAACAATTAGAGGTAGTCAGATTGCATCTGTTAATCATGCTGCACTGGAATCCCCGTAAAATAGAAAATAGTTGCTAATAAATAAAATAACTTTCAGGAAACATCAAAGTCAAGTCCAAAATACCTTAAAAAGAAATGAATAAATTTCATGGAAAGATGCCAAATCAGTTTTTGCTATTTTATTCATGGTATTTATTATGATTTCTTCAAATATTTTTTTGGCACCGCTTCCATAAAATTTATTTTGTCTCTTTAAAAATTTTTTAAATTTATTTTCTAATTTATGATTTTTAATAGCAGAATTATTATTTCATTTTGCAACTGAATTTGGGTAATGCATTGATCAGAATTTGTTTTGAAAAATATCAAAATATTTTATGGTCGTTTCCACAATCATTGCCTTAATTAATGACACGAAGTTTTAAATTTCTTAGTCCAATATATTATATTATACAGAAAGTAAAACAATCACGTCTAAGACTAATTGAACACTTAAAAAAAATTGTCATTGTTATAAACTTTATCCAGAAACTCACAGAAAACTTCCGCTCAGTTTTTCTGCCATTAAAACTCATGTTTGTGTTGATAGCAGGTCCCTTTGAACCCCTCCTATGAGGATCCTTTAGAGAAAAAGTTCAATAAATGATGGCTTGAAAGTATTTCTCTAGCAATTGCTTTAATCCAATGTAACGTTTCTTTCCAAAAGTTTTCGCCATTTTAATGCATTATCATAAGAACGATGTACCCAATCACAAAAAAATAGACTTTCAGGGATACGGATTAAAAGTGGCTAAAAATTTTTTTTTGGTTGTTTGAGTTGGGTATGAAGTGAAAGGTTTTGATAAAAATCGTAAGAATCTGAAAGAAAAAAGTCATTTGATGCATCAGGCGGTCCAGGGAGAAGCAAAATATACCAACATTTTGTGACTTGGACACTCTTGAGCCGAAAAATCTGAAAATAATCACAAAGGTGGATTTTAATGAGTACAAGGGCAACAAATACCTCAGAAATCAAAATTTCTTCAACTTTGTTAATAACAGTATGATTTTTAGATCCTACATTTTCACGTATTATATAGATCAATAAAAAATCTTGATTCTCACAAAATTTCATGAAAATCGAATCATAATTGAGTGAGTAATTGTATTTCAATTGTATGGGACTACAGCAACAATAACATGTTTTTATCTTCTTCGTAGCACCACAGTCCTTTTCGGGCCTTCGTTTAGAGATAGTTAAAGTATCTCATTGTCATGATCTAATGTATCGGCACTCCGCAAGGTGATATGATAATTATCACGCTTTGGCCGTGTGTCCGCCCACCCAACTACGATACGTTCTGATTTTAAACCAGCACGTTTCATAACTGAACAGGCTTATAGTCCGTCCAAAGAACCACACGAACTAAATCTCGTTGACGCCAACGAAACTTGAACTAGAGACCTTCGGCTTATGGGCTTAGTGCTCTAAGCACTAAGCCACATGTGTTTATGATTGTCACATATTTCAAATTGACCCAGGCACTTTTATTTTCCCCCAATTTTCATGAATATTTAAGGAATAGTGTCTAATTTAAATATGTTCAATCGGCTGAGCATACAGAAAAATTATTTAAGCTCGATAAAACTGGCGGCTACAATGTGCTTATGAAAGCTACTTACCGTCGTGGAACGTGGACTTTTTTTATATTTGCTCCGCAACTAATTCTGAACATTTTCATTAATTAAATCTAAATAGTGCTAAGTATAAAATAAAATAGTGTTAAATGTGTGTCTTTATTTATAAATAAATCCAAGTATTTATATTTTAAAGTTATAGCAATCGTGACCCAATTGTTCCATAAGCTCAATATCGACGTTTTGTACCAGTGACCCCATTTCTGTGATCGACTGACCATCGTGCTTTTAATGAAAGTTATATTTATATTTGAACCGTAAGCACATTTTACCGCTTTTTAATTTCGTGATGAATCTGCTTTTAATTAATTTATTGATTCTACTGATTTGTGCTGAATCTGCAATTTGTGATAATTGGGTGTTGGTTTTTGTATTGAGCAATTACATAAACAATCATACAACCTTGACTTTGAATTGCCAGAACTCAACTATTATTTAAAAAAAAAGAAAATGAATTTCAAATGCGATCTCGCCAATTGTGTCGCATTCGATCACACATTTAAATATGTGATATGTAAAAGTTTTTGTAAGAGAAAAGTGCATGGTGCGTGCATGGATGCTCCAAGGGATTGGTTTTATCCCTATTTCAAGTCGCATTTCATCTGCTTGGACTGCCAAAACGTTGAGGAGAAATTTGAAGCTGTTTATGATCAAATAACTGATCGAATTGATGTCCTCATCAATGAAAAAGGTCAACTGAATGCCCGCCAGAGCTCAAAGTTCTGAGCAAACGATGAAAACTTTGTGGAAATGGCTACTTGCTTTGATGATCTTGCTTTGACGCTATCAAGTAGCTATAACAATATCACAAGAGCTCTTGAATCAGTTGACAAACGCCTCACTTCGATGAGAAACCTAATTTCCAATCTTAATCTTCCGAGCACTGAAGACTTGAAGAAAGACAGCATGAAAGAGTTACTGGAAAATCTATTGATGAAGATACCAGCGCAACAACAAAATAGCACACTCCTCTCTGAGGTATTAGCGAAAATCGAAGTTCTACATAAACGATTCGCCTCTTTTGAAGAAACAGTGCATGGCTTTTCGGTAACTCAAAAAACCGCAATATTTCCCGAAATCAACGCGCCGCATGTTCCCTATTTAACTGATACACAGCCCAGTAGTCCACTATCACCAAGTCCAAAAAGCCCCAAGTTCACCTACAAACTTGGAACCTTGTGGTCAACAGAAGAGTGGGATAATTGCATCAAAAGACTTGCGGATTCAAATCAAGAGGCAAACTTCGGCACTTTCTATGTAAAAGGAAGTAGAAGGATTTGTCATGAGGCCATAATTCGAAAAACAATTGAAAATGACCTTCTAATCAGTGTATGTAGAGTTGAGCAGCTAGCTTACCGCAATCAGCAAAAACGTGGCTTCAAAGTTTTGATTCCAACGCGATATGGCTTTTCACGAGTTTCAAGAAGAAGAATGGTATTTGTTGCTGGTGCGGCGTGATTTTGAAGAAATGGATTGATCAAATCGCGAGCCCTGGATCCAAGGACAGTATAAAAATAAGTAGCGCTAAGTATGTATGTAAGCCCATTACCCTTACTAAAGGTCCAATAGCAACTTCTAACATTAATCCTAGCCTCAATCCCTATTCTCTCCTTCGAAACGCTTGAATGCCTTCAACACTTCGGATAACTGTAGCACTTTGGTTGCTGACCCAAAACTTCACTCTATTAGCGTTAGTGCTGGTCAACTGGAAACAGTCATAGACGCAGAGGCGTCTACTACACAACACCTAGAAGCAGCTTCCTCTTTAAACTATAAATCTTCTACTAAACGGGGCACTTAGAGTAACGTCGTGCGTGGAGAAGATTTAATTCCAAATTCTTCCAGGTCAATTTTACACCCCATATCATTTGCACCTACTCATAACAACCAATCCTTTTTAGACCCGTTGTTGCCGCTCACAGTCAAGGCCACTATAGTTTCGGGTGCTGACCTCGAAAAAAGATATTTAATATGTCGACTTAGAGGTAATAAAATTTACGAATCGGTTCGGCTCTACCTGTCATATATGCACAAGGCATCAGAAACCACTTGCATAGATGGGAAAACGAAAACAAGTCTGAAAATTGTGATACAGAAAGAAGGTCTTCCAATTGATCTGAATGCTCTCCGGCTTCTGTATTTTTTCTACCATGAAGAACTAGGTATCACCGTTAACCAGGCAAAAAAGATCTCGAAACCTACGCATCACATTTTAGTTCAAATCATATCTCGTCATTGCAAAAGGCAAGGGAACAGCATTATAAATTTTTTCGTCCCCAATAAGCAGAAGATTTGAAAGTTATTTTACCATAACTGTGGTGGTATACGTAGTAAGTTAAACAAACTTTTTCTTGACGCAAAGTCGTGCCATTTTAATATCCTCGCCCTTTCCGAAACATAGTTGAATGATTCTCACATTAACGAAGAGATCCTTGATAGTGACTGGAATATATACAGAGACGATAGAGATGGCAAAGCACAGGACAATCACGAGGAGATGGTGTTTTAATTGCAGTACACAACTCCTTTATGAGTGAGCTAGTAAATTCCACGCAATACAAATTATTCCAACATAAAGTGGTTAAAATAAAGCTGGGAAGATTTATTTATATATTGGCGTTTTTATGTCCCCCCAAATTCTAACGATACTGTCCACGACGACGGTTGTCAAATTGTTGCTGAAATTGGTGCAACTACAAATGAAGAAGATAAGATTATAATTACTGGTGACTTTAATCGTCCAAACTTAAAGTTTGTGGTCGATGAACAAGACGCCCTCCTTCCCCCTATCAATCTCATAAATAGTACTTATTTCAATCTCATGAGCACCTTTTATAGTAACGATTTGCAGCAAGTAGCTCATACTCGTGTACCCAGTCAAAATGGTAGATGGCTAGATCTTATTTTCTCTAACTCTTACGATGAAGTAGTGGTCAGTTCAACTGATGACAACGAGCATCTGTTTTCTAATTCAGTTCATCACTCCGCTTTTAGCGTTGAATTGTCTACTTCTGATACTTCTAATTCTATATCGTACAATTCCACTATTGTATATGACTTTCGTAATGGCAATTACGATCAAATCAATTGTCATTTATCCCGAGTAAATTGGAATGACACTTTGTCAACGTTAGACTTGGATACAGCATTATCCACCTTTTATAGCATCATCTTTGGCGACATGGCTTCAGAGCCATGGCTAGAAAGAGATCTCCGGCATTTACGCAACGAGAGAAATAAACTTTACGCAATAATGATGCCAGCGATGAGATCAAGAGTAAGTATAACGAGATCGCTCTCGAATTTAAACTAAAATCCCAAGAGGCATATCAATCGCACATTAACGTTGTAGCGGAGGAAAATATTTCCAATCCAAAAAAGGTTTTTTGACTTCGTAAATGTTAAGCGTAAAACTCATGGCTATCCTTCGATTATGACATACAAAGACTCGACGTCATCTTGTGTAGAAATACTCGCAGATCAGTTTCAGCAATTTTACTCGAACTCTGCTACTCCACTAAACCTAGAGCCTCCGGAACAATCGTCTTGAACCCTTGTAGAGAACATGTCGATTTCAGAAGATGAAATTCTCCAAGCTATCGAAGATCTCGATCTAAATAAAGGACCTGGCCTAGATGAGACTCCACCCTATTTTTTGGCCCATTGCAAAAGTGAACTGACCAGACTCCTCTTCATTATTTTCAATGAATTCCTATCTAGTGGTATCTTTACTACAATTTGGAAGCCATCCTTTATAACACCAATACATAAAAAAGGTGAAAAACGGCTTGTCGTGAACTACAGGGGCTGGTATCTTATCTGCTATCCCAAAACTTTTTGAAAAAATTATTATTAGTAAAATTTCCCCCATTATCGAACCATTTCTTAATGAAAAGCAACATGGTTACCGTAAAAACAGGTCTACTACCACTAATCTAATCACTTTGACGTCAGATATTCTTTGTCGAATGGAGCAAGGAAATCAGATTGATGCCATATATACAGATTTTAGGAAAGCATTTGATAGAGTGAACCATGGAATTTTGTTGAAAAAACTCCGTAGCTTCGGCAGATCAGGTTCAATACTAAGCTGGATTCAGTCTTATTTGAAAGGCCACACACAATTTGTCAAGTTTCAAGGGCAGTTGTCGCGTGAGATCAATGTCGCCTCTGGGGCTCCTCAGGGCAGTCATCTCAGTCCACTTCTCTTCAATATTTTCATCTCAGATCTTTCGGAAGCGCTGTCTGATATTTCGCACCTTTTTCATGCTGACGACCTCAAACTATATCACAGTATACAATCTTTAACTGATGTACCTTTTCTTCAATCCAAACTAACCGCCCTCCACCAATGGTGCGATATGAACCATCTTGAACTAAATCTGGAAAAATGTTACGTGATAAGCTTTTCAAGAAAAAGGAATGTCGACACATATAACTATGAAATTAACAACACACAACTGCGAAGAGTTGATGAAGTTGTAGACCTTGGCGTAGTATTAGACGCCAAACTCAGATTCAACCGTCACTACGATGAAATTTTGTTCAAAGCTTAGAAGATGCTGGATTTTATTAGATGGGGGGGCGAAAGAATTCATGAATATTTGGCCAACAAAATCCTTGTTTGCCTCGCTAGTCCGTCCTATTCTCGGCTCCATAGTCTGGGACCCTATATACGACATCTACAGCCGTAGGCTTGAGTCTGTACAAAAAAAAATTTTACTCTTTGCCTTAAGATCTCTGTACGACCCGACTTCTTTTCACAACCTACCATCTTATGAGGACCGACTTCGAACATTAAACCTGACATCACTCGCTTCCAGAAGAGTCGCTTTGTCTGCATGTCTACCTTTCGACGTAATAAGGTACAATATTCAAGTTACTGATTTGTCAGACAAGATACACTTTCACGATCCTATTAGAGTCGCGAAACACATTCCCATGTTGACCACGAGTACACACCACACCAATTATGCAGACAATGAGCCGGTTAACTGATGCTGTAAGGCATTCAATAAGTTTAGCGATCTGTATTCCCCAACCACTTCCAAGTCCTGTTTTAAATCCAAAATATTAAAAGTCCGCAATTCCTCGACTACATAATTAAGATTGTATTATTGTATTGGTATTTTACTTCAGTTAAATTTGATTTGTATTTTAAAATGGGCCTTGTTTGGCGACTGAATAAATGAATAAATAAATGAAAGAAACTGTGCATCTTTTGCATAAATTAGAACGATTTTTTCTCCAAGTATTGGATGAATGATTCAAGTTACCGAATCGCTCTATAAGAAAATTTGTTTCAAATCCTAGAATGGTTACAAATACCTTTTGGTAGGAGCAGTCTCCTGCTTACTCAACTTGTTTTATCTGAAATTTGTTGCGGGTGCCTTTTGATTGAGTTCAGAGGTAAGTTTCTGAATAAGATTTTTGGAAATTTTGTAGAAATGGACTACTGGTTGTGTATTTTCATGTGTGATTTAAAAATTTGATGCTGCTTATTGATGAAACAAACTTAATAATTTACACATCATCATGCTAAATAGGAGAGATGGTTGCTCATACTGGAGGTGATGTGGTGCGGTTGCCATTTCACCCATCAATAATATTTTTTCTTCATTATATATATGATGCTTGCTAGTTTGAACTTAGTGAACTAATATACCCCATATTTAAGTAGAAAGGATGACAACAATTTATAAAACAAGAAATCTTCCAAATATGCAAAATGGACTGAAAATCAGCTTGAAGAGGCATTGCAGAGCGTTAAAAACGGATTTTTGTTTGATTCAGCATCTAAAACCTTTGGAATACCCGCCACAACTTTGAGACGGATCCTTAAAAGAAATGTGGAACAAATCCACTATTCGGTATACCATCCTGTTTGGGCGAAGCAATAGAACAAAAAATAGTTGATCATATCAATAAACCACAAGCCCATGGATTTACACTCACTAAAACTAAAGTTTGCCGAATCATTTACGAGCCGGCGGCAATAAACAAAACTATACACAAATTCAATTGTGATCGTAAAATGGCCGAAAAAGATTGGTTTTCGCTTTTTAAGAGTCACCGTCGCAATTTAGCCATAAAAAATCCGTAGGCTTTTCATTGGCAAGAGCAACGGGCATGCAAGAAGATGAAGTAAAAAGCTATTTTAGTCTTCTGGAAAAAATTCTACAAGATAATGATTTAATGGGAAATCAAGGTTATAAGTTGAGCAACTGACTGTAGCACGTCTTAGCTGCAAAAGACTCGAAAAATGTTGTATCAATCACTTAAAGCGAAAAAGGAGAAACGATAACAGTTATTGCTTGTTGTAATGCAGAAGTAAATTTTATGCCACCTCCTTGGGTATTCAGGGGTAGGGAAAACAAAAAAGCAGACTTTGAAGATGGTATGCCACCTGGTTCAATTGTTTAAATGGGGGGGACCAACAGCTACATGCAAGACAAACTGCAGTAGATATGCTAAAAAAAACTTGCATAAGCAAAATGAGTTTCCACGTACACCTTAATATATTAAGACAAATTCAGACAAAAAACTTACGGATAACCTACTTACAATGACAAAGGTTGACAAAAAGCATACAACGG
Source organism: Odontomyia ornata (assembly GCA_963969285.1). Lineage (NCBI taxonomy): Eukaryota > Metazoa > Arthropoda > Insecta > Diptera > Stratiomyidae > Odontomyia > Odontomyia ornata. The sequence goes on along the minus strand of OZ017738.1, from coordinate 438,392,634 downwards.
TGATTCTAAAAACAATGGCCAACGTACAAAAAACAACAGACTTCATTAACGCTAACGGATACTAACTGGTTAACAAAGATCCCACTTATAAGTTCCAAGCAGGCTTACGTACTGCTATTATACAATCCCCACTAATCATTCTTCCTAATACTAAGCACTGCTACATAAACCCAAATCCATCTACACCACCCTTGAAAGCACATCCTAAGCTCTATAAACCCAATATCTATATCCAGCATGTTGTCAATTACCGCCCAGTGCCAGCATACCCCTTAGCAAGGTACTTGGATAGTGACTCATGTCATGCATTTTAACAAAAAATATACATTAAAGAATAGCCGTGATCTAGAGAACTTTACCTACTCTTTAACATTGACTGACACATGGCGGCTTTTATCACTAGAGATCATCAATCCCTACACGTCCATAACCGTCGATAAAACACTGATCACGCTTAAAGAAAAATTTTCATTCAACAACAGCCAACGATTCACAAATCAACTACTCAATCTCATAACGACCACAATCAAGCCGAACTTTTTTATGTTCAATAATAACACATACAGGGTCTGAATAATAAGTAACCGGATTGACCTCAGGAAATTTTTTATTGGCAAAATATATACAATTTTTCTTTATAAATCTTCAAAGTAATCCCCATTGGAGTTGATAACACGCTGATACCGGATTTTCTAATCCCCGAACGCTCCCTGGAAGTCGGCAACCTCGATGCTGTCTAGAGCCCTCGTCGTAGCACGTTGAACGTTTTCCAGAGTCCCGAACCGCGTCCCCTTAAGGTGTCTCTTGATCTTGGGGAACAGAAAGAAGTCCGCTGGTGCCATATCCGGGCTAAAATGAGGCTGTGGCAACGTTACCCTCGACTGTTTGGCCAACTGCTCGGTGACGAGCAGGCAGGTGTGCGATGGAGCAATGTCGTGATGGAGGATCCACGAATCGCCAATCTCCGGACGGACTCGGTAAACCCGGGCAGTTAGTCGACGGAGCACCTCTCTGTAGTACTGGTCGTTTACAGTTTGGCCGGGTGGCACAAACTCTTTGTGAACAATGCCTTTCACGTCAAAGAAAGCAATGAGCATCAACTTCACCTTCGATTTGCTCATGCGCGCTTTTTTCGGTCGTGGTGACCCCGGTGTGTGCTACTCCGAACTCTGCCGCTTCGTCTCAGGATCGTATTCGAAAACCCTCGTCTCGTCTCCTGTAATAACGTGGTTAAAAAACTCTGGTTCGGTTGCTCGATCGTACGCTCCATTTTCACTTCGACGACGTAACTGAACGCGCACTCCGCTCTCGCTCGATGCTATCTCTCCAAGCGCTTGGAAGCAACTGCCACAGCCCGGTTCCGTTTACCTAGACCCCCACCACCACTAAAGCACCAGATACCGATTAGCAGACGATTTGACGGCGCGGGTTACTTATTATACAGACCCTGTACAGTGCCAAGGACACTTTGGGTATAGGACATTCAATGTCCTCAATAATGTCAGAAATATTCTTATGATATTTGGAGGAGGTCTTTATTTCCAAAATTGTTAAAAGATTCAATGTACAATAATATTTTACTGCTCATATGTGAATGCCTGTTTCATCGTGTTAACTCACAAAAAAATAAACAAGATGAGCTACCTACATGAATGAAATACAGCCGAATATAAATTTCACAATAGAAAAAGTAACAAATCAATAACTTAACTATATAAACCTGACCGTGACACGTAAACAAATACAATTAAATTAAAAAATATATTGAAAACTAAATACAATTGATGATACCATTCACGTTACATCTAATCACCCACACAATATAAACTGACAGGGTACAAATCCATGGTCAACTCCTCCCCATGGCTTATTGCATCACCCGCAATCTTTAATTCTAGTGTGCGCTGATTTTAGTTTGGGAACAGTCCAATGGATGAAGAACCTTCCTTTCTCTGTTTTATGAATCGATGCATCTTCTTTATCTCTCTCTTCGTTTGTATCGCTCAGTTCACTGTCGTAATTTAATAATATCTCGAATGCTAATGGTCGGGTACTTGACCTTGTTCTTTCTACCTTTCCCCTTTACTGTCTTTCTGTTTCCATTGCATTGAATCGTCTTGTGGGCATTGATAGTCATCATCCGCTACTATCGGTCGATCTCTCAATTGCACCTTTGACACATCGTACTTTTGCTTCTTCTCTAAAATTCAACTTCTTCAAACCAAAATACGAAGCTCTAGCCTCCGAACTGAACTTAGTTGACTGACTGGATTTTTTTAATAACTTGGAGTGTAAGGAAGCTCTGAGTAAGTTTTATAATTACTTCTATGAGTTGATTAAACACCGCACCTTTACAAGCTCTTCGCAAAGTAAGGCAGAAACCATGGCTAACTAAACAAGTACTTTGTGCCTTGAATGCTAAAACTAAAGCACACCACTGTTTCAATCATTGTGGTACTAAAGAATCCAGGGCCCGCTTTTGTAATCTGCATGTTGTAGCAAAAAAAAAAAAACTAAAGACTGCAATGAAAAACTACTTCAGTAGCTTGGAGAGTTCCCTCATGGCAAAAAATGCAAAGCCATTTCGGTCATATATTAGATCCTTCAAGTCCTCCTCTTCTGTCTCTCCTTCAGTCCACTGAAATAATATCGTTAGCTCTTCTCCACAGGATATTTCCAACTTGTTCTCTCAGTTCTTCTCGTCAACTTTTATTCCTTCTTCTCATGTCTCCGACCCAGTTAATATACCTGTACTTCACTATATTGACATTTCTGCACTTTTCACTGACCATATCGAAGTTGAACCCCTCATCCATTCACTTAATCCTTATACAATATATCACCTGGTCCTGATGGCTTACCGAATATTTTTGTCAATTCATTAGCGTCTTCACTTTGTATTCTTCTGGCTCTTCTCTTCAACCTAAGTCCAAAGACCGGTACTTTCCCTTCTTATTGGAAAAGAGCAAACATGGTTCCTATTCTTAAAAGTGGTGATCCTTCTTCTGTGCCCAGTTTATCATCCTATTTCCTTAATTTCCTGTTTTTCAAAATCACTCGAGCGTCCGGTACATAACCGGCTTTCAGTTTAATTGACTCCTTTCTTGTGGAAGGAACATCATGGGTTTCTCAAAGTTCGCTCTACGACCTCAAAAATAATTGCATTCACCAATTACTTTGATAAAGCCCTCGACAATCGATTGCAGGTTGATATCATCTTCACAAACTTCTCGAAGGTGTTTAACATGGTCAACCATATACTTTTCTGATACAAACTGAAAGTATTTGGGGTAACTGGCCCTCTCTCATCATGAATGGATTCCTACCAGTCTTCTCGTTTATGTTGTGTTAGTTTTATGGAACCACCTTTATTCCATTTCATCCATCACCTTGTGTTCCTCAAGGTTCCATTTTAGGTCCCCTCCTATTCCTTTTGTTTATAAATGATCTTCCTTCCGTTATCGCCTCCAATTGCCTACTGCAGGCCGATGATTTTAAACTCTTTCGAGCTATCAGGTCTGTACAAGATTGTCAATATCTTTAGATGGACCTGATTGCACTAAGTAACTGGTATTCATCTAACTACCTTTGTCTTAATGTTGCCAAATGCTATAAAATGCCTTTTAATCTAAATCAATCTCCACTGACTTTCACCTATATGTTAAATGAAGTCCCACTTGCTGCTGTGAGCTCTGCTAAAGATTTTGATGTTACTTTTGATCCTAAGCTCAATTTTGATGTACATATTCTAATCGTGACTACTAGGGCCTCGAAAATATTGGGACTTATTTTCAGGCATGCCCTAAAAATTTAACAATATATCTACCCCCGTCCGATTTTTTATCTGTCTTGTCGGTCCTATCCTTGAATATTGCTCTGTAGTTTGGTCTCTCCGACACTTCTACCACATTAACTCGTTAGAGAATGTCCAGCGAAAATTCACTCGTGTGTTGTTTTACAAATTCAAAATCCATACCAACTCTATGACTGTCGTTTATCCTTTTTACGTTTACCTACTCTGTCGTCTCGTCGCATGTTTCTAGATCAGTGTTTTCTATATCAACTTTGCCACAATCGAATTTCATCAACATTGTATGCAGACTTACGTTTTCGCCAATCATCGCGTTCTTCTCGGGCAAACAATTTTTTCGCACCACCGTATGCCCGTACAAATTTATATTTCCATTCTCCCATTATACAAATGGAAAGGAATCATGATAAGCTTGAGCTTGGTCCTTTTTCCGACTCATACCTGGTTTTTAAATGGAGATTAAGAAGGCTGATTCTTACAACTCAATTGGAGTAAATATTAGACTTTTTTGTGCTTTAATTTAATTTTAAATGCATGTTTAACTAAGTACTTGCTATCGTTAATATCATTGAATTTCTTTTTATATTAACTTTTTCACTTAATTCTAATTTTTATTAATTTTCTTTTCTGTTTGTTTTGTTCCATTTTGTAATTGGATTGTATTTAATCTGGTAAATGGAATTTAAATAAATAAATTAATTTCATTTACCTGACCGTGACACGTGAACAAACACAATTGAATTGAAAAGGTACAGAAAACTTACCACAATTGATCATATCATACACATGCATGAACCCATAAACTGAAGGTCCCAGGTTCAAATCTCGTTGGGAGCAACGTGATTTAGTTCAGGGGATTTTTCGGTCAGACTATGAGTGTTCACTCAATGGTTATATGTACTGATTTAATCAGATCAGATCATAGCTGAACAGGCACACGGGAGCATGGTACTGACCAAACCGACTTCCGAAAAAATCAATACGGTCATGAAAATGAGATACTCTAACTATCTCTAAGCGAAGGCCCGAGAGGGGCTATAGTGCTACAAAGAAGAAGAAGAAGAACATTCAATCACCACGCACAACATAAACTAACAGCTTACAAATAAATTATGCAGAGAGTCCACTCCATGCCCATGGTTCCAACCAACTACTCCAATGAGCTAAACAACATTTAAAGAATGGCTAATAATAACGGATGCAAACAACGTGACAGGAACGTCAACTGGCTAAAATGCATAACAACGACCAACTATGGATTTTTTTAACATAAGTAGCAAAGAGACACACAAATTATCAAACCTCCTGAGTAAATACAACCGAAAAACATAATTCAAAACCAACAACTACTTTGGAAACGAGCTAAAACCAAAACTGAATGACAAAACAGCGGCATATACAAACTGACGTGCAAGGATCGCGACATGGTATATAAGTTATGGAGACTTACTTCGGGTGATTCAAAAAAAAAAAAACAACGTTTTATATCAAGCAACTGCTTTATTCCAAATCTTTTACACAACTGACAATAATTCAGTTTACCTCGTATTTAAAAAATTACAATTGCTTACTATACAAAACGTGACACTAAAAAAATTGCTGAATCTATGAAATGTTGAAACGTATGTAGAACTTTTCATAGAAGCGAATCCGCGAAACAGGAAAGAAATATAAAACGTGCGAGTATGTTAAAATGAATTTGTCTGGGAATGTGTAATGATGGAACTGTGGGAAGATAAGTACAGGGTTATCCATTTCGTGGTTGGGAAAGTATAACCCTGCCATTTGACATCTGTCAAAATTAAATATCATTCAAAACATGCTTCTTTTAGCTAGAGGTTTGCCATTTAGAAATATGGATCGCTTAACAGCCAAAAAACGCCTTAAAATTATTGAATTTTATTATAAAAATTGTGATTCTGCTGAATCAACACTTAGGGCTTTACGAGCCGATTACGGTCGACATAATCGACCTACACAGCAAACAATTTCGAACACAGTGAGAAAATTTGAAGAGACTGGATTGGTTATTGATATTGCAAGGCCTGTGCATCATCGCAGCATTCGTTCTGCTGAAAATATCGCTGTCGTTGCTCAAAGTGTGGAGGAAGACCCGAATTTGTCGATTCCTCGACGTGTTCAACATTTGAGCTTGTCTTACGGCCTGCATCTCCATCCGTACAAAATCCAACTCACTCAAGAATTTAAGCCTCAAGACCATACACAACGCAGAATGTATGCGAATTGGGTGATTGAACAACAAGCCGTAGATAACGATTTTTCGAACAAAATTTTCTTCAGTGATGAGGCTCATTTTTCGCTCAGTGGTTACGTAAATAAACAGAATTTCCATATATGGGGCTCTCAAAATCCTCAAGTGATCGCAGAAAGGCCTTTGCATCCGGAAAAAGTGACAGTTTGGTGTGCATTATGGTCTGGTGGTGTTATTGGCCCGTATTTTTTGAAAACGATGAAGGAAGAGCCATTACAGTCAATTCTGACCGCTATGGACGGATGTTAACCGATTATTTTTGGAGAGAAATTGCAGATTATGATCTGGAGAACATGTGGGTCTAACAGGACGGAGCCACAAGCCACACAACACAGGCTAATCGAGCCTTTTTGCAAGAGAAATTTCCAGGACGCGTAATTTCGAGTATGAGTGATGTCAATTGGCCCGCAAGACCCTGCGAGCTAACACCTTTGGATTTCTCTGTGTGGGGCTATGCGAAAGATCGTGTTAACGCGAACAATCCTCAAAATCTTGAGCAATTGAAAACCAATATTCGTGAAGTTATGGCCGAGATATTGCCGGAAATGTGCCGAAAAGTCATTGAAAATGACCCCAAAAGAATTGAAGCCAGTAAGAGCTCCTATGGGGAGCATTTAAATGATGTTCACATATAATGGCAAAGTTTAATCTATTGAATAAAAAATTTTGTTTCTATCGGAATATTTTATGTGTTTTCTTAAGCTTTACTTTCCCAAGCGTAAAATGGGTAACTCTATACAACCGAAAAATTTAATTCAAAACCAACAACAGCTTTGGAAACGAACTAAAACCAAAACTGAATGACGATTCAATATACAAAAGAGCAGCATATACAAACTGACGTGCAAGGATCGTGACATTGTATATATAGGAAGGACAATACGGAAACTAACGACACAATCTTTCTAACACAACAATTCAGACACTAATTATGCAACGCTCCTACAAAACCACGCACACAACCCAGACGCTTTGACATATTCTATAACACAAACAAAGCCAAGGATCAAGACTCGACATCCTAGAAAGGCTTGAAATATATAAACATAGAATAACAGACGCTGGACAACCTGTTAAAACTTCCGACGCAATTTTCTCAGTACTAGACCGTATTCTTTGACGAACTAGATGAAACAGAGCAAACTAACACCCAACAATCAAAAAAACGAAAACCTAACCCGCCTGAAAAGTATCTAAAGATCATTCACACCAGATGAAGTTTAGACGTTAGCTAAAGACTTAATTGTTGTAAAATCTTTAGCCCATTTAGGAATGGGATAAGGAATGTAGATATATATGGAATACAAACACTCTTGTGGTCCTTGTTGAACCGGGAACTTTTTATTCTTCCTAAGGGTTTTTGTAACTAACAAAATATGCTTACATCTGAAATACATTTCATTTATTGATTGCTAGCATTTTACATGTCGCTTAATGCAGCACGAGAATTATTGAATATAGGCTATTGCCATTAAGCGTCATGCAAAATTGCTTCGTTCTGCAAGTGAAAGCTCCTGTTCATCTAAGTGCACAGTGTTTGGGGTCGATGTAGATTCACGTGAGTTGGCTGATTTCGTGTTTGCTGGCTGACGATGACAATGATAACCGTGGGGGTTATCCACATAGCCTGATGCTTGACCATTACCAGATGCGTAGTCGTGAGAATTGAATCCTTGAAAATATGTTGGAAGATCTGATCAGTCGTCTTAGCAATGGGTGGATGATTATTTTGATGAACATCTCCTGCACTCTATCTGACAGGCAAGACTTCTCTTGCAAAGGAGCCGATTACTTTTCTTTCGTCATTCACAGTTGTTCGTAGTGTTATGCCATTTGCTCGAATGATGCAATTTTCGGATGTTGCGATAATACCGATGTCAGTTAAGGAAAGTTCCTCTCTTCCACCGATGCATATGATTGATGTCGTGATTGGGATAGTCGTGACAAAAAGCTAACTTTTATGTGCCATGAGTTCCTTCCATGAGGTACCGTTGTTAGCAGCTTCATAAGGTTTGCAAGCGGGCTTGTTAGGTCTTTTATAAATTTCATCGATTACACAGTTCGGTGTAGTATTCATATCCTTTGTTATCGTAGGAGAGCAAAGGTAAATGTTGTCTTGAATTATACAAGAGTCAAACTGATCTTCCTCGAGCTGGAAATAGTTTTCTTGGTTAAAGCTGACTACCAGCTTTGGTGCTCCAACGAAAGGTATAGTGTAATGATTTTCATCTCTTTTGTGAGGAATAGCCGTTACATGCAACAGTTCGTAGTAGTCATTTTCAAGAATGTAGAAATAGCCATGGATTTAAATATTGTCATCAGACGGAACAAGTATTGTGCGTACCTGTGGTCTCTGCAAAAATGTGTAATATGGACCAATTCTCATCCGAACCTTTTGTAGTGTTTCCTGAATCGTTTCTAGGGTTAAAAAATGTAATATGCTGCCAAGGCCATATAAAGTACCACATAACTTTGTGTGCATTACCTGTAGTTCGTTAAAATAATCAATTGCCGTAATATAGGTACAGATGACCTGCAGTCCAAGCTTCTGTTGATCAGTTCTGACATACCATTTATTCATCTGGTTGACAGAATCGATGACCTCGTTTAATTTGGTGCTGAATTCTCCGAGCTTTTGCGAAGTGAAGTTGCCGAAGGTTGCTACGCGAGTACTGAGTAACATGTTCTGTTGAGTCGTCGCTTGCATTAGTGACTGTTGATTATGTTGAAGACTATCGATATCTTTGTAGACTTCTTCGTTCACCCCAAAAACCGCGGTTAAAACTTTTCCTAGCAGACCTCTTTTCGCACCGCTTAGTGACTTGTTCGCCAATTCATTCATTTGATGCAATACTTGGTTCTCATTTATTCGTAGATGCCTAACAAGTGTGTCACATTGTGTTGTGGTAGCAATAGCTTGCGTGCTTTTGCATATTTCATTGGCTCTGTTAAGAGTAGAAAGAATATTTTCCTTCTCTGTTAAAACTTGCCTCATGGGGTAGTTTACTTCCATTCTTAATTTTCCTCGAATGATTCTAGAATGTCCCACCTTCTCAATATAATACCCTATGTTTGGCTTCCATAGATGATAGTGCCCATTTGAAACGTTTTGCGTGAAAACGGTTCCGAGCGATATGATCGTGGAGCACTCCTGAGCTTCTTAACATGTTTATGTTGTGCCGTAGGTTGCGATGTCGACTGGACTTTTGTTGTGGTATTAAAAGAACGCTTGTGTGGAGGATGGATTTCAGCTTTTTTTGTAGTCTTCGGAGGTTGTGGTTCTTCGGGAAGCTCAATGGGAAGATGGCATAAGTTTGTGATTCCAACTTGTTTTTGCTAGTTGCCATTATACAGGACTGTTGCTGTGCGTACTTTGCCATCTTCTCCAGGTTGCACTGCGCAAACTCGAGCCAGTGGCCATGTGGCCGGTAACGTATCTATTATGAGGACGAGCTCTCCAACTTTGACATTTTGCACCTCGCTAGTCCACTTTGATCAATGTTGGAGAAGATGCAAGTACTCTGTTGACCATCTCCTCCAAAACTTCTGATGTAATGAAGTGACTTCCTGCCAACGTTCATATAGGGTCTTTTCTGACCTGTCTGCTTGTGGCAAAGCCAATAGAGGTTGGCCTACTGAGCAGTGCCCTGGCTTTAATGCTTCTAGGTCTTCTGGATTGCTAGATAAGGGTACTAGGGGTCTCGAATTCAGAAAAGCTTCGATTTGCACAATATTGTTGTGAATTCCTCGAATGTTGGAACAATTTTTGACTCGTTGAACATACGTTTAATATAACTCTTTGCCGGCTTTACTCCTGCCTCCCATAAGCCCCCGAAGTGTGGTGTGACCACTGGTATAAGCTTCCAACTTATGCCTTCTTTGGCAGATATTCGCGCGATCTCCTTCGTTGATTTTTGAATGGCTTCTTCCATCTCCTGTTCGATTTCATTGCTCGCTCCTATGAAATTCGTGCCATGGTCACTAAATATTTCACGACATAACCAAAGCGTTTAAACGCAGCAAGAAATGCTTCAGTATACATGTCGCTCACAAGCTCCAAATGTATAGCCTTTATTACCATGCAGACAAACAGGCATATATAGCCTTTAGTTGTGGATGTGCCTCTTCCTTTTGATGTTCTGGTTTTGAATGGCCCTGCATAATCAACACCACAATGTAGAAACGGATGCGTCGGTGTTATTCTCACTGCCGGAAGATTGCTCATGAGCTGTTTGGTTTGATTATTTGCATATCGACAGCAAGTGAGGTATCGATGGATTTCATGGCGAATGACTTTTTGATCGTTGACGATCCAGTAGCGCATTCGAAGATAGTTTCTCACAACAGTAATGGTTCCGTGCATAGTATAAGAGTGTGCTTCCCGTATGATTAAGGACGTGATATGATATCGCTGTGGTAATAATGTAGGATGCTTATATTCCTCTGAAATATTGGCATGCTCTTATCGGCCACCTACACGAAGTATTCCCTGTGAATCAATGAAAGGGCTTAGGCTCGTCAGTTTCTTTTGTAGTGGCTTATTGGCTTTGATCTGCGTGATTCCTGCAGCGAATTCAATCTGCTGTACCATATGGATTATTTTCAAATTAGAATCTTCATATTTGTTTGGACTTATCAAGCCGCTGCGCAGTGCTAGTGACCAATTTGTGGAAGTTTGAGTATCGCTCTAAGAGGTCGAAGTGCTTCGTGATAACACTGAAATAGACTATCTCCTGAGGTTTTTCACCTTTCGACAGCCAATCCGGGCCAGTCCACCATAAATTGTGCTCCTTAAGTTCGAGGGGGCTTATTTCTTTTGAAGCACAGTCAGCAGGATTCTCTTTAGATTTTATATAATTCCAAGACCAAGTTTGTTGGCTTAAATTGTGGAATTTAGAGACCCTGTTTCCAACATATTTTTCTAAAGCTGATGGATTTTTTTGTAGCCAAGCTAAAACTAGAATTGAATCGCACCACTTAGAGATTGGAACGTTGTCAACTTTGATGGCCGTTGAAGTTTGTACCAGTAGTTCCGCTAGCAACAATGCTCCATTGAGTTCTAATCTCGGAAGCGTTAATTTTGCTTTTAGGGATGTCACCTTCGTCTTCGCACAAAAAAGTCACGCCTTGATTTTTCCAGAAGCATCTGTTACGTTGCAATAAACCACTGCGATGTAGGCGGCTTCCGAAGCATCGCAAAATTCGTGTAATTGTGCTGAATGCTGACTTCCATAGTGAATCCAGTGTGGAATCCTAATAGATTCTATAAGTGATAATTGCCTTTCTAACCGCTTCCATTCAGCTATAATTTCATCGGATGGATTTTCATCCCAATCGACTTTAGCTTGCCAGACATTCTACATTAAAATCTTTGCTCTAACCGTTACTGGTGCCAGCCATTGAAGTGCATTGTATAGTGTCACTATGTTGGAAGCAGCTGCCATTTAGAAGCTTTTTGTGTTTCATCAATGTTTGGAATTTTGAACTGAAACTCGTCCTTAGCTGGATTTCAGCGTATACCCAGCGTTTTTATAGAGGAATCTTCAGTGAATTCATGGAGTCTTACTTCTCTGAAGTTTTCGGGAATACATTCAAGCAGGTGTTGATTATTGCTAGTCCATTTGCGTAATCTAAGCCCGCCTTTTTGTAACAGGTCACTTCTATCTTTCTGGAAGATCTTTGCTGCAGCCAGAGTATCAGCTCCACTTAACATGTCGTCAATATAAAAATCTTCCATCGGTTTTTTTTTCATCCGCGGCTAATTGGAAAAGCGTCCTTACCGCCAGAAATGTAGCCAAAGCAGTGCCGTAGGTAATGGTTTTCAACTGATTCTCTTCTATAGGACCAGATTTTTTAGGTCTCCATAAGATTCGTTGATAGTCTCTACAGTCTTGTGCCATGTTCACTTGGCGAAACATTTTTTCAATGTCAGCTGTGTACAGATATTTGTGTCTTCTCCATCTAGCCATGATTTGTGCTAGGTCTTGTTGTAGTTTAGGCCCAATGTAGAGTTTGTCGTTCAAGCTTGGACCATACAGAGTTTTAGCCGAAGCATCAAATATCATTCGAATTTCTGTCGAGGTGCTACTTTCCTTGATGACTGGGTGATGTGGAAAGTAATATACAAGCCGTTCATTACTAATGTAAGGAGTCCATTTCTCCACATGGCCTAGGTTCAGATATTCCTGGAGAAATTCATGATATGATTTTCTTAAGTTTTCGTCTTTACTCAATCGTTTTTCGAACTGCTTAAAACGAATAAGCACTCTGTTCCGTGACTCCCCAAGTTCATGAAATGGAGCTCCGTTTTTTAAAGAAAGCGTGAAGATGTATCTACCACTGGCATCCCTCGTGGTTGTGGCTTCATAGATGATCTCACAATTCTGTTGTGAAATGGAGTCTCACCATCTTCGGCATTCATTTCAAAAAACGTTTGCATGGACTTGTGGAATTCAGCCATAGAGATATTAGATGTTGCTCGTAAATCAGGTGCATTTAATTGTTCATTCAAAGTTTTGCCTGATAATATCCATCCAAGCTTGGTTTTTTGTGCTAAAAGAGGATTTCCTTTCCTTAGTTTACCTTCGATGATCTCTTCAAAGACATCCGCACCAAATACCATGTCTATAGAGCTTGATATATTGAATTGAGGATCTGCGAGCTTCAAACCTCGCGTCCCCTTGGGCTTAACAGCATATGTTTGTTGATCTGGCAACACAGTTGTAAGTGAGGGCATAATAAATGCTTCTATTTTAAATTTTAAAGTCGGATGCGAATCTTGGTGTCATATTTAAGGTAATTTTTCTTCGTATTGCTGCAGCTTTCGCACCACCAATACCTGTTATGGTAGCAAATACACTTCTGAAGGTATAAATAGCTTCTTTGCTGCCGTAGCTGAGATGAAAGATGTTTGAGAGCCTCGATCTATTAATGCCCGTAATGATATACAGGGTGGGCCAGAAAGAATTGCGAATTTGAAAAAATCATTAAAAAAAACTGAGTACAATTCACATACAAATTTTTATTTCTATGAAAATTGGCATCTGGGAAATTCATTTCTTAAAAATAACGTCATCCAGATGTGCACCATCCCACTGCAAACATTCTTCGAATCTGACCCTCAAATTGGTAAAAACTCGCTGGCACATTTCACGGGGAATAGCTGCCATTTCTTCCCGGACATTGGTCTTCAACTGGTTAATCGGGGCTGAGTTATTGGTGTAGACTCTACTTTTTAGCTATCCCCACAAAAAAAAGTCCGGTGGCGTCAGATCCGGACTTCTAGGAGGCCATGCAATGTCACCTCGGCGCGATATCAGTTTCCCAGCAAACATCTCGTTTACGACCGCCAAAGAGGCATTAGCTGTATGGCATGTCGCGCCATCTTGTTGAAACCATGTCACACGATTCTAGGCTACAAATTGTTGCAGTTGTGGAAAGAAAAAATCCCTTAACATGGCTATGTATCGGTCAGAATTTACAGTGACAGATTGGCCTTCTTTTTCGAAGAAGTAGGGTCTGATAATTCCGTTCTTGTTGACCTTGGGCGTCCTGCAGGCTTCTGTTTGAGAGTCGAACCAGTCTCTTCGAACTTTCTGACCCACGATCGAATCACACTTTCTTTCGGACACTGATTTAGGTTATGTAATCCAAACTCACGCCGAAATAAACGCCGAACAATAGCGCACGAATTGTGATTTTTAGTAATGTTTAACGCAGAATGCACGTTGCGCTCCGGTGAAGTGATCCATCGCGACTAAACTTCCGAGAACCGAGCTACTTAACGTCCCCTCTCTAAAGCTTCAAACGCAAGAGTGTTTTTAAAATCGTACGCCTTTCTGGCCCACCTTGTATATTCTCCAGCACATGTTGTTGCATTTATTAATGCTGTAGCTAATATCACATTTAAGTTACAGGAAATGTGCGTAGTTTCGTCTTTAGTAGCCAGGTTGGCTTTAATTGTGTTATTCATGTGTAAAAGTGTATGGTGCTCTTGTTTGCACTCAAAGCATCGTAGCTTACTTTTGCACGTAGTCCCACTGCCGTGGGCTAGGCAGTTCTTGCACAGCTTTTTATCCTTTACGAATTGGAGTCGATCTGCAGACGATGAGCCTTTGAATTTTTCACAATGGTATAGAATGTGAGTTCCTTGACAATATGCACAATTTGCTTTTGTTGCTACGAATGCTTTTTTTTTTCAAAGGTTGAGCTGTGTTGATCATGGAAAGAAGTTGAAATCGTCGCATTTCGAATTGTATTATATAAGTTGATTGCATCTGCAGCAACTCGATATTCTATTTATTTTAAGATCAAGTATGGAGTCAATGTAGTTTGTTGCTAAGTTTCTGTTGTTGCAAAATCGATCTTCCAACATTCGAAGTGCAGTTTCATAATCATTTGCATTGCAAATGACACACTGCCTCTTTAGCTTCTCCCTGAAGATAGCCCAGTAAATGTTGCATTTTCTGAATTGATCCCATTGTCGGATTACAGTGGATAACTACTTTAAACAAATCGTAAAAACGTTGCTAATCCTTACTATCTCCGTTAAATGCTGCTATTTGAATTGGTGGAAGCTTTGGCAGGTTGAAGTGGAATCCGCTGTTGAATGACTGGGTATCATGCTGTGCAGGTGGATTGAATATTTGTATGCCAGGGTTGTTTGGTTGAGCTGCTTGAATCACAAGTCCGGGTTTCTTTATCTATTCATTTCCTTGTTGGAAAAGTGACTTCATTGCAACCTATTTACTCTCTGCAGCTCCGAACAAGCCATTTGCAAAATATGGATCTTCAGGAGATAGACTCTCCGTAAGTAACTTGTGGTTTGCTCGTAAATTTCGAAATATTTCGTCCAAATTGGACATCTTCTTTTCGAAATATTCAGTGGTTTTCCTTATTGCACTGTCCTTCCTAAAGTTCCGCTCCATGGTCTCCATCTGCGTAATTAGCGTTCGCTGGTTCTCTAAAACTCGCGTTGTATCCATATCAAATATTCAATGAACACTCGTCTAACTAATATAGAGTTTGGAGACTGGGAATAACTTGGAAAGGAAAAAGAATTAAACAAAGAAGGCTCGACGGACCAATAAAAAGTATCTAAAGATCATCCACTCCAGATGAAGTTTAGACCTTAGCTAAAGAGTTAATTGTTGTAAAATCTTTAGGCCTTTTAGGAATGGGATAAGGAATGTAGATATATATGGAATACAAACACTCTTGTGGTCCTTGTTGAACCGGGGACTTTTTATTCTTCCTGACTTTATTTATTAACTGACCTAATTTTGTACCTGACCTAATTTAGCACTACCTGCATAACCTTTTCTACGAATATATAAGATCATTCCCTACAACACATCCTGTTGACACTGAAGATGACTCAAAGGAGTCTAAACGCATCTGCTCATACAACAAAGTAAAGCCCGACGGCTTTTCCAGAAAAAAAATACGAAGTTATGTTAAAAAATTAGTTAATTATTTGAATTTTCCAATTGCACAAACTTAAAATTCATATATATCATTACTTGCTAAATATCCCGCAGTGACACACCAATTCGGGAAATACTTAAAAAATCGATTGATTCCAGCACTGAATTGATTTTTCTCATCAATGTATCCTGATGACATCAAAACTGACAATGTACTTGCTGAAGTTTCCTGTTTCTAAAAATAAAAGAAATATTTTTTACGTAGTTTTATAAATTGTTAATATTTTATTTACCTTAGCGATGACCCAAAAAACGTATGGATTAGATGTTTTTCCAAAGGTGATACGAACTGCGAATTGCTTTGGATCAATTGGGTCATTTGGAAGAGAAAATGACCAGTCAACCAAAGTACTATTTCCTACAGGTCTAATCAGTAGTTGTAATGATTTGGCACCACTTTGAACTAGGAAATTAAAACGATACGCTTCAGAAGACACTCGTTCTTGTGAAAGAAGAACAAGATTTGGTGGATTGGGATATTCCAATTCGTATCCTTGCATAATTAAAGAAATAGGCCTAAAAAAATCATTTCGTACATCCAAAATAAATGAAAACGATGGATAAATGACTAGTTTACTTGTAAAAGTCAAGAGCGGTCCAATCGTCATCGGATGTATACAATTTTAAATTATTTTTGTTGGCAATGTCTGAAAATTTTTGAAGGACTCATGATATCTGATTGAATGCATTGTAAATTAAAATATAACTATTACTTTTCAAAGTATTTTCTACATGACGATCAATCTTATATCCGGCAAAAACAGGGTCAAAACGCGTTACTTCGCCATTGAAGTCATGTTTGGCTCTCGTTGTATGCTACAATACGATAAAAAACTTATAAAATTTTTGGAAAAATTAGTTTTCTCACTTACGAATATCATCTGACGTTGAGGAACAACTTCTGAATATGGAAAACCAATAGGTGTGAAAACCAAAATGAAGTCTACAATGAATATCACAAGAAAAATAGAAAGGATTGACTTAGCGTTGCGGAACATGTTGATGATGGGGATCTGCAAAAAGATTGTTTGAAATCATGAATATGAATATTTATAAGAAACAAGCCTGTTATATTATTATCTTTATGGCCCTACTTTTCGAGCCATAAATATTTTGTCTGCACTCCAACATACTTACATTTAACTTTAACCTACTCGGACTCTTGCCAAACTCCAGTGAAAGATTGGGTATTTATTACTTTAATCGTATTTAGTTTAATTGCATTATCATGATGTTAACATCTCATTCATTATTCATTAAGTTTTCAATTCAGTTCACATTTCGTTCAATATTCATTAAGTTCTCATTTCAGTTCATTAAGCTCACTTATTCTTTTGCACTTTAACTTTTAAGAACTTAGGACCGTTATCTGCAGCAGATCTTAGATTTGGGCTGCGGGGTTGGAGGTATTTGTTGCCGCTCTGGTTGCCTGGGGTTGTTGCCACTTGTCCGGCGTGTTATTGCTGAGATGGCTTCACTTTCCTTTTCTGTTTCTGAAGCTCTTTTTGGCCACACCGGTACTTCCGCCGCAGTTCGCTCACCAGGCGCTGGAATTTCTCGCGCTCTGCTGCAGTTGATACGACCTTAGCCAGTCATTTTACTTCGCAGTTCTACCACCATTGTGTCGAGCGGCGGACTTGGTGGCATCTAAGGACTCTAGGCAAAAAGCCAAGCAGAGTACTGAGATATGCGGTTGGCGTTCTGGGCCAAAAGGCCCACCAGAAAAGCGTTATGCTTCTTGAGCCAACGGGCTAACCAGGAAACGTAAGTATAAACAGGTGTAGGCACTTAAGTCAACTAGACCAAACCAGGCAAAAGTCAAATTGGTTTCCCCATAACGATCCTGATTGGTAAAGCTTACCAGTATAACGGTTAAATAAAGTACGTGTAGGCACTTCAGCTAACTAGACTTAACCAGGTACAAGGCCAATTGGTTTCTTCCAGACGATCCTGCTGGGCAAAGCCAACCAGCAAAAAGGTTAAATAAAACACGTCCAGGCACTTCAGCCAAATAGACCTAACCAGGTGCAAGGCCAATTGGTTTTCAAAAAATTGCTAGGCAAAGCCAACCAGCAAGAAGCAATGATTAGTAGTCGCTTCTTTGGATGTCGCATATTTGCATTTGCACTGGATCAGTGTTTGCATTGGAACACATTTATTTCCCTCTCAACTTCCGTTTTCAATTGCTGGAATAGATGCAAACTCAGTTTGGTCAGATCGATTTGTTCAAGTTTTTCTCCACCTCCACCTATGTTTCTATGTGCGCTTAAATTAACCCGAACAGTACAAATTGCAAATTGATCGACCGAATGTTCTTTTTCTGCATCTTGACAGCGCGCCGCCGAAGATGATGGGTTTGGACTTGTCATCGTAGTACGCTTTTGACTTCAGTTTGTTTTTAGGGTTTTGTACTAAAATTCAAAACCCTATTGCAATCACGACCTGTGTCCGTCTGTCCGTCCATCCGTCCGTCCGTCTGTATGTCACAGCACTTTTTCTCCGAAACTATAGAGGCTACAGCCATGAAAATTTGCAGAAAGGTCAGAAGTGGTGACCTCTTGAAAGTTCAAGGGTGGAAAAATTTTTCAAAGGCGTTTAAGGGGGGCCTCCCCATATAGGGAGGTGACCCCTCAACAAAAAAATTTTCACCATTGGTAGTCGAGTAGGGTGTCGTTGGAAAGGTCTTAATGAGGTCTTTTCCAAAAAAGTTTTAAAATTGCCTTATAAGTACCGAGGGGGGCAGGGGAAGGGGAAATGTACGAACTTTTCGCGTACCCCCCCTCGCGATTGGACACCTTCCATCCGAAAATTCTGAAAAAAATCGTGAATGTAGGCCTTCATGAGTACAACATCAACAAATAAATGAGAAGTCGAAATTCACTCAACTTTGTTAGTAATAGTATGATTTATCGATTTTGTGTTTTCTTGAATGAAATCTAAACGGTACCTTTAAACTCAATAAAATTTAGTGAAAAGATGGTTATTGATAAGATAGATCTTCTCTGAAAGTTTCATAAAGATCAAATGGTATTTACCGAAGTTATAGCGATTTGAATTTTCCTGTATTACTATGGAGCATTATGCCCTGTATTACTATGGAAACATATGGCTATGGAGCCATATGCGCTTTTTACCGACTAAGACACTACAGCTTTGCTAGAATTTGCATGAAAATTTCAGGAGTGATAGATATCATGAAGATGAGTACATACAATTGAAACAAGTCGAAGAGGCAGGAGAGAGCTCCTAGCAAAAGGGCTTTGTAACCATTCTAGGATTCGAAAAAATAGGCCATGAATCGATGATTACAGTACAGAAGAGTGGCCCAGGAAAAAAAAATTTCATGAAAGGTAGCCGATATGAGTATCAACTGAAAGTTCTCTGTGAGAGCTTTTCAAAACAGTTCTTAAACTGACCGTTTTTGCTTCAGTGGGGGCACAGGGGGGGAAATACATGAAAAATGTGTTTCCTCCCTCGCGAATGGACACCCGTAAAAATCTGAAAAAATTACCAAAGGAGATATTTATGGGTATAACTATAACAAATACCTCAGAAGTCAAAATTCGTTCAACTTTGTTAATAATAGTATGATCCTCGAATTTCACATGTTCTCCAATAAAATCGTCTTTGACATGTTTCATGATTTTATTCGTTGCTGGTTACTGCATTTTGTAAGTTAAGTACAAAACCCTTCTGACATGAGCATAGGTCTGTCTACCCAACTTGTTTTAAAATGTATTTACGTACTATGGAGTACATTTTCTGTAGTTTATATCTCTATAGAAAATAAAAGTTTTCACGGTTAAAGCTGGGATAGGCTCCTTTTTGAGATTAGGGGGGATGTCCACAGATGTGAGCTTTTTGCTGTCGTGTTCACTGTTATTGTAAACAAATGAGGCTGTATGTAAAAATTGGTCCCAATCTTGGGGGTTATCGTCAACGGTAGGGAGAAGATATTCAATTAAGGGCTAATGGCCTCGTTCTAAAGCACAATTTGATTATAGGTGATAGGCTGTGGTTTGTATTTTTTTTATATGTAAAAGTTTACAGATCCTTTCAATAGTTCGCCAACAAATTTGGCTCCTTGGTCTCATACGACCTGTTTCAGTATTCTGTATCGGGTTATAATTTCGTTGAAGACAATTTGGGCTATTGTTGCTGCTTCCGTTTTAGGTGTTGCGTAATAATCCATGAATTTGGTCAAACTATCTTGAAGGGTTAGCATATATTTGTTTCCTGATGGTATCTTTACAAGGCAATGGCAAGGCAATGTCCATGATAACCATAGGCATCCGGTTTTTGGGGCGTATAAGTTGAAGGCATCTCAACAACGATACGTCGGAAAGACGGCCCCTAACTAACGAGGCAACAACCCCAGGTGACCAGAGCGGTAACAAACACTTCCTACCCCACAGCCCAAATCTAAGATCTTCTGCAGATTAGGGTCTTAAGTTCTTAAAAGTTAAAGTGTAGATGAATAAGTGAACTTAATGAACTGAAATGAGAACTTAATGAATAATGATAGATCTGTTAACTTAGTGATAATGCAATTTAATTAAATATGATTAAAAGAATAAATAACGAATCTTTCACTGGAGTTTGGTAAGAGTCCGAATAGATTGAAGTTAAAGGTAAATGTGTTGGAGTGCTGACAAACTATTTATGGCTCGAAGAGTAGGGCCATACGGATAGTAATATAACAACTGTATTTGGACTTACAAAGAACCCCATCATTACTACTGAAGCCACCAGTATATGTTTTGCTATGTATAAATCCTGGTTTCCAGGTGTCCTCCCGGTCATTGGTAAAAGGAAATCGTAAATAATGAAGGTGACATAGCTGTTTAGCAAAAGTGGTATTGTCAGGCAAGTGATTGTCGGAAGAAGCCATAGATTTGCTGAAAGTTAGAAATATTGTCATACTTACAGTGGATTTAAAATATTTTTCAAATGTAATCAATAATGCACACATCAAATTCAGGGGACCACGTTGGTTGTAGGCTTAGTAGCAAATATTTTGTTCACTTGGTATTTGCAAAGTCATTCAGCACAAATGGCAACAAGAACATTTGCCAAAAGAGTAGAGCCAATCAATTATATTCCACATCCACAAAAAAAAAGTGACAAGCGACAGTGCGAAAATTATAGACGCATTTCACTACTTTGTACGGCGTACAAAATATTTTCCAAATTATTAGAAAATAAAATCAGATCATACACTAACAGTATTATTGGGGAGTATCAAGGTGCCTTTAGGGCAGGTAGATCAACAACAGACCATTTGTTCACAGTCAAGCAGGTACTTGAAAAATGCTGGGAGTTCAACAAAGACGTACAGCAAATTTTCGTTGAATTCAAGCAAGCATACGCCAGTATTGATCGTAACGTACTTTACCAAATAATGCCTGGTTTTGGCATCCCAGCCAAATTATTCCGTCTCACCAAATTGACAATGACGTTGACAACCTCCCAATTCCGCATCAATAACCAACTCACCGATACCTTTGACACAAATATCGGACTAAAGCAGGGAGAGGGGCTGGCTGCTATTCAATTTGTCTCTGGAGTACGTCATACGAAAGCCACCTGTCAATACACGAGGTACATCACTTTACAAGTCGAGCGAAGTAGTAGCCTATGTGGACGACATAAACATTCTGTCACGGTCATTAACAACTGCCAAAGAACTCTTACTAAAACTTGACAGCGAAGCAAAACTAGTAGGGGTACAAATCAATGCAAATAAAACAAAGTTCATAACATAGTCGAGGAAAAATACCTCAAATACACAAAATATCACACTTGGCGAAAACAGTATCGAGCATGTTTGCAAATTTGTGTATTAAGGCTCAAAAATAACGAAAACGGGCAATGAAAGTGACAAAATACGCCAAAGAATACAGCTCGCAAATAAAATATTCTATTCAGTATTGACGATCTTGAAGACCAGCTGCATACCCAGGAAAACAAATCTCCAAGTATACAAATCTGTGATAAGACCCGTGTTATGCTATGGGTGTGAAACATGGACCCTAACCCAAGCATCCGCAAATATATTGAACGCCTTTGAGCGACGTATCCTGAGGCGAATAATCGGAGCGGGTCTAGACGGGGACCAATGGCGAATTTAATATAACCATGAGCTGTATGAAATTTTTGACGGGCTGGAGGTCTCAACGATTATATGACTGCGGAAGCTGCAATGGGCTGGCCACGTGAATCGTATGGACAAACAACGGACACCAAAATGATACTCGTTGGGAGAATTGAAGGCCAGAGACCAGTGGGGAGACCGAGGAAACGCTGGTCTGACTCAGTTGACGAAGACAGTTCATGGCTGCTCGGATTTCGAGGACGCGGTCAATGGACCGAGACAGTTGGAGGCGCTATTTGTACGAAGCGAAGGACCGAGAGGGACTGTAGCGTAAGAAGAAGTCTTATAAAAGAACCTTAAACTCTGTATGTTTGATGAAAATATAATGATTTACATGGAAGTTATAGCCATTTGAAATTTCTCCAATTAAAACAACAATAACACATAATTTTTGTATTTTATGAAATTTCCAACGAATCAGACACTGCAGTTTTGATTAGATCTTCTTAAAATTTTCAAATAAGATCAATAACATAAATATTATTGGATAATCATGATTTGAGTAATTTTTATAATTTTGTAACAAAATAGTGACCGTTGAAAATGGAAAAACAATGGTTTTTCTTTTAAATGTGCACATCTCTTTGACATGTTTCTTGAGTTTAATTGTTACTGGTGGCTGCATTTCGGAAAAATTGGGTACAAAACCCTTCTAACATGAGCATAGGTCTGTCTATCCAGTGTTGTTGTCTACTGTATTCTGGCACTCATCATCGAACCAATCACTTCTTTTGCGCCACTTTGATGACCGATTATCTGTTCTGCCATGGTTTTAGTTACCGCTTTCACTTCCATCCAGAGGTCGTTTTTTGTTTTCAGCGATGTCTCTAATAAGATTAGAGCCAGCTAAATATGCCTTTGATATGCGACATCGATAGGTAAGTTTGATCAAGTAATGATCTGAGTTATAATTGGCTCCTCGATAAGTACGGACGTCAAGTATGCTCCAGACCCAACGTTGTTGGATCAGGACATGATCGATCTGGTTTTGTTTGTTGCCTCCGGGCGATACCCCGGTAACTTTATGTATGTGTCGATGAGAAATACAAGGCGGACGTATTGCTAGATTTTCGCCTCATACAAAGTCAATCAGCGCGAGTAATATTAGCTATCGTAAAGCAAAATGGCGGTCGTTTGAAACGGGGATATGGAGTAAATTTAAGTAATTTTCCCCCCAATTTGAGTACAGGCTATTAAATCTTGATGAAAACATACAATTTAGAGGTGAAAATTTATGGGGGTAGGTTTTCATGAGTACAACGATAACAAATACCATAGAAGCTGAAATTCACTCAACTTTCTTAATAATAGTAGAATTTTTATGTAAAAACAACATTTTTCCTGTGAATTCATATGGATACCTTTAAATTTGAATTAAAGTCGTTTACGGAAAGACCCTTATAGTCTGGAAGTTTCAATACAGTTAAATCGCATTTACGGAAGCAACATCCATTTGAAAGCTCTCCGAGTACACAATCAATCGCCCTCACCATTTGATATTAACGTAGCATGCTTTGGAGGGTTCCGTAAAGTTAAGATAGAGTCACCGATAAACTTTCGTTTGGTGTTTTTTGTCTTGCCTTTGGTATAATAAGGTCTGTAGCATATTCAGGAGTTCTTCGTTCGTGGTGGCTCTGCCATCTGAACATGCCGATGATGTTATAGAGTAGTTCGTCCCTTAATGTTACCAAAAGAAAGGTTTGCACATTTTTATAAAGTTTGTAGTCGGACAGTTCTTATTTTGAACAAACTGATGGTGCCAGGGGTTTTCAAATACACTGCTTGGAATTGCGTCAGGTTTTGCTGGGAGCTAATCTGATGACCGGCAGTGATAAAATTCGCATCATCAATTAGTCCTGACCGACACCCGATTTGTTTTTATCATTGGTTAGCGGTTTTAATTAGCATACTTTCGTAGAAGACAGGGACTTGTATTCAAGGAGAGGGGCCTAAAATTAAAACAAGCATCTCTCTTCTGTGGAAACAATTGTTTCTTTACTAGTGAAGAGCGAAACCCTTCAGTCTCTCCATGTCTGGGTAGGCATCGAAGAGACTGTCCTGTTATAAACATAAGCAGTCGAGCAGCCCCGTGGTGATCAGGAGTGACTGCTCCTGAAGAGATAAGGTGGTCACCCCGTCGAAACTGCTTAGTTTGTTGTCTTACTAGTGTAAAGTAAACTACATCCGTCAAGTTTCCATCCTCTAGGCAGAGATGAGTGGTTCACTTCAGCCACTTTAACATCTTTAGGTTTGACATTCCCCTTGTAATGCAACGACCTTCTTCGGTGAAAGTAACGGTTGCTTTTTGTGTAATGTTTGTGTTTGTCTCAAGCCTCCGTGTCCGCTAACATTAACGAGGCAAAAAAATATTAAATTACTGTAGAGTAGCTTAATTGACACGTAATAGAACATTTCTAAAGACAATAAAAATTGATCGGTGCGTCTTGTAGAGTAGAGTACGCGTGATAAGTATTTTGTACTGTAGCCTCGTGGCTCGACAAGAACCCGCTTCATATGATCCCGCAAATGCTAGTCGTCAAGCACGCGTACGCGGTCGTTAAGCGAAGCTAGTTAGCTCAGCTTGGTGTCATTTATAGCTCGCTGACACTTATGCCAGACCATCGGTGCCCGTGTCCTACACCGGCATTTCGAGAATCATTACAAATGGTTTTGCTTTTAAAATGAGTTTGTATTGATTGCAGAAATAGCTAAAGTTTTTAATGAGTTTATTCATTATTTGTGCCTGCATATCGTATGCAGGGTACAGAACCCTTCTGATATGAGCCTAAGTCTGTCTTCCAAACTTGTTAGGGTTTTGTACTGTGAAACAAGGATTTTGTTCTGGAGAGACTCAAAAATATTTTATTCTTTCAAATACTGCAACTGCATTTCAGGCCTAAATCTTCTTCTTCGTAGCACTACAGCCCCTTTCGGGCCTTCACTTAGAGATAGTTAGAGTATCTCATTGTCATGATCTATCTAATGTATCGGCACTCCACAAGGTGATATGATCATTATCACGCTTTGGCCGTGTGTACGTCCACGTTCTGATTTTAAACCAGCACATATCATAACTGAACAGGCTCATAGTCCGCCCGAAGAACCACTCGAACAAAATCTCTTTGACGCCAACGAAACTGGAACCAGAGACCTTCGGCTTACGGGCTTAGTGCTCTAACCACTAAGCCACGCGAACTATTTCCTACATATCTCACCAAAACATCTTCTTTGGCCTAATTGCCATATTTGAACAAGTAATTGGTAAAAACTCCCATGAATTTTCTCCAGCAATATGATGTTTCTTAGGTAACAAACCCATTATGTGGCCCAGTATTTTACTTATTGTTACTAAGAATTGCGACAAAGTACAATAAAGTGTGGTTCAAACGTAATGCACGATGAGTCACACCTTAACGTCAAGCTTTTGCCCAACTTAATTTGACATTTCTTTGTTCCAATGTTTGACAAATTTAACCGCGAAGAGGTACACAATTGAGCAGTGCTTTATGGTTGTTGGAGCTTGTTACTAAAATGCGCGTTCAAATCAAAATATATTTGTCCACAATCGGGAGAATTGTGCCCAAATTTCAGCAAACCGGATCTGTAGAAAATGTGAAGCCACCTGCGCATGCCTACCCAGTTCGTTCTGCGGAAAATATTGCTGTTGTTCGCGATAGTGTGTAACGAGGTGGAAAGTGTCTTAGTCAGCTAATCGTGCGCTCAAAAATTTTATTAATGTCTACCCTTTATCCACTGATATGATTATGCAGCAAATTTGCATAAATTTGACTTTATAATGTATGTTATTGAACGTCTTCATCATGAGTATATTTTTTCGGTGTATGATTTCAAAATTACAAATTTGAAGATAATTTTGCCAAATGCGAAATTTCCGTTCACTCAAACCCATGCAAACGTTGGCTAATTTAAGGTAATATGTGTACAGAGGTATGACTTAATTCGTACCGTTATCTCACAGAATACAGTACAAATACATTTCTCTTTAATAATCAGGCGTCTTACTTTAACTCAAGCTAAATTGTGCACATTAGGCACATTCGAATTTTCAAATTTTTTTGGTGGTTACACAATTCTCGTTCACATTAGACGAAGTCTGGTCTCACATAAAGCTATACGAGTATGCATGGTTCCCTGCCAGCGGAATACATGAACAATAATTAAGAAAACTTACCACTCTTCTGTAATCCAGGGAGAAGATTAATTAGCATGGATAGAGTGTAAAATAACACTGGATATGTTACAAGGTATGCCGATCGATACTGCATAAACATCAAATAGCCAATCGCTGCTGCAAGCAAAACGCATTGTGAATGCTGATATAACATGACATTAAAACGCAAGGGCAATTGTTTCTGAAAAAATTAATACATATTTAGAATGTATCAATTGGAACCTTCAATGCACTTACAAATGCACGACACTCCAAAAACACTGCAGGTATTATTCCAGATATAAACAAGTATGGACAACAATATAATCCAAACATGAGCCATTGTTGAGAATACCATGACATAGTATACCCAATATAGTCAAGGAGGTACGATAACGATATAACTGCTGCACCTGCCACAGCGACTGAAACTATCTGGATGACTAAAGTTAAGATAAATTGTATCTCAACGCGAATGAATGACGTTCCTGCGTTTCTACTAATAACCCAAATCGAAGCTCCAATCGCAACCAACGATAATATAGCTACAACAGAATTGATCAGAATTCCCATTGTTTCGCTATAGTTTACAAAAAATAAGCCCAAAACGTCGAAATAGACACCTCTATCCGTTTTCTCTTGAACCTTAAAAAAAAAATTTGAAGATGAGAAAAAAATTGAGGAGATTAGTACATACAAAATTTTCGTCAAGTTCCTCAGAATTAGCCAAAATACGAGCCAACGATAAGACGTTATCACCAGCATGTTGAAGGCTGCCGTCATTGAGGTTCGAGTATTTGTCCATATAGGTATGATAGAAAAATCCATTGCTAATAAAGACCATATTCAATCCTAAGTTAAAAACAGTTTTCATGCTTCTTTAATGTCACAATTTAATCATCGAATATTTACCTGTTAAATTACCATAGTCACGAAACACAGTATAATCAGTATCAGCAGGGAGTGAACCTGATTCAAAAATTTCTTCATCCAAAACCTGCCCATGCGGATGCCTTGCAGCTTTATTATAATACTGAAAAAAGTTGTAATCAGTAGATTTTCTAATGAAATAACAAATGCTTTTTACGTCAATGAGACGAGTATTTCTTGGACCAGTTTGTAGAAGTATCTCCTTGCCACCGATACCACCAGCATCAAGGTTTATCAGCGACCTGAAACATCAACTTTTTCTTAAAAAATCTCACGAAAAATATTTCATTATAAATATGATATTTACAGTAATAATATTAAAAATACGAGTAACAATATTAATAATAATAACAATAATAATAATTATCATAGAAATAATAATAATCATAATCATAATAATTGAAAATATTCAAAAAAACGATATATATATATATATATATATATATATATATATGTGGGATTGTAATAATAACGATGATGTTGATTCGATAAAAGATATTTATTTTAATATAGTGATGCGGACTTGTAAATGAAAACAATATGAATTTAAGAATGATGGGAACGGCTCTCTGCTAAACTGCCTCTCACGACGTCTTCGATACGAATCTTTTTCAACATCCGTCTGCTATGTGTTTGTGCTCGCTAACCAGTTGTTCAATCACCCGTTATCTCGTCTGTGTCGTCTAGCAGGCCACTCGTTCCGGGTTGCCAGCACAGCTCGTTTCCCACATTCGGCCATCCTGAACTTCATCCGTCTCGGATGAAGAACCTTCGTCTTCATAGTCGGCATAACGGCGCCACGGTTTCATGTAGTCAGCACTTGTACTAGTTATCTTCGGACCCTCGGCACTGGCACTGGCTTTGACAACATCGTATCGCCCATTTCTTTTCACCTTCGTAACCTCGTACGGACCCAAAAACTCACTGGCTAGCTTTCTTCCAACAACAAACTGCGTTCTTTTGATAGCGACAAGGTCTCCCACCTTATAGATGTTTTCCGGCTTACGTCTCTTATTGTATTGCTGGCGGTTCTCCTCTTGAATTTTCTGGGTGTGTTCTCTGGCTTCGATTCGTCTCTGGTCTCTCTCGGCATTAAAATGTTGCACGTGTAGTTCCTCTATCATCTGTCGAATTTCAGTATGCTCTGCACCCCTGCCTCGTACCCCAAAGAGTAGCTCGAACGGCGTAGTTTTTGTAGCTCTATGGAAACTCGTATTCAGCGCGAATTGCAAACGGTCCACATACTTGAACCATTTCTCAGGATGCTCGATAGCCAGCTTCTTCAAAGCTTGCACTATATTGGCGTTGACTCGTTCAACCTGCCCATTTCCACGCGGCACTCCTGTAGTTGTTATCACATGATGTATGTTTTCCCGGTCACAGAACTCCTTAAAAGCTGCGGACGTAAAGGCAGCTCCATGATCACTGATTAACCGTCTCGGGTTTCCAAAGCTTCTCTGGATCTCAGCGAACTTCCTCAAGACTTCATCGGTAGACAACGTTTTCGTCGGAAACAGCCAAGTGTATTTCGAGAAAGCATCCACAACAACAAAAATATAGCGGTATGACTTACTGGTGGCATCCATCGGCCCCAAGTGATCCACGTGAAGAGTGTCCAATGGTTGATCACCCTTTTCTAGACAATGCAGCAACCCCTCTTGCTTTCCGGCTTTGCGACTTGCTAGGATGCACCGCACACAGTTTTGAATGCAACTCTCCACCTTCTTCTTCAAACTCAAGATGTAGTATTCGTTCTCAATTTGGAATATCGTCTTTCGTACGCCAAAATGACTCCGTTCGTGCACGGTTCGAATGACTTCTGATTCCATCGCTCTTGGTATACATAACAGCTCTCTTCCGGCAACTCCTTTGAACAGCAACGATCCTTTTAACACATAGCCATCGTAATTAGGATTGGATTCCAGCACTTTTCTAATAGCTTCGATATGCGGATCCTTCGCTTGCGCTCGCTCTAACCTGACTATAAATTCATCTCGCATCAAATATATCATCGTGGGAAATCGGCTTAATGCATCAGCGTGCGGGAGGCGACTTCCAGCTCGATGCTCCACTTCAAAGTCAAAATCTTGAATAAACATTACCCATCTCGAGGCTGCTAGTGGCAACTCCTTCTTTTCTATTGTCTGTCTAAAAGCACTGCAATCAGTGACCAGCTTAAAATGGATTCCCAACAGATAGTGTCTAAGTTTCCTGAAAGCCAAATAGACGGCCTTAACTTCCAAATAGTAACTATGAGCACTCTCGTCAGCACTAGTGGTTTTGCTGCTATAATAGTAAACAGGGTGCAACTGTTGATCTTCGCTTCGCTGGAACAACACAGCTCCAAATCCTCTAGCTGAAGCGTCCGTATGCAGCTCTGTTTCTGCTCCTCGTCGATAAATTTGTAACACTGGGCAACTAGTAATAGCAGCTTTCAACTTTGTTACTGCATCTATTTGCGATGACTCCATGCGAAATTGCACTTCTTTCCTTAAAAGGTTTGACAATGGACGAGCAATCATTGCATAATTTAATATGAATTTTCTCAGGTACCCGGTTAATCCCAGGAAGGACTGTACAGCTTTAATATTTTGTGGCAATGGAAATTTTGTTACAGCGCGGACAACCTGCTCGCTTGGCTTGACGGTTCCGTCTGCTATACGGTGTCCCAAAAAGTCAATCTGCCGCTGCAAGAATCGACACTTTTTCCATTTAATCCGAAGCCCGTGCTTCATGCACACTTCCAATACGTACTTCAAGCGCTGTACGCCCTCTCTTTCATCCTTGGCCAGCACTATCACGTCATCCATATATGTTAACACGATCCCCTCGTGAATCAGCGGGTTGAAAATAAAGTTAATGAAACGCAAAAACACAGCTGGCGAGTTACAAAATCCGAACGGCGCGTACATGAACTCAAAATGCCCCTCGTTGGTGATAAATCCCGTATATCCAATACTCGATTCATCGACTGCTACATGAAAGAATCCGTTTTCTAGGTCTATTGTTGTAAACACGCGTGCGCCTTGCAGCTTGTCGATGACGTCCTCTATCAATGGAGTCGGGAAAATTTCTCTAATGACCTTCTTATTCAGATCTCTGTAGTCGACGCAAACTCGCGGCGTACCATCTTTCTTTCTTACGATGACTACTCTACTAGCATATGGCGACGTTGATCGTCGAATAACTCCATCCATCAGCCATTGAGAAATCTGCGACCTGAGTGCCTCTTGCTCAACAAAATCTAGTCGACTAGCCCGATGCACGACTGGCATTTTTTCTTTCAACTCGATATGCATCTTAAACGGTGGTTCCACTACGACCCGCGGCTTGTATGATTCGATTAATTCTTGCACCTCGTTTTGATATTTAGACGGTACTACTTCTAGCGGCAAACCATCGTCTTCTAATGTTGCAATGGACATAATAACAGCTTCGTCTTCAGCACAACAGTTTTTCAATTCAACACTGTCCCTCTTAATGATTATATCAGCAACGGCAGCAATTCCACGGCCCAGCACGCAATCAACACTCATGGCCCCATCTGGCACGACGTAAAACCATAATGACATTTTAATTTCATCTACCACGGCATCGGCCAGAAACTTTCCTTCCGCAGCAACGGAAACTCCTCCGAATCCAAGAAATGAACGAACAGCTGATTGAATTTGAATATTCGGTAATGTATGCAGCACAGTTTCCTTGATTAGATTCACATCACTGCCCGTGTCAATAAGTCCTCTTACTGAAACTCCTCCAATTGACACATTTTTCAACATCGGCGAATTATCAATGGACTTAACTTCAGCAACGTTCAACACTTTAGGGGTTTGGCTTAACGGACACTCCTTGGACATGTGTCCAGACTCACGACACTTGAAGCACTTTGTAGGGAAAGTGCACGCAGCTCTTATGTGATCAGCAGACCCACAATTAAAACAATATTTTTTATTTACTGCAAAACCAGCTCCACTGTTCAGCTTTGTGCTATTCAGCTCAATGGTATCGGCTCTTGATCGGCTCTCAGCTACAACTCTTGATCGGCTCTCAGCTACAACTCTGGATCGGCTATCGGCTACGGCTATTGCCTTCTCTTTTATGTCCTCGTAAATCTTCAGCTTTTTCTTCAACTGCTTTATGTCTTCAGCTCCATACAGCATCATTTTGTTAATTTCGGTGTCTCGTATTCCTTCGACTATGTACTCGATCAGCGACGCTTCATCTATATTACCACGAGCGGCCATCTCCTGCATTGCTAACACATATTCCATCATCGACTCGGAATTCTCCTTCTTTCGTTCTCTCAACACCCGATGTAGTTTGGCACCACTAATTTTCATCGAAAACTCCTTTTGCAGCAATCTTCGTAATTCAATCCAGGACCGCACTCCTCTTTCAGCTTGTACTAATGTTTTGGCATCGCCACGAAGCGATTTTTTAGCAAACACAAATTTTTCAAGCTCGTTCCAAACAAACATGTCAGCGATTTCTTCGAAATCTGCAATCCAATTCTCAATAAGGTAGTGTCCACTACCATCAAATGTACGAATTGTATCTTCAACGTCTCGAAACGAAAAACTGCACTTTGTCATAGTGCCCGTCCTACGGTCACCATCAGCCCACGCGCCATTTGATTTTTCATTCTCGTCGTTCTCGCTTACATTCGCCATTTTATGGTACTTTTTCAAGCAACGTTTTTTGTTCGCGCTTGTTCTCGAATGACGAGGATCGCTCAATTCGTCATCGGACTCCGATTCGTCGTTTATGCGCAGTTGTTTAATGCTCATTAGTTTTCGCAGCAACAACAGTTCCTCATGTTCGGCATCAGCTCGACTCCTCTGCTCCTCCCTTACTCCTTGCGATCGTTTGCTGGTGTTGTCGTCGCTTTCACTACTTGCTTGCACATTTCGGTCCTCGATCTCGCGCCCTTCATCGATTTCCATTTCCAAGACCTCGAGATCGTTCAAACATCGACACAACTGGACGGCTAACTGTTCTTTTGTTTTCTGTTTCACATTTATCGATAAAATTTCACTTACTGTTTCTAACTGTACTTTGTCGAAATTATCACAAATGTACTTTCTTTTGTTTTCAAATTCTTCACTGTCTTCGCCTTTATATTCAAACCCACCGAACTCGCGTAATTGTCTACGATTTTTTCTACCGTCATCTCTCTCGAAAACGACTTTATGCAGCACAGCTATGCTAGACGCTTTCGTTCGCTGATGGGTCAAACTATCCCACACTAAGTCACCAAGTGTTAACTTCCTACTCGACATGTTCACTGCACTTTTCAATTTCTATTGTCACTGAATTTACACTGAATATCAAAGCACTATATAAAAATCCCAGTTTGATGAATCCGATTAATCAAGTATCCGATCGCTCAATTATCCAATCCCGGTTGAGCCCCCAAAACTGTGGGATTGTAATAATAACGATGATGTTGATTCGATAAAAGATATTTATTTTAATATAGTGATGCGGACTTGTAAATGAAAACAATATGAATTTAAGAATGATGGGAACGGCTCTCTGCTAAACTGCCTCTCACGACGTCTTCGATACGAATCTTTTTCAACATCCGTCTGCTATGTGTTTGTGCTCGCTAACCAGTTGTTCAATCACCCGTTATCTCGTCTGTGTCGTCTAGCAGGCCACTCGTTCCGGGTTGCCAGCACAGCTCGTTTCCCACATATATATATATATATATATATATATATATATATATATATATATATATATATATATATATATATATATATATATATATATATATATATATGCATATATATATAAAGAGTTTTCCAATAAGAAGTATTATTTTGAATAGTCCGCTATTTCAGTGAATGTCACTTTTGAAGCTGTCATTTGTTTACATTTGACAAATAAAAACTACGCCATTAATAAAACTGGAATGATACACTTTTCAACAACGCATTGAAATTATTGAAATTTACTATAAAAATGGTGAAAATTTGGCAGAGACGGTTCGTAAAACTCGAACATTTTTGGGTTCTCGTGAAGCATCTACAGAAATTGGTGGAAAATTCGAGCTGTTGGGACAATTTAATGATGTGAAGAATAAAACCCGTGCACGTCACTCAAGAACAGCCGAGAATATTGCTGCTGTAGTAGCCGAAAGTGTTGAAGAAAAGCCAGGTTTGTCCATACCTCGTCGTTTGTTGGAATTAAGCATCCCATAAACGTCATTACATCGTATTTTGCATAAAGATTTGGGCCTTAAGGTCTAAAAAGTTCAGTTTATACAAGAACTCAAGCCGGTCGATCATAAACATTGTCGTGTCTTTGCTGATTGGGTCCTTGAAATGCATGAAAATCATCCGGAATTCCATCAAAAAATTATCTTGAGTGATGAGGCCCATTTCCACCTCGATGGCTTGGTCAACAAACAAAATTGTCGCATCTGGGGCTCAGGAATCCCAATGGTTATTGTTGAAAAGCCTCTCTATATTCACTATGTGACAGTTTGGTGCAATTTATGGTCCGGTGGAGTCATTGGACCTTACTTTTTCGAAAATGAGGCTGCAGCAACAGTTACGGTAAATGGGATGCGATATCGAGAGATGATTTATAATTTTTTATGGCCAAAATTGGATGATATTGATCTCAATAACGTTTACTTTCAACAAGAGGGCGCTAAGTACCACACAAGCAACGAAACCATTGATCTTTTACGGGAAAAGTTTCCGGACCGTGTTATCTCTCGAATAGGTGATCACAATTGGCCACCGTGATCTTGTGATTTTACACCTCGCGACTTCTTCCTTTGAGGCCACGTAAAATAAAATGTCTATGCCTACAGCCCAGCGTCGATTCAAGACCTCAAAGATAGAATTCGTGACGCTATCAAGGGCATCGGGCAGCCACTTTGCGACTTGGTTATGGAAAATTTCATGAAAAGGATATAGTCCTGCAAGCATGGTCGTGGTAGTTATTTGCCTGATGTTATTTTTTAACTATTAACGGCGTATCTTTTTCTTTATAATGGAATAAACATCCGATAATTTGTGTTAAAAATTGTATTTTTCTTTTAATACATATCAAAATAACAGCTCTTATTGGAAAACCCTGTACGAGTTTCCTGTGGCAGTGTAACATTCTAACTCGTTCTGCGTGGTAGGGTTTCTGAACGGTGATCTTCGTGGCTAAGTGGCGGTGAACCAAAACGTGGACAAATGATAATTTCGCTCCGGACGGTCCTCTTCTCGTTCAAACAACCCCTTCGGAGGCACGGAGAATTGAACGAGTGGCGACCGCGCCCGTCTTCGGGTGAGTTAGTTAGGTCAGTGGAGCCTCAACTACAGTAGCCAAAATATATTGGTTAGGCAGTAAGGAAACTGGTAACACTCTTCAGTTTAATTGCATAAGGCTACATTTGCAGTTAATAGTCCTCTCATTCACTGAACGTAGTATCGTACCTAGCTTGAGTTGTGCTTACCTGATCGTGCATCTGGTGACTAAGGCTCCTGATTTTTGTATAAGAATAATAATAAGGGCAAAGAGTGCCATCATCAGCTGAACTTCTTTTATATATGCTAAATATGACTGGAAAACTCTTTTAGAAACTGCTTAAGCTTGAATTGGTTGGTTTACGTTGTAGCACTACAGCTCTTAGCTCAGTCTATCAACTTGGCTTTTGTAAAGGGCGACCCACAGTGGAAATAATTGGAAACATGCTTAGCGCAGCAAGGGTGAAAAAATAAGGCAATCATGATTCAAAGTCAAGTGGCTTGCTGGTTACACTAGATGAAAAGGGTGCACTTAACTCGATTCTTTGCAGTCATTATTTAAGATTCCAGGCTATACCTGATACATATTATCAGGAACTGAAATGAGCGCGAATTAATTTATGATATAGTACAAAACAGGGATAAAAACCTGTAGCAGTAATATATGAAATTGTTTAACGATCAATTTTTGACCATATTTATGGATCGCTTCATATGATGGCATCCTTGGGCTGGACAAGAGGAAACACTTTTTTTCGAAATATGAGGACGAATTGGTGCTGCTTAAATTAAATCAACTCATGAGAAAAGTAAATGTATGGATGACCAATTATGAAGTTACGCTTACAACAAGCGCGACTAAGAATAATGCTCATAACGAACAAACTGAATTCTTCTCGAGTCATTTATGATAGTTGCAAGTGAAGATGAAAACTATCTTTTCGACCGCAAATGAAAAGAACACCAGAAATACCAGTGAAGCAAAGACTAGCCTTGGCTTAACTCATGATAAATATCAATGGACTCAGATATAGTAAACGCCACTTGTTTGTAGGTGTGATGCACTCCATTCTTATGTATCAAGCGGAAATTATCTTGGAGTTGAAACATACGAGAATAGGAAAAGAATGGCAAATATACTTACAGAAAATAGGAGAGTTGTAGATCACCTGCTGCTGCAGAACAGCTTCAAAAGATATAGCACTCATAATTGCGTCCGTGACTCCTAAAGCGCTATTAGTATTGTAAAAAATGTCAAGAAAATGACAGAGAGAAATGATAGAACTATAGTCCAATGAGCTGCATGGGTAATAACTTTGTTATGTTGGCAAGAGCTATGGCTTAAAAGTTAAAAAATGCAGGGGAACAGCAAAACTTATGGACGACGATATTTCAAAGTAAAGGGTGTTTTTTAGAGGCATAGAAAGTTAAATTTGCAGCACTTTTTAATGTTACATATGGTGTGACAGCTGTCATATATTTTATCGTAAGTTTAGATTGCCATTTTATCGAGAATAGGCTTTATGGGCGGTGTTATACTCGTACATTTCCTGTATATTTCACCATCATATTCGAATGGTGGAATCTAAAGGTTGTTTTTTGAGGGTGTAGAACTTTAAGTTTTTTGTGGATCGGAGGTGACTGTCATTAAGTCCCATACTTGCAACTGATAAGACAACCCACTTAGCACCTACCCTGTCAACCCGAGAGCCCAGCCCGGAACCGTTTGACACATAACTTCGAGCTATGTATTGTTTTGTTTCGCCGTGAGCTGGCTTCAAGCTGGAGGATCTCTCTTCTAGTGGGAGTGAAGAGGAGAAGAGGTGTTGCCCAAACCGACATTCTGCCAGCCCCAATGCTCCCAGCCACTGTGAGTCTCTCCCACCTGGTTCCATATGTCAACCGATTCAAGTATCCTTGTGACTATACTATCCAGGGTGAGCTCTCCTGTCTCTCTGTAGAGGTCCTGTTGCAGTCTGTCCTATTTTGCGCTCGCAAAGAATGTGTGGCAGCCATCGTCTTCCTCTCCTGGGCAAAACCGACAGTTGGGGGACCGTGACTTACCAATCTTTTACAGGTAAGACTGAAAACACCCATACCAGCTCAAAAGCCGGGTCAGATAGAAGTCAGCCTCACCATGCCATCAGTTTAGCTATTATCTCACATCCAGGTCCACCTTCCCTTTCTGCAATTTACCCAAGACTACTGCCAATCGTTAAGTAAGCGCTGTCTCTCCTCGCGAACAACCGTCTCTTTCGCGTCCTCGTTTTAGCGCAAGTAAATAGCGCACCGCTTTCTAGCAAGTTGGACAACAGGTACCACGACAGCAACAACTCTTATCCCCAAAGTAGAGACTGTCGGATACGTGGATGTAATCTTCAGCACCCCTCTTCTGTGTACCTGTACCAAGTGTTTTGGGTATACCACCTTACTGAGAGCATCGTCCCATATTTCTGCTCCGTATAGTTGCACCGGCCCTACAGTACTACTCATCAAGAGGCATCTTTTCGGTTGGTGCGATCCCACTACCTAAGCCTTAAGTCCACTCAGAGCTGATACGTCCAAAACAATTGCATTAATCGAGCAGTTACACAAGCAAACTGCTCGAAAACCTTCCTATCTGTCATTTGGAATTTTGTGGCAGATTTGAAAAAATATAAGTAACTATTTGGATTTTTGACGTTTGGAAGTTGAAACGGCCAACACGCGTGTGAATTGGTCAATATCGAAATTATAAAAAAACCTATTAGAAAACGAACATTTATAAGTATATTTCATCACACAAGATCATATACATAAAGTTTGAAGGTTGAAGACCGAAAGAAAGCAGAAACTTCATCTTGGGCGAGCGCCCATAAAATACACCGTGGCTAGTATTACCAAGGCGGCAAAATGGAGTAGTTGTTGTCAACAAGCAAACACGATGGCGAATCAAGCGAACACGACAGCGGAGCAAGCAAACACGTTGGCAGAGCAACGAAAGACCAAAGCCGCCCGCAAGGAAATGCCTTCGGACATGATGGATGCGGACGATACAACAGCAAAGAATTCAAGTTTCAACGAAGATATTAACCTCATTTACTGTCAGGTAAATGTATTTATAGTAGCAAAGGGTAAATTAGTTACCAAACGTAAAACCCCGGTTCCTATACCAATCCCACCCACACCTAGCACTAACCCTTTCAGCGCACTGGCAAACGATAATAATAACTCAAACGTGGCTAACAGTCGAGTAAAGAAGGTATGGTTTCCACCAATATTCATTGAAAATTTAAAAGCAACGGTACTTAAAGGTATCATGGACAGATACACCCTTACAGATGGTACCCGTCTAGCTACCGAATCACTAAATTGTCAAACTCCCGACTTAAAGTCATAGTGGACAGACTCGAGGTGCACGACTACATTATGAACCTGCTTAAAAACACGGAAGCAGTGGGATACTCATTCACTCCCAAAAAAAGAAAAGATGTGTCGTTATTCTTAGGGGTATTAGTTCAGAATTTGGAGCAGAGGCTATTCGAGAGGACATAGCCAGACAAATCTCGAATT
Source organism: Odontomyia ornata (assembly GCA_963969285.1). Lineage (NCBI taxonomy): Eukaryota > Metazoa > Arthropoda > Insecta > Diptera > Stratiomyidae > Odontomyia > Odontomyia ornata. Next base: position 438,355,006 of record OZ017738.1, on the reverse strand, counting down.
TAAGCCTCCAAACTGTCAGTCCACTTACATCTTCATGGTCGAGAGCGAATAAAATTGACCTAGATTTATTTAGAATTACAGTGAAATCGCAAGCTGATAAGAACGAGATGATAAAGCTGCGCTACATTTTGAACCAGAGAGCCCAAAAAGGAGTGATCTGGTGCAATGCTATCGGTGTCAAAGATTCGGGCACGTATCCACCAATTGTGGATTCCACATGAGATGTGTAGCATATGGGGAGGAGCATAATTCTGAAAGCTGCCCCAGAAAAAATATGGACAAGCCGGAGACCGCGCCATTCTGCACCATGTGCAAGACCCATGGGCATCCAGCCAATTTTTCCGGCTGTCCCGAACGGAAAAGATTGTTAGACAGGGCAATCGAAAATAATGCCAAACGGATGGCACCTACTACACCAACCCCTACAACCCCACACCACTTTGCCCCTCCCTCCAATTGGACCTCATATTCAGAGGTTTTAAGGAGTGGAACTCCGACCCATAATTTTATTTCACCAACTCCTAATCCCGTCGAACGCCTGCAACAAATAACCGTGGAGTGGCTGGAAGTCTCTCCCAGTGAACTCTCTCCAAGGTCAGGGCTTTCACTCCCATACTTTGACACCACTCCTGACCAAGAGAAGCCAATGGCGCTCCTCAATTTCTATTTCAACCTTTATGGTTGCAAATAGACTAACCATTCTATCCCTTAATATAAACTCCCTAATCTCACATGATAAGAGGCTCTACATTGCTGATTTGGTCAAATCCTCCCAACCCGACATCCTTCTTCTGAACGAAACAGTTCTTAACCATCACCACAAAGTCCGTTTGGAGAACTACCATGAGCTTCGAAATGACAGTGGCAGAGGTACCGCGATACTGTTTCGGGATGATTTAGATGTCCATCAAATCCCTTTTGAACAAAATAATTCCTCATGTACGTTAGCAACGCTCAACACCAGGTGACCCAATGGAAACCCAGCCAAAATCCTTATTGGCTCCATATACCTCCCGTGCAATTTAGGTCCCCAGATCCCATTTACACTTAACCAAATCCTCGCAACTGCCTCATCCCACGACTCATTTATACTAGGAGGAGACCTTAATGCCAGACACAAACACTGGGGGGACTCCACATGAAATACCAACGGGAACTATCTATTTGACTGGCTCCACGCGGATGCCCTCCTCTCAGCATCCATAGCAAATGCTGGGATCCCAATATTTCCCAGAGGGAACTCATTTTTAGACAGCTTCATAATATCCTCTGACCTCAAAGATCCCACAATTCCCTTCACTTCCTCCACATTTACCTCATTATCGGACCATCATGGCCTCCATTTCAATATAACCCTTAGATCACACATACCTGTTCCTACTTGCCCACCTCACTATAGACCGTTTAATTCCATAGACTGGCCAAACTTCAGAAAAGACCTCAAAGACCTCCTTCTGAATCTCCCACCGGAAATATCATTCTCTCGAACGCAGAAATAGACTCGCATATATCAGCACTAACATCTGCCATTATAGAGTGTCTAGACCAGCATGCCCCTTTCCAGAAACCACGCAGCCTGCTTTATAGATGTCTAACTCAGGAGACTCTTCAATTAATAAAAACTCGGAAGCATATGCTCCAACGGCTTAAGCATATTTACCATCGAAGCTTTAACCGGTACAATGAGGAGTATTTGGAACTTAAAACGCAAATAACGAGCATTTCCCGTGAAATCCAAAAACGCATCAGATCAGAAGTCAACAACTTCTATAAAAGCAGACTGATATCACTGCGACCATCTTCAGATGTTTTTAAAACGATGAATCAATTTACGGGCCGTAAAAGTTCCAAATTAAACATTGAGAAAGACCCTATAAAGCGAGGGAACGAAGTCTTCACTGCACAATCTGAAAAGATCGTTGCATGTGAGGAAGACTTCAAACAACTATATTGTCGCCGTGAGTCATCCAACATAGCTTTGAACAACAACGTTAAAGCAGAGGTTCTACTAACGACGGAAGGGTACGAGGGATCTTATTTAACTATATTCTCTAGTTATAATAAAGTATCCTCTCCACAACATCCAATCTTCGCCGGATTTTTCACCTCGAAAACGGAAGTAGAAGACCTCCTAAATGCCTTAAATAGCAAGCTATCTCACGGCCTTGATGGTATCCCGAGCAGAATACTCAAGAAGTGCAGAAAGACCATCTCCTCCTTCTTGACGATATTATACAATAATTGTATTAATAATGGATACTTTCCAAAACCTTGGAAAGTTAGCAAACTAATACCAATACCAAAACCAGCCTGCGAAGGTAGCATTAATAATTTTCGGCCAATTTCCCTTTTGCCTTACATGGGTGAACCCCTTGAAAAAGTTATTCTGCGAAACTTGAACGAATTTACTAGTCCCCTGATCCCCGATTTTCAGTTTGGATTTGAACGTGAACGATCCACGGAGCATGCAATAATGCTATTGCACAATAGAGTCACCCGCAATCTTTGGCGGAAAGAGTTCACAGTGGCCTGTGCTCTAGACCTGAAAAAAGCGTTTGACTCAGTTTGGATCAACGGTCTCAAATACAAATTGAAAATGGCATCCTGACCGGTCGCAATCCTCATAATCCTATACAGCTTCCTTTCGGATAGAACATCCCAAATTAAACTGGGGAGCCTCATTTCAAATCCTATCCCTATCAACTCGGGAGTCCCACAAGGCTCTATCCTCGGTCCCGCCCCGTTCAACTTTTTCCTTCATGATATCCCACGTCCAAACTGCTCGACTATCGATATAGCAATGTATGCAGATAATATCCTCCTCACGGTCACCCATAGCCTCCCAGAGATGGCCCAAATAAAGCTGCAGCGCTCTGTCCTCAACATCTTTCAATATCTGAAGTACTGGGGGCTCGAAATAAATGCCAGCAAATCAGAACTGATGTGCTTCAGAAATGCCAACGGGAGAGGGCACCGTCTTGCCGTGTCTCAAAGTAGGAATGTGCAAGCACATATTGCTGGTGAAATCATCCCTCTCAAGGAAAATATCAAATACCTTGGAGTCCATTTTAACAATCGACTTAAGGTGAATAGACACGCAAGGAAAATTCTCAATAAAGCGAAAGCAGCGTCCGCAATTATTTCGTCTCTCTTTTGTTCGAAATCAGTCTGCCCAAAAGTTAAGGTTTTAATGTACAAAACTCTTATTAGGCCGATCATTACGTACGCGTTTCCGGCATGGCTAACTATCTCGCCTACTGCGGCCGAAGAAATCCAAATCTTCGAGAGGAAGATCCTTAGGAAATGCCTATCCAAATACAAACGGCCTAATAAGAAGTACTACAGGAATTCTATCCTTTACGAAGATACGGAGATAGAACCGATTCTCCATTACATGTTGGCAATGTCTAAAAAATGCCTAGAGAAGTAGCGGGAGCACCCCCTTCAATGTATTCGCGCACTTTTTGAGCCTACCACCGCAAATAATAATCCTTACTACCTATGTCCCTTTAAAATCCTTGACCAATACCACCACGATCCCATTGATTCCGTAACTACCAATAAACCGGCGTTTTACGTTTCATTTGAACCGAACACATACCGTGGTTAAACAAAATATTTGTCAATATAGTTAGAGCAAAAGTGTAATAAAATAAAACCACAAGATAAATATACATAAATGTAAATAAATTCGAGTGCTGTACTAAGTAGCTTATAGTTTTAGATTAAATGTAGGAATAGATTTAATTTATATTACGGTTAGATTTAGATTAAGTTTTAACGTATTTATTTGTCAAACTACTCAAGTCGTAAGCCATATGAGCAAATGGCAAAGTCTATATATCTTAAAACACTGATGTAAAATAAGTATACATATTTTCTAACCGTCAAAGTTTATTTGACATCCATATACTGTCAAATGTCACATAGTCATTAAGCATACTCTGTAATGTCATGTTATAAAAAGACACAATAAAGTTTACTTACTTACTTAAGTAACTATTTTTATTCAATACTTTTGTATTATAGAATACTGTTTCTTCTTATTATTTTTATTGAATGTTGGTTCATATCAATTTTTTATTCATTATGAGATTTAACTTTTATAACTACTTAAAATCTTTACTTTCTTTACTCCAGTTAAAATTTCTTTACCACGTTTTAAATTTCTTTACTTCATTTAAATTTCTTTACTTCATTTAAATTTTCTTTACGTCAATTAAATTTTTTTTATTAAATTGTTAATCTGCCAAATAAAATTTCGAGTGTGGGAACGCTGATCTAATACACCCCAACGGTGTATTACATCACTGAAGGGAAGCTAACTAGGCTGAGCTCAGGTGATGCAATTTACCGTATACACGGTAATGCAAAGAAAAAAGGTCGAGAACTTCTGGGACGGAGGGGGAGTTGACTTGAACTAGCGAACCAGCAAGCACGCGCGAGAACCGCGAGCTAAAAAAAAGTTTTTTTTTGGGATAAAACCACCGTTCGCGCCATCTCCGCCTCCGGTACACAGCTTGCCGAATGCCATATCGCAGAATTTTCATATTAAATTTTCCCCATAGTGCTGCGGCCCACGAACTATAAGGGAACTCGATTGCACGCAATATTGCCATCGTTGAACCTTTGACTGGCTTGCGTCAACTTCAACTCGACAAGAGTCTTTAGGTCGACCTACATTCCTACCATTGAAGACTTTAAAGCACGCAACCATGTGAAGTTTAATAGTCAAAAATCGCCATCTCCCTGAATTACCCATGAGTTCTGCGAATTTTCGTTATACCGCGCGGAGGCATAACTTTACATTTGTGAATAACTCGTCTGATCAGCATTTTTACATGCATTCAATAGCTGCAGCGCAGTCATCACGAACGTAATCATAACGTCAATAGACGTCGCGTCGCATAATATTTCGCGTGTACAACCCAAAGCAAGGAAATTCGTTTTCACGCGATATCGCCACCGGTGAACTTGTTAGTGGCTTGCGTTCTCTCCACCTCGCATTTTTACATGCATATATAGCTGCAGCACAGTCATCGCGAACGTAGACATAACGTTGATAGACATCGCATGCAGTTTTGCATGTACAACCCGGGTTCCGGCCGAGATTAGTGTGTGCAGTGACTGCAATAGCGTAAATGGATGTATGGAGGGTGTTTGCAAGGTCTACGAAGAGCATTTAAAACGCCATTGCATGCGATATCAGCCAGCTTTTCGATTTTGTGGGTCAATTGGTTGACATTGATTGCTTGTTATACCAAAGATTGACGAATGCATGTGGGCCTTACAGTAGCGAGTGTGACAGGGGGAGTATTTGAGTAATGGGTGATAGGCCACCGGTAGCATTGATTCAGTAAATTCGTGTTATGTCCATTGTTTTCTAATGTATAAAGATTTGTTTTTGTTTCTTTAAACATTAGATTAATTTTTATTTTTGTATAACGAAACGTTTTCGACGACTATTTTTGATCTTCTTCAGTACAATTAACTAGTACATTCAAAAAACATGCTTACATACTAACAGCCTTAAACTTAATTACCCTTGCTTTTAATTACCCTAAGCAAGGGTAATTAAGTTTAAGGTGGTTAGTATATAAGCATGTTCTCTGAATGTACTAGTTAATTGTACTGAAGAAGATCACAAATAGTGGTCGAAAACGTTTCGTTATACAAAAATAAAAATGAATCTAATGTTTAAAGAAACAAAAACAAATCTTTCCGCTTTATATATTGATTCAGTGTTGACCCGTCCGTAATCTATTTAAATTGGACCATTAGAGTTTGTTCAGGTGTGAGTGTGTGCGTTTTCTTTTCCTTTTTTTGTGCATTCATAGGAAATCATTGAAGCCAAGCCAAATGGATACGTTCTAACGATATCGGCCTGCCTACATCGTCATCGAGCACTCATGAGGATGCGGGTGAGTACCCTTTTATTAAATTTTTTGACTAATATTGGTATATAAAAGAAAACAAAAGAAAGAGAAACGGACACTACACCCATAACTTTATGCGAGTACAAAGTAGAATATTTATTGCCCTTTAAACAGGTGAATCAAAAAAATTTTGTCCTAATCATCATCTATGCTGGTCGTCATGGGCAATCATAAAGGCGATTGGATTTGAATTTTTTGTGTCAGTTACTTACTACCCAAAACTTCAGTCCAATCGTAAAATATTGAATAAATGCCATTTTGACACTTCACAATTAATACGATTACCCTTAATATACATTTAATTCTTATCTTATATCACTTGCTAAATAAAACAGAACGCCTTTTTTAGATTTTTATGCTTGAAAACTGCACAAGATCTCTACTATGTACAGCCCAACTCATTACTGCAAGACGAAGCCTGTTCCCACTCAGACGAAACGGTACTGAAAGGTGAAAGTCAAACGAAACGACGAAAAATATTGGAGTAAGCTTTGCGTAAGGTGCAAGTAAAACGTACAGAAACGCATGTAATATAGATATACAAATTTACGTTTCATGAATTATCTTATATTTGAAATAGTGGCGTTACATATCCAGTAAGATCATAGGGCAATATGTGAGAATAACTTAAATAATCGCGGAAAATGATAAATGTAAAAACAGACTTTTAATTTGCGATCTTATTTCTGATTTGATTCATTTTCTATGGTTCGAGTTGTATGTATGATTTAAATTTAATTCATTCTGAGTAAATTATACAATGTATAAAGTACCGTATATAAATTTGTTTGTTTGGAATTAATTTTGCTTTATACCTTTAAATAAGCTAGGATTCACCAATAAACCAATACAATGGATTGTTAAGCATACACCTCGGTCTTTCCATTTCGGTGTATCTGACCGGGAATAAGCCCCGCATCGATGGCGGGCTTTTTTAATGATATAGTCTAGCCATCGGGCGCGCTCCACTGTTTTGTTGTTTAGCACGATTGTGCTTCTCATTTGAGGGAAAGAGTCATGCAAAGTGCTTTTGTATGAGTTTTTCTCTCAAATGGGAAAAATATGGCCCCGTCTACGTTTGGATCTTGCTCCGATTGGGAGAGTGCGAGGGGGCACCACCTTCATCTGGACGCCCCACACTAATTTTTGGGCCATAAGAATCTTTGGGTAACGACGAAGTCTCCACCAGTCCGTCCGCGTTTGATCGGCACAAATTATTTTTCGAAAAAACTTAGCAACCTTTAGTGGGTTACCTCGGCCTCGCTACTAGTCGACCGGAATTCGACCTTTTTCTAAATCTTGAACGCAAAATATTTTTGTGGTGGGTCCTTGTGCTAGGGGGAAAGAACTCGCCCCACGACACCGCAACGCTAGCCTGCCAGTGCATTCACGCGTCCCCTGACAAGGCCAATCTCGGCGGATCCATCTTCATACTATCCTCTTCTGCTGAGGCAGCAGACCATCGCTGCAGCCCTTTACGGACATTCATATACCTATTTAAACTACACAACTTTCTCAGCCGTTGCTCTGATGTGCTCAGAGAGACTCATCTTTGAGTTAATCAGTAGCCCCAGGTACTTCATCACCGGCTTCGATTCGATTATTATTTCTCCAATACTGGGATTGTCGTTTTTGCCAAGATGACAACTTCGGTTTTCTGTAGTGCTAAACTGAACCCGCGAGTAGTGACCCAGTCTCTCACTTAGTGCATTAGGATAACTAGCCTCAGTTACGCTTGTTCAACGGTACGTCCAACAACCAGAGCCGCAACACCACCGGCATAGCCGATCAAGCGCTATTTATCTGGTATTTTCAGTCCCAGCAGCCCGTCATAAGACACGTTTCATAGGTCTGGAATAAGGATAGATCCCAGGGCAATACATAATATAACTTTCATCCTTCGTTGACGCTGTGTCGTGTCATGAAGCACGCTTCAGTCCCTCAGGTAGTCCCTCAGAAGCCGCATTAGATATTCTGGAACTTGAAAAGGGGCATTCAGCATATCCATCATATCCACCCATCTGGCAGAGCTGAAGGCATTCCTAAAATCATGTGTCACCAACAAACCGTCACTTGGTGTGGCTATCTGCCTCTGCCTTTTGGACCACACCCACCATCTCCGCAATCCCATTTTTTACTGCTACGTATTTTATGTTAGTTGTATGCGTTTAAGGTTAGTTTGGTTTGCCATTTCATCACGGATAGAATGGAATTTATCATTCGCCACGTTTTTGGTGAGATACTGCCTCGATTGCTGGTTAGAGTGGTCGAAAATTTGACCTCTCGTTTGGGCTTCTCCCTACCAGTCCTGTGGCTCATATGCCCAAAATCAAATTAAAATAAAAAGGACAAAGAATTATCGCTCCAATAAAAATTTTATGGCAATCAATATCCGTATTTTATTTCATTTCAAAGTTCTATACCTTTGAAAAAATACCCTGTATAATCGAAAACACGGTGAAATATGTTGTTAACGAGCTCAATTATTGTAAGGCCATGGTTTGCTTAAACCATACTTTTTCAAAATGGGCAAGAAGATGGCCCCAAACAGAATCCACTGTGAGAGGAGAGCAATGGGCGATGCTGGATATACCTTCTTTGTCTACGAAAAATAGAACACGGAAAGCGGCAGGCCTTAAGTTTTCAGATGGTAGTAAATTTAGTCCAGAAAATGCCAGCAAGCAAGGACAACTAGCTGAAAATTTTAAGTTTTCCAGAGACGATTTCACGTTTGAAGAAAATCAAATATGTGAGTGTTAGAGGAAAAAAAGGTATTTCAATTAAAAATCAAGATGTATAGCCGGTGAGACAGCATAAGAAATGAATTTTGATTTAGATGAATTGAACTTTTTGACTAACAGGAATAGCTTCTGAGCTAAGAATGACACCGCTACGAAGTATCATAGTGAACTATCTATTGACGGTAGAAAAGGTATGGACTTTAGTGAGTCACCAAATGGTCGAGGGTTTTGTGCCTTCTGATAACTCCATACATCCTTCGAGTAAGGGCGCTTGAAGAAATTTCTACGGTATAAATAAAAATAGTATTAGTAACAATAATAATAAACAAGTAAGGTTGATAGACCTACGCTCATGCCAGAAGGGTTTTGTACTCAACTTACAGAATGTAGTAACCAGCAACGAATAAAATCAAGAAACATGTCAAAGACGATTTTATCGGGGAAAATGTGAAATTCGAGGATCATACTATTATTAACAAAATTGAACGAATTTTGACTTCTAAGGTATTCGTTATTGTTATACTCATAAATGTCTCCCTTGATAATTTTTCAGATTTTCTAGATCACAGGTGTCCATTCGCGAGGGAGGAATTGCAGTTTTCATGTATTAACCACCCTGTGCCCCCACTGAACTAAAAGCTGTCAGTTTAAGAACTGCTTTGTAAAGCTCTCATAAAGAACTTTCATTTGATACTCATATCGGCTACCTTTGATGACATTTTTTTGTTCAGGGGCCACTCCTCTCTACTGTTATCATCGATTCATGGTCTATTTTTTTCGAATCCTAGAATGGTTATAAGCCCCTTTTGCTAAGAGCTCTCTCCTGCCTCTTCAACTTGTTTCACTTATGAGCATTAATTGTAGGCACTCATCTACAGTCATTCATTAAATTGAATCAAGTGTTCAAAGCATGCACCTTAAACGTTGAAGTTGGGGAAAAATAACTCCAAATTATTCAATCTTCGCATTTTAAGCAGCCACTATTTTGTTTACGATTACTGATACCACTAACTGAGCCAATTCTCAAAGATATTCATGATACCTATTATTCCTGAAATTTTCATGCAAATCCTAGCAAAGCTGTGGTATCTAAGTCGGTAAAAAGCGCATATGGTGCTATAGCCATATGTTTCCATAGTAATACAGCGCATATTGTTCCATAGTAATACAGGAAAATTCAAATTCCTATAACTTCGTTAAATACTATTCTATCTTTATGAAACTTTCAGGACAGAACAATCTTATAAATCTGTGTATTGAATTTCATCGAATTTAAGGGTACCGTTATGATTTTATTCAAGAAAACATGAAATCGATAAATCATACTATTACTAACAAAGTTGAGTGAATTACGACTTCTCACGTATTTGTTGTTGTTGTACTCACCAAGGCCTACATTCGTGATTTTTTTCAAATTTTTCGGATGAAAGGTGTCCAATCGCGTACATTTCCCCTTACCCTTCCCTCCATGGTACAGACAAGGCAATTTCAAGACTTGTTTTGAAAAGATCTCATTAAGACCTTTCCAATGACACCCTACTCAACTAGCAATGGCGAAAATTTTTATTGAGGAGTCACCTCTCTAAATGGGAAGACCCCCCTTAAAACCTTTCGAACGATTTTTCCACCCTTGAACTTTCAAGAAGTCACCACTTCTGACCTTTCCACAAAGTTTCATGGCTATAGCTTCTATAGTTTCGGAGGAAAAGCGCTGTGACATACAGACGGACGGACGGACATACGGACACAGGTCGTGATTGCAATAGGGTTTTGTATTTCAGTACCAAACCCTAAAAAGTAAAAAGAAGACATTAGTTGACTTACCTTACATCTTTTGCCCATCTATGTTGCGTGATAAAACCATGCGCTGCCTCTAATCCTTGCTCTTCACTCCCATTCAAGAGGAAAATAATTGGATGTTTGACAGTCTCCTTTGACTTAGTTAAGCTATTTAATACCGCCAGCATAACTGCCACCATTGAACCATCATCACCTGCTCCTGGGCTTGTGACCACAGAGTCATAATGGCTGTTAATAAGAAGAGCATTCGTGTGGTTGGAGTTTTTTGGCGTTATTTTCACAATCACATTCTGTACGGACTCATAAGCGAGTGTTAGACCGTAAAATTGTAATTTTCCAGATACGACTTGATTATCTGTTTCAATTGTGTACAGGCCATTTGATTCAGATATTATTGCTTCGATTTCTTTCATCAGAAACTTGACAGCTGTGATTTCATTTGCGTCACTACCAGTCACTCGAGGGCCAATAGCACTCAATTCACTTAAGTAATATCTGGCTTTGGCACCGATGAATTCTTCTGGGTCAGCCGTCAATGGACGGTCTTCTGGTAGCCAAATGAAAGCAACATAAGAAACACCAAAGGTCAAACATATTAAAGTTATAAACGGAATCGACCACAAGCACGCTAGTTTCTCATTTTTCGGCTTTTTCTCAAGGAGCTTCTCTTGCGAAGACGTCTCTACCTAGAAAATTTAAAAGAATATATTATAGGTTTAAAAAAGAATGTTTAAAAAAGTATACGAGTATATAAATTGTTAGGGTCTTTTGAAATATATTTTGCAATGGACCAACTAGTTTCCTATCATTTCTGTCTGTTGGTTTGTTTTCTAAGAAACTATAGAAGCTTTAATCATCAAACTTTGTTGAAAAATCAGAAAAGATATTCGTTTAAAAATGTAGGTCTTATCAGACTTCCAAAAAATTTGGAATAAATTTCAGGAATTGATGCTAAATAAATTCCCCATTTGGACGTCATAATTAGCAGTATGTGCAACAAAATGAATGACTAGGGGAAAACTGATTTGGCGTCGATTCCATGAAATTTATGTATTTCACCCTTATTAAGGCATTTTGAGTCAGTTTTTATTTTTTGCTCGGAAGCGTTTTTTTTAATCTATGATTCAAGAAATCGTTAAGCAGGGAAAAACTGAATTGGAATCGATTCCATGAAGTTTGTTTCACCATTTTAAGGCATTTCTAAGTCAGTTTTTATTTTTTGCTATGAAAGTTTTTTTTTCGATCAATGATTTAAGAAATTGTTAACTTCTTTTTACGCTTCGATTTCAGCTAGTATTTTTTTTATTTTTTTTAACCCAAATTTGTCATTTAATATTTTTAATGTCTAATCTAACTTTTACTTTTCAACCCACAGTACAGATCATAATAACTTAAGAATTTCACTGAATTGCAGTCCCATAAATATGGTCCAAGAGCTAATAAAAACCTCATCGAGACCACTTGGTTAAACGTCAAACACCACTTTCTTGTATCAGAGAACTGGATATTGAAAGACTTTAGTCACTGTTGTATCCTCTGTTATTATTAATGAAATATACATTTTCTCATTCTTTTGAAACACTCAACACGATTGTTAGAATCTCTGAATTTGCATTTAAGGCTTAAAATACTTTTTTGATGTTTAAATACAAAAAACTTCCTTGCAAAACGCAATTCGTCTTTATTAATATCAAAACTTTAACAAAAAATCAAAGGATATTCGGATGAAACACGGTCGAAACTCACGTTTGCCTCTGATGAATCCATATTGAGTACTGCAATGAGTAAGATTTTTTGACTGGTAAGGAATTGAATTTGTAAAAAACGCCCATTTAAGTGATACGGAAGTAGTTATCAATGATTATTATCAACTGTTTAGTGGGTATTGTGATTTAAATGATAAATTTTATCATGGGGAATTCATAAGTAATAAATTAATAATCTGCTTTATTTAGAGCTTATTCCAATCAAAAAATCAAGTATTATGATAACATATAAATCAAAACAATCAGAGGTAGTCAGTTTGCATCAGTTAATTATGTTGCACTGGGGCCCCCTTAAAAAGATTAGTTTTACTAATGAATAAGATAACTTTTGGTAAAATGAAAGTCAAGTCCAAAATACTCTAAAGAGGAAGGAATAAATTTCATCAACATAGTGCCAAACCAGTTTTTATTCATGGTAGTTATCATATTTTTGGCTCTTATTAGTCCTTTTAAAACCTTTTTTAGGATTTTGTACTAAAATACGAAACCCTATTAAATTGGTAGCTGTGTCCGTCCGTCCATCTGTCCGTTTGTATGTTTTCAGCAGTTTTTCTCCAAAACTATGAAAACTACAGCCATGAAACTTTGTGGAAAGGTCGGAACCTATGCATTCTAGAAAATTTTGAGGTGAAAAAAATGTTCAAAGAACTTTAATACGGTCCCCCCATTTTTCGTCAAAGGTAGTAAAGTAGGGTATCATATAAAATATCTTTTCAATACAGGTCTTAAAATTACTGCATCAGTATCGAGACAGCAGGAGAAGGAAAAGTGTATGAAATTTAGGCGTACCACCTCCCTCGCGATTGGAAATTTTTCATCCAAATCTGAAAAAAATCATGAGTGTAGACCTTTATGAGCACTGCAACAACAAATACATTAGAAGTCGAAACTTTGTCAACTTTGTTAGTAAAAGTATAATTTATCAATTTTATACTTTCTTTAATAACATCGTAAGGGCACCCTTAGATCCAATAAAATTCCATGTTCAAATGTCGATTTATAAGTTTAATCACTACTGGAAATTTCAGAAAGATCGAATCATATTTAACAGAGTTGTGGGGGTTTAAATTATCATGTATAACAAGAGCAACTATACATGCCTTTGGGACAATATGCACTTCCAATCAACTCAGACACTACGGGTTAGCTAGGATTTGCATGAAAGTTTCAGGAATTATATTCATTCTAAATATCTTTGAGAAATTGTTCAACGGGTGACATCATAAAATTTTGTTATTTTCGCGAGCTTCAACATTTAAGGTACATACTATTAACACTTGATTGAATTTATTTATGAATAGCTGAAGATGAGCAGTTAAAAATAATTGGTGAAAAAATAATGAAGGTAAATCCAATAGCAAATAACTGAATGGTTGAAATTCGTTCAACTTTGCAATAATATTAGAATCTGTAAATTAAATATTTTTGCCAGTAAAACTGTATTAGTATGATTAAATTGGATGAAAGTAGACATTAAGGTGTCATTTAAAAAATCCCTATAACGTATAAGTTTTGATAGAATGTACAGAATTTATTGTGTTTGAATTTTCTCCGATTAACAAGTCATTCAATAACTCCGTAGGGTAAGTAAGAAAAACATAAAATATTGACAAAACTTGTTTTATTATTCAACATAGTTGCCTTCGAGGGCGATACAACGAGTAAAGTGATTTTCTAACTTTTCGATGCCACTTTTATAGTACGATTTCTCTTTCTCATCAAAATAGGCCTTAATTTCAGCGATTATTTCATCATTGGACTAAAATTTATTTTCAGCAAGCATTATCTTGAGATTTGAAAACAGGAAAACGTTACTGGGGGCTAAATCTGGCCATTTCTTTGCAATTTCAGCCTTCAATCGATCCAAAAAACAGTAATAGTCACTGTTGAGGGTGGTTCCTTTTTGGAGATAGTTAATGAATATTATTCCGTTCGCATTCCAAAATACAGACGCCATGACCTTACTCGCCGACTGTTGCGTCCTTACTCGCTTTGATTACGGTTCATCGACTGCTTTCCACTCAGCTGACTGTCTTTTGGATTCTGGTTTGTAATAGTGAAACCATGTTTTATCTTTTGTCACATATCGATGATAGAATTCTATTTAATTGCGGTTTAACATCGCCAAACACTCCTCTGAAGCATCAATGCGTTGTTGTTTTTGGTCGACTGTGAGCTCACGTGGCACCCACTTTGCGCAGAGCTTTCGCATACCCTAATATTCGTTTAAAATGGTAAAAACACTACCATCTGATATCTTTCCAATGTCAGCTATAGGGTTTTCCAATAAGTGGTGTTATTTTGAATATATCCTGTGATGTAACACCTTGCGGCTTATTCCTTTACGCCAACAGCCCAGCGTCGTTTCAAGACCTCAAAGATGGAATTCGTGAGGCTTTCGAGGATATAGGGCAGTCCCTTGCGATTTAGTCCTGGGAAATTTCATGAAAAGGATATGATCCTGTAAGCGTGGTCGTGGTAGTCATTTGCCTGATGTTATTTTTTGCTATTAACGGCATACTTTTACTTTATAATGAAATAAGCGTCTGATCATTTATATTAAAAAATGGTGTTTTTTTCTCTTAATATCAAAATCACACCTCTTATTGGAAAATCCTGTAGCTCGTGCACCTTCAATTTGTGATTGTTCATAACCATTTTGTGAATTTTTTTATGTTTTCTGGAATAACAGCCCCATTTGGGCGTCCACTGTGCTCTGCATCCCTTGTGCTAGTACGACCACATTTAAATTCAGCAATCCACGTCTCTACCATTTGTCTCGGTGGAGCAGAGTCCAGATAATGTTTATCAAGCCATAATTTGGTTTCTACTGTATTTTTTTTTTTCATCAAAAAGCAATGCTTTATCAAAACTCGAAATTCACTTTTTTTCATTTTTTTTTAATAACAAAAGTTGCTTCGCACAAAATGCTATAACTCACGAATCAATAGTTCGATTGTTGTCAAATTTATACACGCACCGTTAAAGTTAGTAGGTACTAATAAAAAATCATATGGAAAATATAGGAAGTTGTCTTCGCGTCGTATCCTATATTAACGAAACATCTAAATTTTTTATAGTCAAAAATAGTATTTATAGAGCGCAGAGAAATGAACTTTATCGTTTGGAGTATAAAACCAGAAGAAATTATATACATAATAATTTAAGCTATACACAGTTAAAAGTTGTTCGGCATCTTTGACCTAATTCACGGAGAGATGGTGCTTTGCCACTTTCACGTCCGCTACAATGCTTCCTCCCTTAGATGTGTCAACATCGAATGTGACTCTCCGTTTTTTGGTTTGATTCGGTCCCACGTAAGGAGGCCTTCGGCTGTCATAATCAGAAAACGGTGATGGCATTGGTTCTTCAATGTCAGGGTTTAAGATGTAGGGCGGTTTCAATCTGTCGATTGATATTTGTGATGTTCTGCCACAATGAGGATTTTGAAGATTTTATCGGACGTTCACTCAAGTACGCAAAATGGACCAACATACGGCTGCTGCAAAGATTTTTTAGCCGCGTCGACTCGTACAAAGACGTGACTGTAAGTCGCCAAGTCCTTGAAAGTAAATATGCTGCTTTGTCGATGGTGTTCGACAGATGTTGGCCGTAGTCGTCGCATATCTTTTCAAAATTTAGGCACAAATGCTGTCTGGTTGCTTTTACTATCCGTATCAGCAACAAAATCTCCTGAAATCCGGAGTATTTCTGCTGCAGTACATTTAGTGTCCTCTTTATAGGCAGATCGAAGGCCGAGAAGAACTGTTGGCAGAGCTTGAAGCCAGTTTTTGTCTTCATGACACATGAGTGCTGCCTTCAAAGATCAATGCCAGCGTTCCACCATTCCATTTGATGAAGGATGGTAAGCGGTCGTCCTGATGTGTTTACAACCAATTATTTCGGTCAGCGAATGGAAAAGCATTGATTCGAATTGCCTACCGCGATCTGTTGTAACAATCCTTGGTGTACCGAAACGTGAAACCCAATGATGATAGAAACTCGTAGCGACTGTGTCGGCGATGATTACGGTAATTGGTATCGCTTCCGTCCACGGCGAGAAACGATCGATAATCGTAAGGACATATTTAAAATTGTTTACGACTGGCAGTGGACCAACTAAATCGAGATGTATGTGCTCGAATCTTCTATCTGGCGCTGCAAACTTTAACGGGAAAGTCGTGACATGTCGGCTAGTTTTAAAGCGTTGGCACTGAATGCATGATTTTGCCCAATTTACAGTATCCTTGTGCATTTTTGGCCAGACGAATTCTCTTCGCTGTAAACGACTGGTAACCCTCCCACTTGGGTGCGACAGTGCTTGTTGTGTGTAGGGTCATGTGATACCTGTTGATAAATTACAGTACAAATGCTTTCCACTCTTCTGTACTCTCTGCAAATCCAATGATGTTTCCGAGTTGAATAGACTTCGTAATTTGCTATCATGTTGTTGTTCCGCTGCTACGTCTACCACATGGATCGCTTTATGTGCGGTAACTGCATCAAGTCAAGATAAAGTGTCTACCACAATATTTGTTTTACCTTTAACGTGGAGTATGTCCCACGTGAACTTGGAAATATACTCGAGTTGTCGGATTTGGCGTGGTGATGCTTTTGATGACTTCTGTGTGAAAGTGTAGCACAGTGGCTTGTGGTCGGTTTGTATCACGAATTAGTGTCCTTCTACTCTGTCTCGAAAATATTTGATAGCCGAATAGATCGCCAACGATTCTTTATCGTAGACGCTGTAGTTTTGTTGAGCGTCACTAAATTTTTTGGAATAAAATCGTTGTGGTAGCTAAATTCCATCGACAAACTGTTCCAATACTGCTCCCATCGCGAGATTTGAAGCGTCCGTTGTTATAACCAGCTGAGCGTTTTTAACCGGATGTTTGATACAAGCTGCTGCTGCTAACGATTTTTTAACTGTCTTCAAAGGCATTAATTGTTGTTGACGTTCAGTTTACAAGCCTTTTATTATTTTTTCGGGAATCGCGCAGGAATTCATTTAACAGGCCAGGTACTTACGATAAAAATTGATCATGCCCAAATATCTTCGTAGACTTTGAATACTCTTTGGCTTTTCACATTCCAGTATTGCATCAACTTTTTCTGGTAGCGCCTTGATTCCTTCGCTGCTTACCAGAAATCCAAAATAACGTACCTCGGGTTTTCCAAAATTGCATTTGGTGGCGTTAATTTTGATGCCGTGTTCTTTCAATCGAATGAACACTTCCTGTAAATGTATCCGATGTTCCTCTTTCGAGCTGGACGCGATAAGGATGTCATCCAGGTACCCAAAACTGTAGCTTAATCCAGAGAGAACAATGTTGATATACCTTTGAAAGGTTTGGGCTGCATTCCGGAGTCCAAAAGACATCGTCAAGAATTCAAAGAGTCCAAAGGGTGTGAGGACCGCTATCTTTTCAATGTCCTCATCTGCAATTGGCACTTGATGATAGGCGCGGAATTAAATCTATGGTCAAAAAAATTGTCTTTCTGTATAGATTACGGTTAAAATCTTCCATTACTGCCACTTGATATTGATCTGGTATCATAAATGCGTTTAATTTTCTGTAGTCGCCACAGGGTCTCCATACCCCAGACTTTTTTGGGACTAAATGAAGTAGACTAGCCCATGGGCCACTTGAAGGACGACATATTCCATTTTCCACCATGTATTCAAACTCAGCCCTTGCGGATTGATATTTGTCCTGCTATGATCGGTGAACTCGTTCCGCAATTGGCGGGCCTTTCGTCAATATCTGGTGTTGGAGTATTGCCTTTTTGGTTTATGGCGTTGTCACAGAGCTAGTTAGCTAAGGAAATTTGGCAGGAATGCTGTGGAATCTGTCGATTCACTGTTGTGATTGCTTTGGCTGTTTTATCTGAAAGTGTTGCGATAGCTTCAAGATTTGTCTTACCATCCACCAACCGCTGCCGCCTGACATCAACGAGCAAATTGAAATGTTGTAGAAAATCAGCTCTGAGTATAGGATGATCCACTGCGGCAATGCAAAAACGCCATTTGAAAACCCTCCGGAGTCCAAATTCGAGCGAAAGAATTTGTTCTACGAATGAGTTGATTGTCGCTCCATTTGCAGCGTACAATTTCCGTTCTTCCTGACGCGTTTTTCCCTAGCTAGGGACTACCGATACCTCTGCACCTGTACGTGTATCCACGAGGAATCTTAGCTCTGTTTCCTTGTCGGCTACTAATAGGTAGCTCTTGTTTAAATGGACGTCATCGCTGACCGCATTTGATGCTGACGGCTTTAGTTTTCCTGTTCGGAAAATCGGCATGGCGGACGGCATTTATTCGCCTTTTTCCCGAATTTTCGGTGATAAAAACAATTTTTCTCGTCTGTACCTTGACGTGTGCGTGTTTAAGACCTTGGGCGCAAGCCAACACGTGAATGGGATCGATTTTTAGAATGTGGTTGATTTCTTACGTTCACTTCTAATCTGTCAAGTCGGCTTAGTATTTCCACGAGAAGTGGATCTGACCTCGGAGGAGGAGTTTTTGATGTCGATGCTATTACAGCTGGGGCAGCGTTGAACTCCTCGACAATTTTGTCTGCCTTTTCGAGCAGTTTTGCGATGTCCCTTCCGGTTGATACGGACATGATGGCGCGTACATGCACTGGTAAATGTCGTAACCATAAGGCACGTAGAGCATCTTCTGGCAGCTGCGAGCCTGACATGTTTTGCATCTGACGAAATAGATATGATGGCATTTGGTCACGCAATTCGAGCTCCGTTAGCACTTGCGTTAGCTGCTGCTCAGGAGACGTGGCAAATCGAGCAATCAATTGCGTTT
The DNA here is from genome assembly GCA_963969285.1 of Odontomyia ornata. Taxonomy (NCBI): domain Eukaryota; kingdom Metazoa; phylum Arthropoda; class Insecta; order Diptera; family Stratiomyidae; genus Odontomyia; species Odontomyia ornata. The sequence continues at coordinate 438,335,943 of OZ017738.1, read as the reverse complement.
TTAGCTCCTCATATTTGTTTCCGACCGGCGGATGTTTTACTGCCTCCGCAACTTGCATGAGGATGGTAATATCCATGGGTGTCATTACCGGGTTAAATTTTGCCGTATCTAAATATATTTTGTAATTTCCGAAGGTGGGTTCAATCTGGGAACACCAAAGTTTGACTTGCGTCTCCCAAAAAGGCGGTTACTTTAAATCACGCACGGCTTCTAGTCGAGGGGGCTCACTACCGGGCCAAAATTCACGGGCGAGATTCAGCGAAGTTTTCAAAGTTGTAGTAGTAATATTTCTCTCTCGGAGCATTGAAGATTCGCCATCGGTCGCCATTGTTTTTATTTTTTGTTTTTTGCATACGTTTATTAATAACAACAAAACGTAAGGGCCATCAATTATAGGAACTTGTGTTCGCGTCGTTTCCTATATTAACGAAACATCTAAATTTCGTATGGTCATAAATAGCATTTATTGAGCGTACAGAAATGAACTTTATCGTTCGGAGTATAAAAACAGAAAAAATTATATACATAATAATTTAAGCTATACATATTAAAAAGTTGTTCGGCATATTTGACCTAATTTACGGAGAGATGGCACTTTGCCGCTTTCAGGTCCGCTACAAAAAATTCTAGTAACGCCATCTATGTGTCATCTTACTTATTGAATGGACTGTTCGTACATGGGCTTTCCATTAAACCAGACACTACACTTTTGATTGTTTGTCTCCAAATATATAATATAACAAGAAAGCATTTAAGATTCAGCTTAGTCACAAATTTTAGCAATATTGCAACAAAACGTTGGCCAGTTGAAATAAAGTAATGCTAGTTTTTCTATTACAGCAAAAATACATTTGTTATAAAAGGTGGTCTAAGTATAATGCACGATGTTAGTTGTGAGTCACATCTTAACGACAAGTTTTCTGCCCAACTTAATTTGACATTTCTTTGTTTCAGCATTTGACAAATTCAACTATAGAGAGATATTCAATTAAGCAAGGCGTTAAGGTTGTTGAAACCTTTTAAGAAAATTGGCTTTCAAATCAAAATGCATTTCGTGAACTTCGTGATTTTTTTGGTCAGCTTAATCGTCCGAATGTGTCCACAATCGGGAGAATCGGGTACAAATTTAAGCAAACCGAGTCGGTAGGAAATGTGAAACCACCTGTGCATGCTCGCCCAGTTCGTTTGTGGAAAACCCTTCAACATAGACCCGTCGTCGTGTCCAACAATTGAACACCTCACGAACATCATTGATGCGAATTTTGGACAAAGGTTTGAATTTACACGCTAAAAAGGTTCAATTGACTCAAGAGCTGAAGCCTCTTGATCATTTCAAGCATCGGCAATACGCTGAGTGGTTCGTTGAACAGACAGAAGGGAATGGGGACTTTACAAAGAAAATCATCTTCAGCGATGAGGCACACTTTCACCTCAGTGGATTCGTTGACAAGCGGAATCACCGCATTTGGGCAAATGAAAATCAACGTGTAATTGTTGGAAAGCCGATGTACGAGTATCCACAAAGAGGGGCTGTTTGGTGCGGTTTATGGGCTGACGGCGTCATCGTGCCGTACTTCTTCGAAAATGAGGACGGCCAAGTAGTTACCGTGAATCATGTTCGCTATTTCTAGATGATAACGGACTTCTTGTGGCCAGAAATTGAGGTTATGGACCTGGGCGATATGTGGCTCCAACAGGATGGTGCCACTTGCCACACAGACAATGAAACAATGGCTTTTTGTGCGAGAAATTCAATGGCCGTGTTATCTCACGCTGTGGCGATGTTAATTGGCCGTTGTCACGGTTTACACCTTCCAGGATTACCAAAGAAGAAAAATCATGTTTTGAACTTTTATTTCCGCCTCCTATAAATTCTAATATATTGAAATATACGAATATGGAAGGTAAAAGTCGATACAAGGAAGGTTGAAAGGACATGGAGCGAACGGAGTTGAATGCTTTTATCGGCTTACTGATTTTATCTCTAATAATGAGAGCACAGTAGGCATATAGAAACAGACAGACCAATATTTGGAGCAACTATGTCGTTGAAAAAATTTAAAAAGATATTACGTAGTAATTAGCTTCGACAACAGACAAACAAAACCTGAACGACGGTTGTTGGACAAATTCGCCCCGATACATGATTAATGGCAACAGTGGGTGAAAATATTCTGAAAACTTTATAACCCTGATAAAAATGTGACAGCTGACGAGCAGGTTGTTGCACTTAGGGGAAGATGCCCTTTCCGTCAGTAAATGCTATCCAAACTAACGAAATATGGCACAAATTTTTGAGTTATTTGCGATTCATCAACAAGCTACGCGTGAAATATACAGCCTTGCATTGGAGAAGAACCTGGTGGTGCTTCGGAGAAAAACCAAGGCATGCGTTTTGTCTTAGATTTGACACCTGGTTTGAAGGGGCATGTCGCGAACTTTGCCGCAACTTGGACCTTTGATCATTGTAAAGAAGTAGCATGGGATGTATGGCATCGTATGACCTTGACGAATTTCGGAGACGGCCGGATACTCTGATGATTCCGTCCTCATCGATAAATGGTGTCAGATCAGAAAGAGGGCTTCCCTTTTTGACCATGTTGTGTTTTTTGAGCTGGAGCAGATCATCTTTGAAATCATTTGCTTGAATGGCGCGAACGATGGACATCAGGGCCCTCTGCAGTAATTCTGGTGTTAATGAGAGGTGTTCCGTTCGGTTGAGTTTTGGTTGCCTGGCATGGTGACCAAAACAGAGCATATACGGAACTATTCTTTGCAATGTTGTGAATGAATTGTGGTGGTTGATAAGATATATGGTATCGACTAGTTGAGAGGTGGCGGCCACTGTCACTTCTGCCTTCTTCTGCATTAACTCGGATGAACCACTGGATGTAATTTGGTTAATGTTTTTGTGAAAGGGAGCTGGCCATAGTGTTACATTGCCATGCAGAAACCAGGGACCATACAACCAAATCTTTGTTGCTGCCAGCTTGTGGGCTGGCAATCTACGGGATACTAGGTCAGCTGGGTTGTCAGCGAATTTCACATGACGCCATTGTGAGGCTAATGAGCCTTCCTGGATTCTAGCTACTCTGTTAGCCATGAAGGTTTCAAACGATGACGATGGTGTATTGATCCATGCAAGAGCCACCTCAGAATCATTCCAGAAAAATATTGGACGATTTTTGTAGTTCAAATCTTGCTTTACTCTTGTTGCAAGATGGACACCCAGAAGAGCCGCACACAACTCCAGACGTGTTATTGGTTGGGTTCTAAGAGGTGCTACACGAGATTTTGCGTATAGAAGTCTTACAACCACTTTTCCATCCTGTTGAATGGATTGTAGATAGACCGCCGCTCCATAGGCCTTTTGTGAGGCATCCATAAACACATGAACCTGAATTGATTTGGGTGTTTGTCGAGAGAATACATGCCGTGGGAAACGTAGGTGCAGCAAACACTTGATATCATTGCGGAACGATATCCGCAAGGTGGAGTTCGAAGGTAATGGGTCATCCCATAAGCTATTTAGTTTCCATAGCTCCTGGATAAACATCTTTGCCGTGACTAATATTGGTGAAAGCAGCCCTAACGGGTCGAATATTCTGGCCAATTCCGAAGTGACTATGCGCTTAGTGATTATTTCCTCAGTCGATTGGTTGACTCTAATCAGAAACTGGTCATCGCTTGGCCGCCAGATAAGACCCAATGTCTTGACTGTATTTACTTGGAGCCCCTCCAGATCTAGTCAACTTCTTGATCCTCTGCTGGTATATGATCTAGAGGTTTTCTGTTGTTTGCGCACCATTTGCGCAAATTAAAACCAGCAAGACCCAGCAACTCGGACAGCTGTTTTTCCATCTCCATGACCTCGACTAATGAGTTGGAGCCAACAAATCCATCATCCACGTAGAAATGTTTCGTCAGAGCGATGGATCCCAATGGATATCTCTGGTGGTTATCCTGCGCGAGCTTATGGAGGCACTTGGTGACCAAATAAGGTGCAGCACGAGTGCCATATGTGACAGTATTGAGTTGATAATATCGAGCTGGCTGCTTGGGATCATCACGCCAAAGGATGAGCTGATACTTCCTGTCCTCTGGTTGCAACAAAACCTGGCAATATATCTTCTGGATATCTGCCGTAAATACGTAGGTTGGAAGACAAAAACGGAGGAGAATTGTGAATAATTCCGGTTGCACTGTTGGTCCATTATGTAGTATGTCATTGAGCGACACGCTGGAACTGGTTTTGGAGGATGCATCAAAAACCACTCGAAGCTTGGTGGTTGTACTCTCGGGCCTCAGTACGTCGTGGTGTGGTATGACATAATACTGGTCTGGTAATTCGGAGGCGCTAATACCGGACATGTGACCCAATGATTCGTACTCCCTCATAAATTCGTTGTATTGTTCGCGCAGGGCCGCATCCTTCGCCAATCACCTCTCAAGACCACAGAGTCGATTAAATGCTGTTTTCTTCGACTCGCCTAGCGTGGTGGATCCATCCAAGAAAGGCAGTCGAACCATGAAGCGACCGTCCTGAACTCTTCTGGTGTTCTCCACAAAATGGCTCTCGCAACGCTTTTCGGCCAAGGATAGCGCTGGTTGATTGTTTGTAACTTCATCAATTTGCCAAAATTGCTCGATCAGATCGTGGGTAGCCTGCTCCTCTGACGTAAATACACTACAAGTAAGGCTGGATGTATTGGCTGCATAGATGCCTCCGGAAATTATCCATCCAAAGACAGCATTCTGAAGAATTGGCAAACCCCCATCTAATTGTATTTGACCTGACCTTAGTAGCTGATGATGCAACTCTGCCCCCAGAAGGATGTCCACGTGCTCATGTTGATTGAAAGTGGGGTCTGCTATGGACACTGTTGCTGGTATTGGCCATGTCGTGATGTCAATATGTCTTGTTGGTTGCTTGGACACAATCTCCGGAAGTATAAATGCTTCAAGTCTGGCGGCATATTTTGTGATTCGAGATAAAATTTCCAACTCGATGCTTTGCCTAAAACTCCTTGCAGCTCCATCGATTCCTTCAATTTGCAAATCTGCTCGCTGTGATGACAGACCCAACCGCTTGACAAGCCTCTCGGTCACCAGGTTGAATCTAGCAATGCTCTGCCTGTCACGGTTAGCCCATTGTGTGACTTCACCAAAATTTTTGCTGTCCCAAGGATGACGTATCTATCGTGATCGTGGTTGGATGAGGCTGCAAGGGACGATTTGAAGGCCGAACATCCTGCTGATTAGTCTTGATGCTATCTCGCCTTATTGCAGGTTGCTGAGTCATGTCAAGATGCAGAAGTGTGTTGTGCTTATGGCTGCACTTGGTGCATGCTCGCAAGGTGCAAGCACTGGCCTTGTGCCCTGGTCAAAGCCATTTAACACACAATTTATTTTCTTGAACGCACTGGAGCCTAGTTGTGACAGGCATTTGTAGAAACTGCTTTCATGAAAATAATGGGTGTGCTAATTGCTTGCACACTACGCATGACGGGTTTCGTTCATCCGGGATATTAGATGTGAGAGATCGTGCTGAACTTGGTTTTTCCCTATGACCGATGGATTCAAGCGACTGGAAGCGAAACTCCAAGAACTCCAAAAATGCTCTCAAAGGTTGATTATCCTTCGGCTTCGTTATAGACTGCTCATACAGTGTGTGGCTCTGCTGGTCCAATTTTTTCGCAAGGAAATGAAGAAGTAGCGGATCCCATGATGAGACATCCACTCCCAGATTGCTCAAGGCCAGAAGGCCTTCATGGACGGTGTCATGGAGGTTTTTTATCATCGCTGATGTTGGCGTTTCAGTAGCGATGGCTGGTGTGCGCAAGATCTTTGCTATTATTGCTGACGTTAAGAGTCTTTGGTTGTTGTATCGACCTTGGATTAGGTCCCAGACTGAATCATGATTTGCCTCTGTTAATGGGAGATGTCGGATAAGTTTTTCTGCCACACCAGTCAGATGGTTCTTCAAATACCACACCTTTTGCATCACTGGTATTGGCTGGACATGTATCATTTGCGTGAACATGTCGCAGAACTGACCCCATTTGAGGTAATCACCGTCGAACGTTGGGATAGTGACTCTGGGAAGGCGTATAGCTGGAGCACCTGTATTTGCAGCAGTATGATCTGTATAGCATGGTTGTGGTGTTTCTGCCATCATGGATCATTCTCTAACGGTGTCCTCGTGCTAATCTATAGGATCATCCCCAAGTTCTAGAATAGAATAAAGAAGGTCTTCAATTTGGCCCCATAACTTCCTCACCAAATTATGCACCATGCTCACACACTGGGGACTCATTTGTACCGAGATGGTTGACAGGTGACGCTGAGCTGTAGCCATGATAGCCTTCTGGCGGCATATTAATGCAATTAGCTCCGCTGGCTGCGCGGATTGGCATTTAATTGGCCCTTGCTTCTTGTCCTTACTGCCATGATTCTTGACTTTTGGTATCGTTGAGCCCTGGATGATGTGGAGCTCTTCCTTGAAAATATCCTGGTACTTTGTCACCAAGTCAGCAATTTGGTTGTAGTAGTCTGATTGGAAGTACGAGTGTTCAGTGGGAACTGGATCCAATGCACGGATTTCGTTGTCCGTTTTCTCAAACTTATCCCATGCAGCTGCCAATTCTTGAACGCGCCTTTCATAATAAGATTTGGTTTTCCTCTGTGCAGTGTCTTTGCCATCATTCCAGATCAGTGATTGGATTTGATCTCCGGTTTCCTTCTGCTCGGTGGCGAGCCTGTCCATATTTTGAGAAACGATGCGAAGGATTCAAAATCGATAAGATTTGTGTTGAAGGATCTTCGCGGATCACAGTTGTAGCACTCCAGGTGTCGTGGATATGTATCACGTCGGGGTCACCAAAGTGTCGCGATCTTTGCCGCAACTTGGACCTTGGATGTAGGTTGATTAGAAGTCCACTGAGTTGAGCTCTGTTGATAAATTATTAAAGAAAGATAAAAAGTTCAATAAGCGCATAAGCCCATTGAACTCCGCTGTTTATAATTTATTTGGTACTCAAGTAATTGCAACTTGTGCACCAGCGATGAATCGCTACTTACTGTTGAGCACAAATTTCAATCACTTCACCAGAAGAATTTCACTCACTGCACTATAGAATATAGAACTACTGGGGTCCGTTACTATGGAGCACAAATTTGAAATGAACGAATAATATTACAGCAGACAATTTTTTCACTTCTTATCAGCTAGCGCAAAAATTGCTTGTAAACCAAACGACACTTGTAGGGACATTTCGGAAAAACAAGCCTGAACTTCTCACGGTCATGAAAAATATAAACAAGTTAGGTAGATAGACCTACGCTCATGTCAGAAGGGTTTTGTACCCACCTTCTCAGAAATGCAGTCACCAGCAACGAATAAAGTCAAGAAATATGTCAAAGAGATGTGAATGTTTATAAGAAAATCCATTGTTTTTCTATTTTCAACGGTCGCCATTTTATTGCAAGCCAACAAAAATTACTCAAATTATGAATGCCTAAAAATATTCATGTTACTGACTTTAATTGAAAATTTCAAGAAGATCAAATCAAAACTGCAGTGACTGACTTGATGGAAAGTCCATAAAATACCAAAACCATGTGTTATTGTTGTTGTAATTGGAGAAACTACAAATGGCTATAACTTCCGTGCATATCATTCGATTTTCATCAAACCTACAAAGTTGAAGGACCTGTTGTAGGATTACTTAAAGATCAAATTTCGTTGAGTTTAAGGGTACTTATGCGAGTTTATTGGAGAAAACGTGAAATTCGAAGATCATACTATTATTAACAAATTGGAGCGAATTTTGACATCTAAGGTATTTGTTGTTGTTGTGCCAATAAAAATCTAGCTCCACAACTTTTTTCATATATTTCGGATCACAGGTGTCCAATCGCGAGGGTGGGACACAAATTTTTCGTATATAGATTTTTGAAGCAGTATTTGATTTGTGTGCTTTCTAAATTACTGAAGTCTAACGTATTTTTTATAGAATGTAGTACGATGTAATTAAAAACCATAAAAAGTAATAAGACTCGACAACAGAGTTTATGTATTAACCAAAAAGTAAACACTTCATACTACCTGGGTCCAATTGGACTCGAAGGCCTTTGGCGTTCGTCATTTTGAGGAACTTATGAAGGTTAAACAGGTGAAAAATAGCTGGATGTCCGTTTTTTTCATTTATTTTCTTTTAGAGGTGTGAGGGCGTTCAAAGTACAAAGATGACACATATCAACGTATAATTTTTTTCTTGATAGATATTTAATTTACTTGAGCAACCGTAAGAACAGTTTTAATTTCCCAAGCTCTGATAAAGGACCATGGAATGCACATTTCTAAAATAATTTATTGCAAAATTCATATTAAGGTATGTGAAATCGTTCTTGTTGAATTTTGAAGCAAAAAATATAATCACATTTAAAGAATTTTATTTGCTGTCACACTCAAAAATCATATAAGTCAAAGCTGGAGATTATACCAGTTGTAACAGTCCACCTTGGAAATGTGTTCAAAAATTCATTGAAAGCAAAGCTGAATACGTTATTTTCATCTAAATACTGTGCATACATTCCAATCGATAGCATTGTGGAATGAGGAGCAGGAATCTGGGAAATATATTTAATTAATTCCCTTATAAATAAATTATTTTTGGGAAGTTCACTTTTATCACGATCCAAAAAGTGTAGGGTTTCAATTCTTTCCCAAATTGTATTTTAGCATCATATTCATCTGCGACCTCAACTGGTCCATTTTCATCAGATAATTTGAAAGACCAATCGATAATTGTAGTTTGGTTGCCCGGAAATATCGAAAGTCGATATGTGTTAGCACCACCAGCAATTTCAAAGGTTAATCTATATGTCCCTGAAAATGATTCAATTTGTTCTTTTGATAACAATTTTAATTTCGCTGGGTTAGGTAATTGTAGTTCAGGTGCCCGTATCAATCCCTGGCTTGATCTGGAATTAAATAAGCCATACAGTAAATATTGTTTAAATCAAAGTTAAAACTCACTTAAAATAAATTAAATCAGGATTGTCGTTCTCCCAAGTGAAATATTCCAGTCCATTGATGTGGGCGATTCCTGGAAAGTAATTTTATATTAATGAACGAAACTTGGGACCTGTGAAATTCCATTACTTTTTATAGTATGCTTTGTATGATGATCATACTCATTTGCAGCAAATATTGAATCCTTAGCAGTTATCGATCCATTGACATGATGCTTCGCGCGTGCCATATGCTGAAATAAGTGAATTTTTCTTAAATTTACTCCATTATGGCGGGAAGAAATTCCTTACGTGGATAATATGCCTTTGCGGTGTCACATTCGTGTAAGGAAATCCAATGGAGGTAAAAATCAATATAAAACTCAGGACGAAAATTGCTGGAAAAGCTAATAAAATCGTTTTTGCATGGCGAAATATACTGAAAATTGGGATCTGCAAGCAAAAATTTAAACGAGAGAAAACTCGTTGGTTGCAAACCATAACTTCAAAAAATACCTACAATAAATCCGAATGAAAGAATTGAAGACAAAATAGCGAGAAAGGCAATCTGAACATCACCTTCACTTCGTAGCCTTGAAGTAATTGGTATGAAGATAGTGAAAGTGATTTGTGTGATGTAACTATTAAAAGCCAAAGGAATACTTTGACATAGAATTATTGGAAGGATCCATAGATGAGCTGAAAATAGAAAGCAAACAAATATAACTATTAAAGTGTTATCATATTATAATTAAGTAAATTCATTTTGCCAAAAAAGATGCACTTAAAACTTATAATTTGAAAGCTACGATAGTAAATTTTGATTGTACAAACAAGTGAATGAAGAGCTTTGAAAAAAGCATAAATTCACTTTTTGTAAAATTAGGAATACTTTGGTGATCTCCTCAAAATAATTTTTTATATGATATTATATGTTTTATCTAACATTAGAAACATCTTACGAAGAGTCATAATAAAGACAAAAGGCGTCAGTTAAAACTTTACTTTTTAATCTCGGGTTGACAAATATTCAAGGAACAGATAGAAATCGCAAGATTTCTTATTTAGTATTTTTTTGTGAATTGATAAAGCAACGTCTGCCATTTGCATTTGTAATGATTTTTTAAAATTTCTTTGCGATCGCGGAACCGACCTCTCATCGGTTCTAGACGTTAAGTCTGAGTAGTGCCAACAGATGGTACCAACCGGTCAACCAATCCGTGCACCGTAACCCATTCACGCAGTGGCTGCTGGTCGGCCAGCTAGATCGGAGAGGATTTTGGTTGCGGGTCTCCGAATGGGTTACGCTCATTTACAATATTCAGCCACCTGTACACGCCCGTTTTCAAAACGCGTTACAAAAACAAAACCATACGGAGAGGAAACCTATTCTACGTTAATCCGTACTTCTTCATCAACCAGTCAAAAGTACAAAATCTGATTTTTATTTCGCGTTCCCGAATTTCCGACGCGGTACCGAAAAGTATGCTACGCTAACTCAACCCGACGGAAACTACGTTAAAGAAACTCAAAGTCAACTAAGGTACCGCGTATCGCGCGCAACGCGAAACCGACTTCAGCGGATTTTCTCAAACCCTATCCTCGCGACGGCATACTTACCCTGCACCTCACTTCCCGCTGAAAAGCAGAGCTACTGGAAAGGAAAGTCGTGTTTAATTAGCAATTCATGTTGTCTATTTTAATTATTTCAATGACATAAAACTTAAAAAGGAGTAGACAAATATTTTTCTCAACAGAAAATAATACTACCAATTTGAAACAATTCTAAAGTTAGTAATATTTTGGTTTCCACGACAATAGAAACAAAATATAATGTCTAACTGTGACTCCTTATATAATTCAATGTTATATTTACGTCCATTTCGGTATTCAATAAAATATTTTGAGTAGAAGCGTGTATGGTTAGTAATATTGTCACTAGTTTGTCTTTAGAAACGGATCCGTATTTGTAGGGCTACAATTTCTACTTCTTTGGGTTCATTCATGCTCGAGATCAGGGTTAGTTTCAATATCATTGAGAAGACCGGCCTCTTCCGGCTTGTGTTAATTTACTTATCTACATGGAAATTTGCTTATATTATTACATACAAGTTTGTTGCCACATGGTTAGTGGAAACAGAGGGCTATGGGAATTAGTAGCTAGATGACAAAACTAATGACAAATTACGAGTAGTAGTCATGTAGAGGAACCATTCCAACTTTGATTTTAAATGGGGTTATGACAATGCTGCGCAGAGTTGTTAATACTATTTGTATTATTCTCTTATTAGAGTTAAATATTCATATAAATATATACTTTTATCAAATTTTCAATGCCTAAATCAAAGTAAAGCCTACTGTTATCAACAAATACAAAAATAATAATGATAACGATGAGATATGATAGCCGAAAAAAACTTGGTATACAGGAGAATAGAATATATAGAAGGACTAAGTTATACATAATCATCTCTTCTCTTCATTTCATTTATAAAATTAATAACACCCACACCCAAAGGAATCTAAACAATAACTATTATAGTAATAGCGTAGTCGTAATGTATAGTATTATAGTCGTAATCGTATCTATTAGGTAAATTAAAATATTTTCGTTTAGTTATAGAAAGAAAGAATTCTCCTATCGTTTCAATATCGCCGACGTAGCCATTGTGCCATGACGATGAGGTGTTTCGTATGGTCTCAACTTTTCCGATTCACTTCTTGTAATTTGCACTTGACTGTCGACACTGTCAATATCTATTTCACCGTCTCCAGCCAATCGTTCTAATTTTTGACGTTGTTGACATTTTGTGTATATCACTAGGCGTAGAATTACGCCAAGTATGAGAGCTAACGTTGCACCACTGGCTATACTTGCTGTTTCTAACATGACACGTGGTCGAGTGGGCAAATATGATCCATCAAGATCTTTGTATTCACACCGTGGTCCCATGTAACCATCAGCACACTCGCAATTATTTAAAATTTCATCACCAATTTTCACAGTAAAACAAGTTGCCTCATTTAAACAATACCAAGTTGGATATGCTGGCGGGCATTTATACGTGTGGAATGTTATATTTGGTCGTGGTGTAGTTGTTGGAGGGGGTCTTGGTTTTGGTGTTGTTCGACTTGAACATGCCTCTGTAACGAGTGATCCATTAGCATTGTTCCAAACATTTCGAACGAAGCACTTGGGGTTCACCTAGAAATACGGCCAATTGGTACCTTCTAGCAGGTGTCGCTGCCATTGGGTGCTCAACCGGGATATCCTCCTGGGTGGCGGCCACCACCTCACATCCACTTTTTAATTGGTGTTATGCATATGTATGTTATGTTTTGATGTGTGCTTTTTCACGATACGATACGAGTTAATTGCACTGGCACTAAATATGTCGTTTTTACTGTATTTTCTTATAATTTAGGGTAAAATGTGCAGAAAATGTCTTAAATCTTCCTTGCTGAACGGAATTATCATTGAAACAAGAAAGGATGTATCGAATCATTTTCAACTAATTTGGTCGTGTGTCTGATGAATGAAGAAGTGTGCACAAAGGAATCTCTACTAGAAAGGTTAATGTAAGTAACGTCGTGTTTTACGTTCTCCTGCGAAAGGTAATTTTAAGTCTTTCTGTTTTAATAATTTATCGTACCACGATTTTCACCCTGCAAGTACATGGCAACCGCGCGACTCACAACCACACTTTCCGCCATGTGGCTGTCAATTTTTCCGGTTGACATCCCACGACAAAATCGACGTGGGATGTGCAACCGTCACAACCGATATGCGATGCCAAGCCACTCGGTGGCAAGGTGTGTTAGTGAGTCGCCAGTGGCGTCACAAGATTCATTACAGGGCAGTGTCCACGATGCCTACGAGGCATGGGGAGACTGGTGGAAAGGCTGCTTGGCCCTATGAGGTGTTTTTTTTCTTCTCTCTCAGCGTCGTAGGTCTTTGGCATGGTAGACTCCTAGCTCCCTTTCGGACATGTCCGCAATGAGGTACCGCGTGGGACTTAAAACTTGTAAGACTCGACACTTCACGAACTTCTTGTCTAGCTTGGCAGTGTAGTGCCGACCTGCTTCACTTTGTCTAAAATTCCGTCGGTAGATTTCGTCGCCTGCCTTGAAGCCAGAAGAATGGGATCGCAGATTGTATCGCTCCTCCCCCACCCGTCTACTGTCTTAAATCCTCTCCCAGATTTGTTCTCGTAGAATTTGGAGTTTCTCGTGCGGCTCCAGCACCACTATTGGGTCTTCCAACCCTTTCAACTATCGCAATAGCCGGTACGAGGTTCCGTGGCAAATCATATGCTGGCCGAACACGGCAAAGTATGGGGAGATGCCTGTGGTGGAGTGGTAAGACGAACGCAGGGCAAAGGTGATGGCGGAAATCCTGCGGTCCCAATCCTTCTGATCCGGTTGGACGTAGACCCGAATAGCGGCTATAAGGGTGCGGTTCAATCGCTCGGACGCATTGGCTTGCGGAGAATAAACGGCAGTCCGCTGAAGCGTAATGCCATACTTCTCCATTAATTCTCGGAATCTAGACGAGGTGAACTGAACTCCGTTGCCGGAGACCAGCTTCTCCGGTACTCCAAACATATGGAAAACGCGATTTTCCAGAAAACTGACTATGGGGCTGGTGTGCATGTTTCGAAGAGGTTCCACCATCGGAAATTTGGACAATTCAATTCAATTTATTTAAGCATCATGATATATTACAAGTTATTCTCCTTTCGGAGTGACACTTAGCAATATAAAAAAATCCCCGTTGGCAGCACCAGCCGGAAAGGTAAATTTCTCGTATGTAGCATAAAGTTTTGAAAAAGAATTTGGCTTGCCTACTACTCAACTTCTTTCTGCAATTTTTGTCGTACCATATGGATATTTATTAACATAAAAAAAATCTGGCCACGTTCGTTTTTAGAGACCTTTTATCGGCGCGCAAATATTTTGCTAATTAAATTGAGTTGCACACGTATGGATTACATATTGAAAATCGGCGGATAATAAATTGTTGTAAACATACAAATACCAGTTTTGCCCTTCTCGCATTTGCTGTTTACACAGTTCACAGTGGTAACCACACAAAGGCTTAAATAGCTCGAATAGTTAATTTCAAAAAATTTCTATAAAAGTTTAATCAGCACTTGCGTTGCCATTAATAAATACATTTTAAATTTTTTTCTGAACTATGTGGGCCGTCATTTCGATTTTTATTGAAATCAGCTGCTAAAAATATTAAGCTGTAAATTTTCGACTTTTTAATTTGTCATTCGATTTGCATAATTAAATTAAATTAACTTGCCTTGATAACTTATAATTTCAAGTTTCAACGGAATCTGTTGAGAATCTTGGCTGCTAGAGGGCTACAAAAATAAAAAAAATTGTATGCCACCCCCCAGTATGGGGAGACCCACCTGTATGGGGAGACCCCCCTTAAATACCTTAAAATATTTTCTTGCACTGCAAATTTCAAGAGGCACCAATTTTGACCTACGTAGAAAATTTCCTCATTCTAGCTCATGTGGTTTGCGAGAAAACAGGACAGACAGACAAGTAGCGATTTTATAATTTTTTAGGGTATTGTTAAAAATATTATACAATATCTTAAAAATGATCTGGTTTATAAGTTCTTTCAAGTAAAGTCATTTAAAACGTTTCCATGAAAAATATTCATTAATTCAGTTGGGGCCGCCATTTTGAATGCATGCATTTGATTTTGGATTATTCTAAATCTTTGTATGCTAGGACCTCATCAACCAATGTACTGTCTCGTTCAAATAGGAGTTTTACTCTAGACAGGGCAAAATAATTCAATTTTTAAAGAAAATGGCAGCTAAAAATATTAGGCTTTAAATTTTCGACTTTTTTATTTTTCATTCAATTTTAATAATTTCCTGCAAAATACAAGAACATAGTACAGAGATTCATAATCTCAAGTTTCATCAAAATCCGTTGGAAAATGTGACCGCTAGAGGGCCACAAAAACATGAAAAAAACGCATATTTAAACGGCCGCCATTTTGAAATTTGCTCATGCATGATCACCAAAATATCAAAGGCTGTAGGTCTAAGTAATGTCTATCTCGTAACCAAGTTTCATATATGTCGGATCAAAATTGCGACTTTTTAAAGCCTTTGAAGTTTTGACATTCAACTGGCCGCCATTTTGTTTTTTGCAACCTGACCTCCAGTTTTTTTAAGCAATTCTTTAGATATTTTTAATTTCTATCAAACTATCGAATTTCATAAAAATCTGTTGAAAGCTTTGACCACTATTACAACAACAAAATTTTGCATGTTTTTCGACCTTTGAGCGGCCGCCATTTTGTTTCTGCCGTACCAACTTTGAATTTTTTATTGTGAGATTCATCGCATACATCAGTGAACCTTCGTACCAAATTTCATCCAAATCGGAGCTATACTTTGGTCAGAACAGAAATCACGATTTTTCGTCTAAAATGGCCGCCATTTTGTTTTTGCCCGGCCGATATAGCTAGTTCACGAACTTAACCGAGATAATTACCCAATACACTTTTCCTGAAAATTTGGTGAAAATCGAAGCAAAATTGCAACCTCTAGCGCGGTCACAAATTTCGTTATATCCCATATATATATATATATATATATATATATATATATATATATATATATATATATATATATATATATATATATATATATATATATATATATATATATATGATGCTCTCCGCAATAGGTGAATTTCTCTCGAGAAATTTGCCTTAAAAATTTGGAAGAGAAGGACATACCCTTCTGTGCCCAAGTGCTCATATAATAAATCTTAAAGGCTATATAAAAGAAGTTCAACTAAAAAAAAAAAAATTCAAATAGCAAGGAAAGGGAAGGAAAAGAAAGAAAAAAGGGCAGAGGTTTTACAATTTGTATGATAGCGAAAAGTCATTTTACTATATCAATTATTGCTGCATAAGATATAACAATATTTGTTTCATTTTGGTCTTATTAGATACTGTTAACATTTTAAGTTCATAAGGTAATTTGTTAAAATAAGTGAATGCTGTGAAAAGACTGTTTTTTTGAGCGACTGATTTTTAATATAAAGGTATCATGAGTGATTTATTTCTAGTTATACTTTTAGATGATGTGAACTGGGAACTTAATGACTGATAATGATGACAAATACACTTGGTTCTATATAATTGCTCGATGCTTGGGATATTCTTAGATTTCAACAGAGCAATAAATTTTTCTTGCAGTGTCATTAAATACTTTAAGGCAGTAGGATAGGCCCCACCAAGTATTATAATACCGTAACTTAAGAGACTATAAACATATCCATAGTATATTGTTTCAAGTACTTTTTTGGGAAGATAACTTAGTTTTTTACAGATGTATAAAAAATATCTACATTGATTGATTAGATCGTTTATATGTTAATACCACTTCAAGTTGTAATCTAAGAGTAAACCTAAGTATTTGAAGCTTTCTTTGCTAGATATATTCGAATCATTTATTCGTATATTTATCGAGTTGGGTACACTATCCGAATAGCAACCAAATGTGAGAAATACCGTTTCCGTGATATTAATAGTTAGTTTATTAGTATTAAGCCAGCCATTAAGTTTACTCAAGTACTCATTCATATGAGCTTCAACCTCTATCCAAGTATTTTCAATACTTAGTACAGCAGTATCATCAGCATATGCATAGACTAGTGGGCAGTTATCAAAAATATCATTCATGTACACTAGAAATAATAATGGTCCTAAGACAGTACCTTGTGGTACGTCAAGTTCTATGTCTTTTTCCCTACTAAATACATCATTTATTTTAACTTTTTGCTTTCTGTCACATAAATAACTTTTTATGAGATCTAGGGCTATTCCTCTAACACCATCATAATATAGCTTTTGGAGTAAGATTTGATGATCAACAGTATTAAAGGCTTTGCTCAAGTCAATAAACGTAGCAGCTACAGCTTTACTACGATTAATTCCGTTATATATAGCGTTAAAGACATTTTCAAGTGCGTGAACAGTACTTTTATTTTTTATGAAACCAAACTGTTTACTATTAATTCTCTCATTCTTAGTTAGGAATATAGAAAGTCTACTATGTACAATTTTTTCGAAGATTTTGGCGATGTTTGAGATTAATGAGATAGGTCTATAATTATTAATTTCAGTACGATCTCCATTTTTAAGGGTTTTGTAAAATAATTTTACAAAACCCTACTAAAATCGCGTCCCGTCTGTCCGTCTGTCTGTCCGTCCGTTCGTCCGTGTGTCACAGCAGTTTTTCTCGGAAACTACTGAAGCTAGAAACATCAAATTTTGTATATAGGTGTAAAGTGATGTCCTCTTCAAAGTTCAACTACAAAAAAATTTTATAAGATGTTTAAGGGGGGTCTCTCCATATAGGAGAGTGACCCCCCGAAAAAAAAAATTTCATTGAAGGTAGCCGATATGGGTATCCAATGAAAGGTCTTGATGAGAACTTTTCAAAACAGGTCTTAGTTTGGCATAATTTGCTTGTAAGGGCGCACAGGGAGGGGAAATACACGAAATATTGTGTCCCCCCCCCTCGCGATTGGACACTTGTGATCCGAAAAATCTGAAAAAAATCAGGAATGTAGACCTTGGTGAGTACAATAACAACAAATACGTGAGAAGTCGCAATTCACTCAACTTTGTTAGTAATAGTATGATTTATCGATTTTATGTTTTCTTGCATAAAATCTTAACGATACCCTTAAATTCAATGAAATTCACCACGTGGATGTCTATTTATAAGATTGACCTATCCTTAAAGTTTTATAAAGATTAAATCATATTTCGCGAAGTTATAGCGGTTTGAATTTTCCTGTATTACTATGGAACAATATGCGCCGCATTTATTACTATGGCAACATATGGCTATGGAACAACATGCGCTTTTTACCGACTCAGACACTACAGTTTTGCTAGGATTTGCATGAAAATTTCAGGAATGATAGGTGTCATGAATACCTTTGAGAATCAGTTCAGCTAGTGGTGTCAGTAGTCGTAAAAAAAATAGTGGCTGTTTTAAATGCGAAGATTGAATAATTTTGAGTTATTTTTTCCCAACTTCAACGTTTAAGGCGCATGCTTTGAACACTTGATTCAATTTAACGAATGACTGAAGATGAGTACCTACAATTAATACTCATAAATGAAACAAGTCAAGGAGGTGGGAGAGAGCTTCTAGCAAAAGGGCTTTGTAACAACTCGAGGATTCGAAAAAATTGGCTATTCATCGATGATAACAGTACAGGAGAGTGGCGCCTGAAAAATAATTTCATCAAACGTAGCCGATATGAGTATGAAATGAAAGTTTTCATGGGAGCTTTTCAAAACAGTTCTTAAACTGCCAGTTTTTGTTTCAGTGGGGGCACAGGGGGGAAATACATGAAAAATGTGTTTCCTCCCTCGCGAACGGACATCTGAAATAATTATCAAGTGAGATATTTATGAGTATAACAATCACAAAAACCTCAGAACTCTAAATTCGTTCAACTTTGGTAATAATAGTATGATCTTCGAATTTCATAGTTTCTCCAATAAAATCGTCATTGACATGCTTCTTGACTTTACTCAATCTGGTGACTGCATTTTAAAAATTGAATACAAAACCCTTCTGTGATGAGCGTAGGTCTGTTTACCCAACTTGTTATAGACTGGAACTACTTCTATTCTTTTTATTGCATCAGGCCAGATACCATGATATATACATATATTCAAAATATTAGCTAGTATGGAACTTATTTATGAACTAATCTTTTTTAGAATGGTTAAGACAAACAAAGATGCGTAATGGTAAATTATGCATCTTTGTTTTAGCACTGCAGTCGCCTTTATGCCTTTGCTTTGAGATAGTGTTACCCTCTGAAAAGAGGTTACTCCGGTGGGGCTGCTTGGTCCCGGTTAGTTTCCAGGAGGATGGGTTAAAGGTGCTACGCACTCAACTTAATAGCCCCAAGAACCGTTGAGTAAGTTTGCGGCTCACCGAAGTCTTCTTCCTTGTATATTCTAAAACAAGTTGGTTATACAGACCTACGCTCATCAGAAGGATTTTGTACTCAACTTACAAAATACAGCCAGCGGCAATGAATAAAATCAAGAAACATGTCAAAGACGATTTTATTGGAGAAAATATGAAATTCGAAGATCATACTATTATTAACGGAAGTTGAACGAATTTTGACTTCTGAGGTATTTGTTATTGTTATACTCATAAATATTTGCCTTGATAATGTTTTCAGATTTTTTGGATCATAGGTGTCCATTCGCGACGGAGGAAACACATTTTTCGTGTGTTTTGCTCTCCTATGCCCCCACTGAAAAAAAAATTGTCAGTTGAAGAACTGTTTTGAAAAGCACCCATAGAGAACTTTCATTTGATACTCATACCGGCCACCTTAGATGAAATTTTTTTTTCAGGGACCACTCCCCTGTACTCGATCATGGCCTATTTTTTTGAATCCTAGAATGGTTACAAAGCCCTTTTGCTAGGAGCTGTCTCCTGCCTCTTCAATTTGTCTTCATTCATTTATTAAATTGAACCAAGTGTTAAAAGCATGCACCTTAAACGTTGAAGTTGAGGAAAAATAACTCAAAATTATTCAATCTTCGCATTTAAAACAGCCACTATTTTGTTTTACGATTACTGATACCACTAGCTGAACCAATTCTCAAAGATATTCATTAAATCTATCGTTCCTGATATTTTCATGCAAATCCCAGCATAGCTGTAGTGTCTGAGTCGGTAAAAAGCGTATATGGTTGAATAGCCATATGTTTCCATAGTAATAGGGCGCATATTGTTCCATAGTAATACACGAAAATTGAAATAAAAATACAGGAAAATTCATTAAAAAATTAAATACAATTCAATCTTTGTGAAACTTTTAGGACCTTTATGCATTTGCTTACAATCTTATAAATAGTCATCTTTGTACTGAATTTTATTGAATTTAAGAGTACCGTTAAGATTTTATTCAAAAAAATGTAAAATCGATAAATCATACTATTACTAACAAAGTTGAGTGAATTTTGTCCGTTAAGTCTCACGCCAAAGCTTGTGACACTCCTTTCGATTTTCAGTGATTTCGGTTGACCATCAGTACACTGGGGGCTTGCCGTGCTGGGGTTTTCCATGGAACATACAGGCATTGGAGGCAGTCATGAAGATACTCATAGTTGAATTCACCACGTCTTAAGCTACCACTCCTTTCGCCCACTGCAAATCTCCCTGCAGCGGGGTACCTGTTGTGAGAATCTTTACAAACCTCTCGACGTCCATCCTTCTGATGTCCCACCCAACAGTAGAAAGCCCAGAGCACAGACGTCGGAAGACAACACCACTGATCTCAAGGAGAATGCACCGGTGATCACTGGCACTGATGATCGAATGTGTTGGTATATGATGATAGGCCGGGCGATGAAGGTGTGTGTAGTATATTCATAATTCTTCCAGCATGAGTGGCAGCATGGAGAGTTGCAGCTGCTCCTGTGCTGACAAAGTGATGCAAGTGTTTTTGATGTTATGATCGCACAAAATTCGATTCGAGTCTGCATCTAGAGCTTGAGTAAATATCGTTGCGTACTGGTGACATTGATGACATCGTCACCCATTCTTTCTTTACACTCGCTATTTTTATGTTTAAGTCGACTGTTGAATGTGAATTGTGTTGCGAGAAGTCGAATTTGACATGAAATAAATAAAACAAGAAGAACTTTAAAGAACTAAGCTCGATGTTTTTGCAGCTGCTGTTGCTGCATTTTTTGAGTGCATTGAATGACTAAAATTGGTGTCGAAAGCAAATCTTAGCTTCATATATCGATATGGTGTAGCAAGATGGACCAAGTAAGTACCTGAAAATGCTGTGTGTTCAACATTGATGTATACCGAATTTTCGTTGATTTTAAGCAAGCATACGACAGTTTTGATCGTCACGTACTGTACCAAATAATGCTTTGCTTTGGCAACCCAACCAAACTACTCCGCCTTACCAAAATGACAATGACGTCGACAACCTCCTTAGTCCGCATCAATAACCAGCTCACCGATGCCTTTGACACAAATACCGGACTAAAGCAGGGATATGGGCTGGACCCATCGGTATTCAATTTGGCTCTGGAGTACGTCATACGGAAGCTACCTGTCGATACGCGAGGTACATTGCTATACAAGTCGAGCCAAGTAGTAACCTATGCGGATGACGTCCACATTTTGTCATGGTCAATAACAACTACCAGCGAACTTTTCCCGAAACTCGACAGCGAAAAAAACTAGTAAGGCTACAAATCAATGAAAATAAAACAAAGCTCATGACGCTGTCGAGGAAAAATTCCTCAAATACACACAATATCGAAAATGTGGGTGAGTTTGTGTATTTAGGCACCAAAATAACGAAAACGGGCAATGAAAGAAACGAAATACGATGAAGAATACAGCTCGCAAATAAAATATTTTATTCAGTATTGACGATCTTGGAGACCAGCTGCATATCCAGGAAAACAAAGCAACAAGAACACAAATCTGTGACAATACTTGTGTTATGCTATAGGCGTGAAACATGGACCCTAACCCAAGCATCCGCAAATATATTGAACGCCTTTGAGCGACGGGTCCTGAGGCGAATAATCGGAGCAAAACTAGATGGGACCAATGGTGAATTCGATACAACCATGAGCTGTATGAAGTTTTTGACAAGGCTAAGGTCTCAACGATTGTAAGACCGCAGAAGCTGCAATGGGCTGGCAATTTAAATCATATGGACGAACAACGGATACCCAAAAAGCTATTCGTAGCGAGAACTGAAAGCTGCAGACTAGTGGGGAAGCCGAGGAAACACTGGTCTGACTCATTGGACGAAGATAGGTCATCACTGCTCGGGTTTCCGAATTGGAGGACGCAGCCAATGGGTCGAGACAGTCGGAGACGCTATTTTCAGGAAGCGAAGGTCTTAGAGGGGCTGTAGTGCTAAGAAGAAGAAGATGGACTAATTTTTAAGCTCCTTTAGGACAACTTCCCCGGACAATGACGTCGACAACCTCCTTAGTCCGCATCAATAACCAGCTCACCGATGCTTTTGACACAAATACCGGACTAAAGCAGGGATATGGGCTGGACCCATCGGTATTCAATTTGGCTCTGGAGTACGTCATACGGAAGCTACCTGTCGATACGCGAGGTACATTGCTATACAAGTCGAGCCAAGTAGTAACCTATGCGGATGACGTCCACATTTTGTCACGGTCAATAACAACTACCAGCGAACTTTTCCCGAAACTCGACAGCGAAAAAAACTAGTAGGGCTACAAATCAATGAAAATAAAACAAAGCTCATGACGCTGTCGAGGAAAAATTCCTCAAATACACACAATATCGAAAATGTGGGTGAGTTTGTGTATTTAGGCACCAAAATAACGAAAACGGGCAATGAAAGAGACAAAATACGATGAAGAATACAGCTCGCAAATAAAATATTTTATTCAGTATTGACGATCTTGGAGACCAGCTGCATATCCAGGAAAACAAAGCAACAAGAACACAAATCTGTGACAATACTTGTGTTATGCTATGGGCGTGAAACATGGACCCTAACCCAAGCATCCGCAAATATATTGAACGCCTTTGAGCGACGGGTCCTGAGGCGAATAATCGGAGCAAAACTAGATGGGACCAATGGTGAATTCGATACAACCATGTGCTGTATGAAGTTTTTGACAAGGCTAAGGTCTCAACGATTGTAAGACCGCAGAAGCTGCAATGGGCTGGCAATTTAAATCATATGGACGAACAACGGATACCCAAAAAGCTATTCGTAGCGAGAACTGAAAGCTGCAGACTAGTGGGGAAGCCGAGGAAACACTGGTCTGACTCATTGGACGAAGATAGGTCATCACTGCTCGGGTTTCCGAATTGGAGGACGCAGCCAATGGGTCGAGACAGTCGGAGACGCTATTTTCAGGAAGCGAAGGTCTTAGAGGGGCTGTAGTGCTAAGAAGAAGAAGATGGACTAATTTTTAAGCTCCTTTAGGACAACTTCCCCGGACACTTAGTTGCAATGATGTTCAATATGGGATACGTGAACTCATTTGTTGAAACTGATGGAAATCAGATGAAAATGCTTGACTTATGGTCTTGAGTAGTCTACAGCAGGGAGCAGTTACTGCGCCTCTGCTCTTTTCAATATTTACTCGCAAGCTATTGAACGGCTTTAATTTGGACGTCTCGCCAAAATGCAACCATAAGCGTTTGCTGATGATCTAATCTTCTATATAGCTGCCTGAAAAGCTACAATAATTCTTCAAAAATTATTTAAGGATGTGCGGTTATACACCGACAATTTGCAAATTAAAGCCAATGTGCAGAAATGCGAAACGATTTTGTTTTGGACAACACTGTAGTGGGCCAGTAAAAGAATTTCCACATTATGGCTGATGACGGTAGTGCAGGATGGGTTCCATGGGGGAATCCTATGTTTGATACCTCGGTGTTAATCTCGATCAGTAGTCAAAATTATACTCGGGAAAGCACAAAAACTAGTCATGTCTCTTTGATGACTCTTTTGTTCAAGATACATTGATCAAACGATCAAAGTTACCTGTTACAAGACCCTGCTTAGACCAGTTTTGACGTCAGATCTGGTGCAACCAGAGTGCCAGTACTATGTAAAGAGTAAGAGTTTTCGAGAGGCAATGTCCTCGTGTATATACTAGCCAGTACAGAAAGCCTGAGATGGATTGGAAGCACTGTATATCGAACAGAAGGGTTTATCAAACTGGTAAAGTGATAAGGGTCAATATATTCATATTGAGACTTCTTTGGAATCATATTGCAAGATCTGAAACTGTAAGCGAAAATCCTTGGATTTCACCCTACAGACAGATTCATTGTGACTTGTCGAACTACTGGCTTTCTTTCTACAGAAGCACCCGTGTCCTTGGGCATGAATCGATATGTTTTTAATTTTGACGGCATCCCAATTAAATATCACATATATAGACGGGCCTCTCGAGACCAAGAATACCAATGAAGATACTCATTTGCTAGATTTGTTGAAGCTGCTCGCGCTGGGACGGAGCAATCAAGGTATTGGTGGCTGAATGGTCATGTCTAAATTATTATTTTTTATTATTTTTTGTTTTGTGGTGTTCTTAGTTTTCAGTTTCAGGTCATTATTGCTACATTTAGTGTGGTAGTTTGTTTAGGTTAAAAATTAGGGATAGTTTTCAATATTCAAGATGGATATACTATATGTTGTGTTTATTATATTAGGCTTAAGGAAAGAGATAGGAATATTGTGATACCATTTTATTAATATAAAATGAAGGCCTTGATTGAATTTTATGAGAATAAGGTTTTAACATTTTAGATGTAGGATGAAAGTTCACTGTTGTCTTGTATTTATACCTGTATTATGATTAATTTTTAAATAGTGTTGGTTGGTTTTATCTCCTTCCTTGATTAAAGGTTTTTAATGAACAAAGTTTAAATTTAAAAAGCCATTTAATTTAATTTAATTTTCATATTTTATTGTTTGAAATTTGCTTTATATTTTTTGAAAATTTATAAAAATTATTGTTGATTAAAGCGCTTTTGCTTTAAATTTGAGGACCTGCTGTGGAAATATTGCAGTTTCCCCTTATATTAAAATGATCCTTGAAACTTTATCTAGAACAAAAAGCTATTCAGTTCAAAAGGCGAACCACAGAGGGACAAATGCACAAAAAATGTGTGTCCTTCTTTCGCGATTGGACATCTTAGAGTCGGAAAATTTGAAAAAAAAATCAAGCAAGTAGGTTTTTACTCCCTTGTTCTTACAAGGGCAACAAAAACCTCTAAAACCGAAATTCACTGAACTTTGACAGTAGTAGTTTGATTTACTAATGTTAAATTTTGCTCCATAAAGTCAGAATGATACTCTTAAGCAGAATCGTTTTGAGACCTTTGAGTTTCCTTCAGTTTATAGCAATAACATGTAGTGGTGGGTAGTACTCGTATATTTCAAATTGACCTAGGTACTAAAATCATTTCGTGCAACGACTCTTGAACGGTTCAGTTGAATTCAAAGTGATCGCTAGTGACCTTATTGTGAATAATCTATTAGCTTTTGACTTCTATTATTTTTTTTTCTCTGTGTCAGTAAAATTTAAAAGTGAGTGTTAAGCCAATTGATCGTACCACTCCTCTTAATTACAGGAAAAGAAACTGGGAGCCTTTCACGGTAGGAATGCTCCTCATAGGCCATTTTGAAATATCCAAAATTGCCGCGACATCATCCAACCGCTTTTCAGTACTTGCTAACTTGCAGGACAGCAATGAAAATGTTAGTGAACTAGCTGCTAACTACGGAAAAACACAGGTCAGAACTCCTCCAATTACTTTCCCTGGCCTGCTGCGTGACACAATTAAGTTGATTATGAACAAATTAAAATCGAAAGACGTCTCTTCCTCAGGAATATTGAATATTTCGAAAATGTCCAAAAGCACTTAAACTCTAAAAAAGTCTACTACTTCATATCTTAACGCGTAGATATGTACCCGCTGAAAATTGTGCTTTTAGGGATCCATGAAATGCCCTTAGAAAATCTCAAGCAAATACTAAAATTTGAACATAGTATTATAACTATAGATATAAAAATGTTTAAGTCAAGTGCCCAGCATCGGGGCATTGTGTACTATTTATTATATATCTGCAATGTGGCACCAAAAACAACGAGTTATGCAAAAAAAATCAATAGCACACACAATCGTAAGCTGGATTTATTACAGCAACAAAAATAATGGACCAACTGAATGCCGTGATTGTTGGCGCTGTAGACATGGGCCACCGAACTGGCACTTACCTACAAAGTGCTTAATTTGTAGTGGTGAACATAACAACACTGCATGCACTCTCACCGATGGTCAACGTGATAAAATAAAATGTTATAATTGTGGTAGTTAACACTAGTCTAACGCGACTACGCGCAAAGCAAGAAAAGAGTACATTGAAATCAAAAAAAAGCTTGCGAAATGAAAAGCACCTAGTAAAATGCAAATAGTAAACATTCAAAACAGCTTCAGTAATTACAATCAAAATTTTCCACCTTTTTCAATCCGATCAGCAAAAACAACTACCCACATAAATGAGAAAGCTCCACAAAATCAAATTAACAGTCAGTTCTATAATTCTATTATGAAGTCCAGACAACAACCGAGCTCATCCCAAAACTCATCGCAATGGAACGACAATTTATTCTCTCCCGCATTATTATCGGAAATATCCCAGGAATTAATTAAGAATTCTGTAAAATGCAAATCCAAAACTGATTAGTTTAATGTTATTGTTAGTTTAGCAGTCAAGTTTCTTTATAAAAATAATCTTAAAATTTTATACTGGAATGCGCAAAGCATCAAAAATAATAAGAAGCATTCGATTTTAGCACTAAAAACAATATAGATATTTTTTTATTACAGAAACCTGACTAAGAACGCACGACTAGCTCTCTCGTCCTAATCATGCAATTCATAGAAAAGGTAGAATAAGAAAAATCGAGGGTGGCGTAGCACTTGCCATCAATAAATCTCTTAAATATCGCATTTTACCTACCTTAGATTCAGCACTAATCGAAAGCATTGGTGTTTTGATTCAAGACATAAATATAAAAATTTATTCTGTCTATTTTCCAGATGCAAAGATTACCGATGAAAAACTAGAACAATCCAAAAGAGATCTAAAAAGGTGCATTATTAACAACGAAAGATATCTCCTTTGCGGCGACTTGAATGCTTTGCATCAGCAATGAAACTGTGTGCTTTCGAACAAGACTGGCCGAGCCCTTTACCGCTGTGCTACAATCAACATAACACAAAATAAGAAACGTCAAGTAACGTAGCGCGCATATAGTTCGCCTACATACGATTCGCGCTTATGTGATCTTGACAGATACGAAAAAGTGTCATTGCGGCAAAAATAATTGAAGAAAATGGATGACTTCGAATTAATTTTGAATTTTTATGTTTTTGACAATGCGTTATAATTTTGTTTGATGAAAGTCGTCAACGGCTTAGAAGAAATATTAAATTAAATTTCAATACCAGAGTGGAATTGTGCTTAACAGGTGAGAACACCTGTTTTCTGCATAATTCCTCACAGCTGGATAAAATTTTACACACCCTTTCAAATGGCGAACAACAATGTATCATTGTCACTTAAAGTAAACAATGTATTTGTCATACTGACATAAAAAGTTCGTTCGATTTCAACTTTTCATGTTGAAAGGCAATTTCAAACGGCTTTTCAATATAAAAAATAACAAGCTGAAGTAGCAGGAGAGTGCTTCTGCCAGAAGGGTATTGTAAAACAATTAGTAAATCAAACAATATGTTCTGCATATCAAAACATGACTAACATACAGATTCCATAAATTGAGTTCGAAAAATCATTATGGTTACTACGTTTTAAATTCGCCACTATTTTGTTTCAAGTGTTTTGACCCCATCGCTTAATTAGTCATGATAAAACATCAATATTAAAAACCGTTTCTAAAATGTTTATCAAAATTCCTACATATTTGTAGTGTCTAGATCTGTTGCAAACGTGTATCTCCCTAGTATCAATTGGCTGTAACTTGACTGTTTATTGTTCAATTATTGTGAAATTTTCAGAATACATGCATCTATTTTCAGAAAACTTACATTGTAGCTTTTGGGAAATTTAAGGGTCCGGTTATCATTTTATAGGCAATAATATCAAATCTAATTTCGACCACTGAGGTATTTTATGCCCTTGTACTCTTTAATTTACACCTCTGTGGTTTTTTCAGATTTTTCGGGTCGAAGGAACACAACATTTTTGTACATTTCCCCTTCCCCTGCACCCCTCAAAGGAAAAATTGTTGATCTAAGACCTGTTTTGAAAAGTTTTCATCAAGGCATCATTCATTTGATACCCATATTGCCTACATGTAATGAACATTTTTTTTCGGGGGCCACTCCCCTATATGGGGAGATCCCCCTTAAACACCTTGTAAATTTCTTTTCGTGGTGAAATAATGAAGAAGGCGTCACTTTGCACCTACATAGTTACAAAATTTTATGTTTCAGGCTTATGTAGTTTGCGAGAAAAAGTGGTGTGACACACGGACGGACGAACGGACGGACAGATAGGACACGATTTTAGTAGGGTATTGTAAAATGATTTTACAAAACCCTATAAACGGATTGGCTAAAGAGGTGAATAAACAAAAGCATTTTCTTGACTTCAAGCAGTGCAACTTCCATGAAATCTGTGGCCAAAATAGATACAAAAATATCTAAAGTTAACAAAATTATTTGGGAAGTAGTAGAAAGTGGCACACCCATGAAGATCATTATTTACAAGGCCATAGAATTAGTTATAGAAACATGAGGGCTGATTAGACAACGAAATTCTTTCAGATGACAGTGGCAACGAACAAGAAATCCATACATTAAGGGAGGTGTTAACAGTTTAACGGTAGCCAAAAGACTAAAAATATGGAACTTACGCAACGAAAGCTGGAACTTAATGCTTGGCAAGTTTAAATATAATGCCTAAAATATAAGGAGGCAAAACCAAACCCTTAAGCGGTGCCAAAATCGATTTCTACATCAACTTGAAATAAGTAATGGTATCTGTGAATACTCTCACGTAGGAAATACTGAGCTGTTCCCTGATACATACCATTTAAACCACAACATCACCAAAGATATGCAAAGCATTGTCACAGAGATTGCGGTTGCTAATAGTCTGAAATCTTTACCTCTATTGAGCTCTCTTCCTACCTCTGAAATGGTTAAACTAACCAAATTAATAAACGTTCAAAAGAAGGTGAAGAACAACAAGGTACGTGGCATTGACAATATACCAAACCCCTGAAAAACTTGCCTAAAAAAGCTACTGTGCTAATGTGCCACATTTTTAAGGACTGTCTAAATACTAGCTACTTTCCTTCGCCATGGAAACAGGCAACCAGGCAAGAATCAACTACTTCCTATAAGTTATAGACCAATTAGCTTATTCCCATCCATAGGCAAACTGTTCGAAAAATAATACTGAAGCGGATTAATAAATTTGTTGAAGTGAACAACATAACACCAAACTTCCAGTTTGGCTTCAGACATAAGCATTCGACCGGACTACAGCTCTGTTGTGTCACACAAGATGTACATCGGGCACTTAAACAAAAATTCTCTCAGAAGTTGTTTCCCTTGACATTGAAAAAGCATTTGACACTGTTGATGGACTTCAGTTCAAATTAATTGACCTGAAATTCCCGCCACATACAATTAATATCACCCAGTCTTTCTTGAAGCATAGGCCGTTTTGATTTAACATGAGAGAGACCCACTCCAAAAAGCGTCATGTAACAGCAGGAGTTTCTCCAGGTTCTTGCCTCAGCCCACTGCTCTTTAATACTGGTAAGTCTGAAAAGTATTGCCCCATTTTTCAATTGAAGATTTCTTTTCGATTGAATATGTCTTTTATTTAAAATGGATTTTATTTAAGTACATATTGTCCGTCATTATCTGTGACCTTTTGCATTTTTTGGGTTGAACCATAATTCCATCTGTGTAGAACTTCTGTGGTTTATCGGCGAAAAATTTGGCCAAGTGATTTTCACAGTCCCATTTTGAAGTGAATTTCTTTTCATTAAAGAAGTTTTACAGAGGGCGAAACAAATGGTAGTCTGATGGTGCAAGGTCTGGACTATATGGTGGATGCATCAAAACTTCCTCACCAAGCTCTGTCAATTTTTGCCGGGTCATCAAAAATTTGTGTGGTCTGGCATTATCATGATGGAAGACAACGTCCTTTCTATTGATCAATTCTGGCTAGTTTTTTTAATTGCTTGCTGCAATCAGGTTTATTGCAGATAGTACAGAGCCAAATTGAGAGTTTTGCTACGTTCTAGTATCTCATAATAAACAATTTCCTTTCGATCCCACCATACACACAGCATAACCTTATTTGGTGATCATACCTGGTCTTCATGTGGTTAGTAGCCGATTCGAGGTGTTTTTGCACTGACAGACGTATCTGGTTCAACCAATGCCTTAGCTCACTTACGTACTACGAGACCGTTTGGGGTTTCCCAGGGGGTGTTTTGAACTTTATATCAGCCAGCGAAAACATAGTCTTTCCAAAAATGACTTTGGTTGGGGCTTTGCCCATCAATGTATGTTCGGCAGCTCTAAACGCCATCAATAATAATGGGATGTGCTGGTCTCAGTCCCTTTGGTTCTCGTCAACCATCTTGGCCAGGAGTTTATTGAGTGTGCCATTAAATCGTTCGACCATTCCATCGAATTGGGGATGCAGCCATGTTGTCCTTATTTTCCGTATTCCCCACAGTTCGCACATTACGCCAAAAACTAGTGACTCAAAGTTTTGGCCTTGATCCAAATGTACTTCACAAGGTACGCCGTACCTACTGACTCAATTTAACACTAGCTGTTTGACTACAAAAGTTGCTTCCTAGTTGGGAATGGGGTAGACCTCGGGCCACTTGCTGAAATAATCGGCTACAACCAGTGTGTATCGATTTCTTCGTTCGGATTCAGGAAAAGGTCCTGTGATATCAACAGCAATCCTTTCAAACGGTACACCCACACGATACGTTTGCATTTGTCCTTTCAGTCATTGTTTTGGACCTTCGACGGAAGTGCAAATCATGCATCTGCGACAGCAGTCCTCTACATCTTCTCAAGCGTGGAGCCAGTAAAACCTTTCCCGCGATTTCGCTAAGGTCTTGTTAACACCAAGGTGGCCTCCCGAGGATCCTTCGTGCATCTCCTCAACCACATCGTGGATTCGGCATTTGGGAAGCATAGTTTGCATCCGCCGTTTCCCATTTCCGCTTGAGTACACCTCTCTCCAACGAAAGGGATGCCCAATAACTTTTCATGATTGCGCCATGCATCGAAACGTCTTTCCACTCAGATCGCCCAGTTGTCTCCTTCCATACGAGCAATGGTCTGATGTCTTCATCGGCTAGCTGGGCATTTCAAATCTCCTCCGATATCCAATCTTCATCGAATTCGGCCGTTATCAATCGCAGATCAACGGTTGGCTCCTTTTCCTCAATCCATCGGCGGTGCTAGCAATTAGCTGGACATGGACGACGAGATAAGGCGTCAGCATTTCCATGAACTCCGCTCCTCCGATGAACAATTTCGTAGTCGTATGACTGCAATCTTTCGATCCATCTCGCAACTTGTCCCTCGGGGTTTTTGAAGCTAAGTAGCCATCTCAGTGATACATGACCCGTTCGAAGAACAAATTTCTGGCCATATAGGTACTTGTAGAACTGCTTGGCGGCCTATATTATAGCCAATAGCTCCGTCCTAGTCACGCAGCAGTTTCTCTTACTTTTCGAGAGAACTCGACTGTAATAAGAGAGGACTCTTTCTTCGCCATTGATCTGTGGGGAGAGTACAGCTCCAATAACGCCGTTGCTTGCATCGGTGTCAACTACAAACATTTTTCCATGTTTCAAATATGCCAGCACGGGTGATTCACACAGCTTTTCCTTCAATGTCACAAAGACTGCCTGGCATTGTTCGTGCCAGGTACACGGAAGATTTTCCTCGGTTAGCTGATGGATACACTTAGCTATTTTGGCAAAGTCTTTGACGAATCTTCAAAGGTAGGTCACCAGACCCAGAAAAGTTAGTAGTTGGCACTTGTTGTTTGGTGTTGGCCAGATTTTCACGGCTTTAATTTTCTTAGGGTCTGTTTTGACACCTTCTGCTGATACGACGTATCCCAGGTATTTTACTTCAGCTGCAAAAAGGGTACACTTGTCGCGACTAAGTTTCAAATTTGCCAGTCGCAATCGGGAGAAAACCTCTTCTAAGTTCTGCACATGCTCTTCGAACGTTCTCCCGATAACAATGATGTCATGTAGGGACACCAAGCAGATTTTCCAGGTTAAGCCTCGTAGCACGTATTCCAGAGTATTGCAAAACCCGAATGGCATCACCACAAATCGCCACAATCCAGTCCCAACTGAAAATTTGGTTTTCTCTCGGTCCTTCTTGTCGATTTCTACCTGCCAGTAGCCACTCTTGAGATCGAGAGTAGAAAATCATTTTGCGTCGGCTAAAGTGTCCATGATGTCATCGATGTGTGGAAGCGGGTAACTATCTTTCTTAGAGTGCCACCATCCTTTTACCTTACTTGAACTACAGGCGTGGCCCAAGGACAAACAGAAGGTTCGGTAACACCTTGTTTTTCCATGTCCGAGATCAATGCACTCACTTCTCCTTGATTGGCTATAGGACGAAGTCTCGGTGCTTGTCGAATTGGTTTGGCTCCCGGTGAATCTATGACGTTAGTAACCATACTTGCATCCTTTTCCAATGATGGTCGTGAGTAGCTTTCAAAGAGGTGATGGTGTAAACGAGCTGGTAGCGGCCGATGACTCTCCCACTTTGACGCTCGTGGTTGAGTCTGCAGTGATAAGAACTCCAACCAGCACGTTTCCATTTTTAATAGATCTTGCAAGGCTTCGTCCTACAATCAAACTGCGAAATACCGACATCTTCGTTGCCTCTATCAGAATCACCATCAAGCTTGGCCCATACAATGCTCTCGGAAGATTCCGGGACATCAGTGCCGGCATATACTACCACATTCATCTTGGGAATTTGGACGCTGGGATCCTCCATCACTACTTCGATATTCCGCCATTACATTATTCGTTTGCCCAAATCCAACGTGATTCCATATTTTCGCAGAAAATCCATTCCGAGAATGCAGTCAGTCATAATGTTCGCGACCAGAAAATTATGTCGTAACGCAAGGTCCCCCAACTGTATCTGGAGATTGACCTCTCCACGGACAGGTGAAGTTTCTCCCATAGCTGTCCGTAGTGAGAATATCCTGCCCGTGTGAAGTCGTTGTTGCCTATCTAGATCTGGTCGGATAATCGATCCGGTTGCACCAGTGTCGATTGTCAACTTGACCCCGAAGGCATGAGTCTGCATATCAACAATGTAGCCTTGACACAGTGATGGTAGGGCTGGGGACGTTGAGCCTTCTAGTCAACCTCTGCCCCACGATGTTGACTCCCTCTGTTTGAAGGGCTTTCATTCTGGGTTCCTAACTTGGCCTGGATCTCCTCCACCTCGGACAATAGCTCGGTTTTCTTTGCTTCTTGGAGTCTCTTTGTAGGGGCCCCTTTTCACTGCAATTCTAGCATCTAGGCGCACCATTTAGCTCCGGCTCTCGGTCAATTTCGACGCGCTCACACCTGCACTCGTCTCTTATTACCTCGTAAATCTGGGCAGTGGTACGAGTCACATTTTTCGCTGCCTCAAAATTCAGACTATAAGCCAATGTGTCCTTAACCATTTGCTTTTGAGCTAAATTCATGACTTGTTGCAATTCCTGGTCCTTTAGTGCGCTGATGAATGCTTCTGTTGCTGGGTAATCTGGATGTTCTGGGTCATAAGCTGAGTAAGCCAAAAGTGCCAGTCACTCAATGTCTTGGACTAGCTGCTACCATGTCAAGCGCATTCATTATATTATCCGAGTTTGAGTGCAACTCAACGGAGAAAGTCTGCAAAAGTTCAGCAGCTGAGCCTCTTAGAGCAAGAATTAGCGCAGTAGCTCGTTCCTGCTTATTCCAGTGATTGGCCTAGCGGCGGCTTCAAACTGCATTTTGTAGATAATCTAGACCGTTTGTCCGTCGAATGTTGGTGCTTTCATGTTTATGGATATGGTTTGCGCTGGAGTTATGAGCGGGGCTGGTGAGATGGTTACTACTGCCTTCGTTGCTTCCAATCCTTTCTCATTGTTTCCATTTCATGGTTGATTCTCTCCTTGACCCGGTAAACCGTTTCCTCGACGCATTTTATTTGTTCGTTCAGACTATTGAGCTCTGGTTTTATTTCGGCTGACGGTTTTTGCAAATCTGCTTTTAAATCAGTTGACTGTTTTTGCAACTCTGCCCTGATCTCGTTTTCCTATTGGTCTAGCTTCGTTGATTGCTCTTCCAGCTTCTGTGTGATGTCTGCCTTGATTTCAAATGCTTGCAGGTCCAGTGTCTGGTTTAGCTTTGATGATTTTTCATTTAACTTCGCTGATGCTTCATTTATCTGCGCTGATTGTTCATTTAGTTTTGCAATTAAACTGGATGACAGTTGTCGCTGCTCTTGCTGCATCAGCATCAATATTTAGATCAGCACATTGTCTGGTTACTTTGACTTTGGTATTTCTGCTTTTCTTTTAAGCCCCTACATGGTCAATTCATGTATTTTTAAATGTAAGCTTCATGGCATTTGTACTATTTTGACTTTTTTTCCACCAGATTCCACGTTACATTTCACTATTCTTTACTTTAAAAATGGTTAAAGGTTTTCACTTTCAATATTTTCATTTTCACTTCTGACAGCACTGTCACGTGTTATGGGTTCGCGGCCGATAATTTTTTAACGTCCCGAAAAAGCGAAAACGCACTGTCTTTAAATTAAGTTGAAAGAGTTTATTTATTAAGAATGCGCAATAATTAATGTTATTATTTTACAGATTGCATTTTAATTCACTTTTCACTTGTCTATCTATTTATATTCTAACTGTCCTCAAATATATCAAGAAAATCACTTCACTATCAATCAATATCGCCTTTAATTCGCACTCTACTCCTATCGCCATTTTGCTTTCGCAGTTTTTACTGCTATTATATCACCCATTCATTCAGCTTTATATAGGGCCTCTAGTCATTCAATCAATCTCCTGTATATTGGCAAATATTCGGACTAGATCTACCTGTAATCTTCGAGCAATTCTGAATACCCGCAGTGACGTCACTTTCAGATATTGATCATGGATCTACTTGGCCCATCTTTGTGCTTTCGGGTACATTCGTTTACTTTTCAATCAATATTGATCATGATGTTAGTAATAGTTGAGACAACAATTGCGACAGTAGCTCACAGAATTGTTTGAACGTTTAAAAATATTGAAAACATGCTCTCTATAAACTTTTCTATTTATTGACTGAAAAATTACATCCGATAGCCGGCATTCGCAAAATAATGAAGCTCGCGCAAAATCGAAGAGAAAAATTGATGGCCCGATCAGCTATTTCATTCAACACCTTAGTGGCATCACTTTTGGGTAGAAATATTGCTTTACTATCATGCGTTCTCAGTCTAGTTAGCACATTTAAGTTACGGTAGCTTAAGTTAGTTTTTAAGGATAGGATAAGTTAGTTATAGGCTCTAGTTAGGTTTTTTAATTAAAAATGTTCTTTCTTATAAACAAACCATATTTTAACGAAATATTAATAGCTAGGCTTAAATTTGACTTAAGGGTTTAATGAATTGACTCAGGACTTCTAAAAGAAGATCCCAAATTGTACAAAATGAAAGTATTAATAAATATATTACTAACTTACTCACTTAAATGCATGAATTTTCTTCGGGTTTTCGTTGAAATTTCAAGAATATTGTTTTATTTGAATACGTTCTACTTTCCGAGTGTTCAGAAAATCTATTTAAGGTGAAAAAAATGGTGGCTGTTTTGTGCTTATCAAAGAAACCCTCCATCTTTCGTTTATAATTGAATGATTCCTTGTGTGTTGAAAAGATTCATAATTCAAGCCATGGATTCATCTCAGAAAAGTTGTTTTGATTCTCAGGGTGGTTATAAAGCCCTTCTGGAAGAATCACTTTCCTGCCAATTTGCCTGTTTTTTTGTTCACGCAACTAAGAATAGTGTGTTTGTGCATCATTCTTTTGATTTTATTTCTAATCTTAAAGTATAAATAAGTTGTTTTTATTTATATATTTAATGCTCACGAAAGTACTCACATATACAATAAGTGTTTTAAAACTCACCCCGTCGATGGATAGCAGGAATCAAATTTATCACCACCGCTAGCAAGTAAAATATTACCACATGGGTTATGAGGAACGTTGATCGAATTCCTACTGCAGTTAGAATGATAATAAAAGCGACTAAAATAACGCACTGTGAATGTAGAATCAACATCAGATTTGTTTTGAACGACAATAGGCTCTAAAAGTCAATCAGTTGTAATTATTAGTTCAAAAGTGTTTATTTGAAGAAACTTACGAGAAACCGCGACGATAGAAAATATGTTGGTGTAATCCCCAAAATAAATAAAAGTGGACAAAAGTATAATCCAAAAACAAACCAATATTGCGAATACCATGATTTAGAAAAATAGATAATTTCAATGAAATACGCAACCAATAGTACTATGCCAACAGCGACAGCAATAGATACCACTTGCAATAGAGACACCAATCCAAATTGTCTAAGCACATCCTTGATGCTATTTCCTGTATTTCTAGTTTTTATCCAAATAGATATCGTAATAATAACAAGGGCAAAAATTGATATCATGCAGTTTAGAGCAATTGCTGCAGTTTCGCCATAGTTCACGAAGAACAAGCCAAGATAGTCAAAATAAATTCCACTGCCTGTTGGTTCTGCAAACTACAATATATTGGAAACATGTATGAGAACTGTGTTGACAAGATGAACATTTTTTAACGTACATAGTTTTCGTCAAGCTCTTTAGCATTTCCTAGTTCTCTGGTCAATGCTAAAATATTATTGCCAGCATTTTGAAGGCTACCATCTTCAATATTAGAATATTTGTCCAAATGAGTGTGATATGCGTAACCGTTTTTGACGTAGAGCAGCTCCAACCCTAGAAAATATATTTTTGAACTTACATTGGCTTAAGTTTATAGCTAATGAGTACCTGGAAGATTGCCATATTGACGAAAAATGGATGGATCAGAGTTAGATGGCAGAAATCCCGATCGGAAAATCTCTTCTCCCATTACTGACGCAAATGGATGGTTTGCAGCTTTACCGTAGTACTAGAAATGATGAAAAATGAACAATATAAACAAAATTGATAAAACAGTCTACTCACATCTAAAAGCCATGTATTTTTTGGGCCACTTTGGAATAACATAGCTTTTCCCCCGATACCAAGAGTATCTAAGCTTATGTAAGTTCTGAAAGTCGGATCAAATTTATTAAGAACAGTGTGTAGATATAATTTCTTTGTCTTACCTTATGTCCTTAACCCATTTGTGCTGAGTGATAAACCCATGAGCTGCCTCAAGACCTGTCTCTTCTGCGCCATTGAATAGAAAAATCAATGGATACTTCACAGCTTTATTTGACTTCATTAAACTATTTAATACTCCAAGCATAACAGCTACACCTGAACCATCATCTCCTGCTCCAGGGCTTGTTAGAACTGAATCAAAATGACTGTTCATCAGAATTGCATTGGAATGATTTGAAAATATTGGTGTCAATTTGACAATTACATTTTGTACCGCATTGTAAATATTGATTCTTTCATACGCCCTATATTTACCGGAAACCACTTGGACATCTGTTTCAATGTGGTACAATCCTTTTGATGCTGTGGCTATTGCATCAATTTCTTTAAGCAAGAAATTTACCGTATTAATTTCATTTGCTTTACTACCTACAACTCTGGGTCCAATGTTGGTGAGTTCGCAAAGGTAATATTTGGCTTTGAAACCAATAAATTCTTCTGGGTCTGCAGAAACATGACGATCTTCTGGTAATTCTTGAAAAGGTGTCAATGACAAGGAAATAATAAGACTAATATATCCAATGAGAGGGACTACCCACCACGATGCTAATTTCTCATCTTTCACTACTTGATCTGAGTGTGGCTTCCATAGGAGCTTCTGTAAATAAAAAACGTATATATGTAAAATTTTTCAAAATTATTGTTTGAAGTTATTTTGTTGCATGTTAAGCTTCAATTTTAAATCTACTTCCATATGGAAGATGGTTATGATTTTCATCCGTTGCTACATACTATATAACACAATACCAGAGTTCTAGCATCGATTTCTTGTACAAAAAAATGGTAGAATACCTACTTGCAACCAGGTTATTCAAGGAAGAAAAGTAAACAAGTTGGGTAGACAGACCTATGCTCATGTCAGAAGGGTTTTGTACTCAACTTACAAAATGCAGTAACCAGCAACGAATAAAATCAAGAAACATGTCAAAGACGATTTTATTGGAGAAAATGTGAAATTCGAGGATCTTTCTATTATTAACAAAGTTGAAAGAGTTTTGACTTCTGAGGTATTTGTTTTAGTTATACCCATAGATATCTCACTTGATAATTTTTCCAGATTTTTTAGAAACACAATTTTCATGTTTTTACACCACCCACCCCCATTGGCCCCACTGAAGCAAAAACTGTCAGTTTAAGAACTGTTTTGAAAAGCTCTCATAGAGAACTTTCAGTTGATATTCATATCGGCTACCTTTCATGAAATTTTTTTTCAGGGCCCACTCCTCTGTACTGTAATCATCGATTCATGGCCTATTTTTTCGAATCCTACAATGGTTACAAAGCCCTTTTACTAGGAGGTCTCTCCTGCCTCTTCGACTTGTTTCAATTGTATGTACTCATCTTCATGATACCTATGATTCCTGAAATTTTCATGCAAATCCTAGCAAAGCTGTTGTGTCTAAATCGATAAAAAGCGCATATGGCTCCATAGCCATATGTTTCCATAGTAATACAGGGCATATTACTCCATAGTAATACACGAAAATTCAAATCGCTATAACTTCGGTAAATACAATTCGATCTTTATGAAACTTTCCGAAAAGATCAATCTTATAAATAGTCATCTCTTTGCTAAATTTTATTGAGTTTAAGGGTACCGTTTAGATTTTATTCAAGAAAACACAAAATCGATAAATCATACTATTACTAACAAAGTTGAGTGAATTTCGACTTCTCATGTATTTGTTGTTGTTGTACTCATTAAGGCCTACATTCATGATTTTTTTCAGATTTTTCGGATGGAAGGTGTCCAATCGCGAGGGGGGGGTACGCGAAAAGTTCGTACATTTCCCCTTCTCCTGCCCCCCTCGGTACTTATAAGACAATTTTAAGACTTGTTTTGAAAAGATCTCATTGAGACCTTTCCAATGACACCCTACTCGACTACCAATGGTGAAAATTTTTTTTGAGGGGTCACCCCCTTATATGGGGAGACCCCCCTTAAACGTCTTGAAAAATTTTTCCACCCTTGAACTTTCAAGAGGTCACCACTTCTGACCTTTCTACAAAGTTTCATGGCTGTAGCCTCTATAGTTTCGGAGAAAAAGTGCTGTGACATACAGACGGACGGACGGACGGACGGACGGACGGACGGACGGACGGACGGACAGACGGACAGACGGACACAGGTCGTGATTGCAATAGGGTTTTGTATTTTAGTACAAAACCCTAAAAATGGAACTAGGACCTAACAAGGCGGATGGTTACATGAATGGAATCTAATTTGCCCTGAAATATTTTGATAAAATAAAGTAACCTAGCTTTTATGGTATTGTTCCATCTAATTAGGGAATGGTTTGTCAGAGAAGGATCTGAAAATCTAGCTTAGAACTATTGTAATAGCTCGCACCTTCCCAAATGGTAAGAATGATCCGGGAAATGAATACACTCAGCCTTAAAGCTTCAGTCGTATCAGTTTCACCTTGTTTTTGATTATAGACCAATAAATAAGGGGAGCAGCACTGAAAGAAATCCTCTATGTATTACACAATTCACATTTTAACTGGAAAAGTCTCGTGAGCCTACCCTACACTCCTT
Organism: Odontomyia ornata; assembly: GCA_963969285.1. NCBI lineage: Eukaryota > Metazoa > Arthropoda > Insecta > Diptera > Stratiomyidae > Odontomyia > Odontomyia ornata. Next base: position 438,296,249 of record OZ017738.1, on the reverse strand, counting down.
TGTGGCAAAAATAGAGGAGGCAGTGGTAGTAAGAAGATCTGCACCAGGAGTTGTAATGAAAGTCAAGTAAAATTTCGATCACCCACCATACAACTCCATTGAAGTACTAAGAGCTCAAGGGATTGAATTAGACATTATCAGCTGGAACAGTAACACTGTCAAGCATAGACTATTCTTCGCCTCAAAAGAGGGTGAATAATGTGCTGTAACCAGGGCGGAAGAAAATATACCGACAAAAAAATGTCTTTTTATTGCCGGTGCAGAGCATATTTGGCTCTTCTTTCTTGTTTTTCTTCAATGTTTGACTTGATCGGAAGTAACATGACATCCTTCCTCGCATATATGAAAATGCTATTGTTTTGCTTGCCCCATACAAACCTCTAAACGCTTCTTACAGAAATATGCAAAGTTGCAAACACACTGCAACAGTGCAGTTCCTTTAAAAAAAAGAGGAAAAGAAAGAGACATGGCCTGGCGCTAACTTAATTAGCTGAACTTAGAAATAAAATTTCAAGGTTATAGTCTTCTGCAGTCAGATTTTCTTGGACTGGAGTTTGGGTCATGAATTTAGTTTTAGTTTCATTAGCTCAAAGGCCAATTTGGTTTGCTTCGGATTCTGGACTGACAAGTGCTTCTTTGGAATCTGAAATTGACCGTGCGATAATATTGCTATCGTCAGCATAGCATATCTATTGTGCGAACCTGAAAATAAGTGTCTCAGAGGCTACAAATGATATCTTCCTGAAGGCATGTTCAAGCACAATATTGAAGAGCGTTGTGGAAAGTCCATCCCCTTGTTTTAAACCTGCTTCTATTTGGAAGCTGTTGGTATTTAACTGTTCATCTTAGCCTGAGATTCTGTGTTTAGCATTGTGACTTTGACCAGGTGGACTAGTCATTAGGATGCGAAAGTAAAGCATTATTTTATATAGCGTATTTTTGTCGACACTTTCATATGCTTGCTTGAAGTCTACAAAGAGTTGGTGCATATCGATGTTATATTTCCTGTATTTTTAGAGCATCTGCTTTACTGAGAATATTTGTCTATTGTAAACGATGTACTTTAAAAGCCTCCCTGATAATCTTTTATAATATTTTCATGGTACAACATTAATTGTCTTTTTATGATTTTGAAGAGCACTTCATGAAATGTACATAGTAATGCGATGTTTCTATAATTTTCACACCTTAACTTGTCCTCTGTTTTGTGTATAATATCATAATTCTTCGCTATATCTCTTGTAACTGCTCCCTTGATCATATTCTGCATATTAGTCAGTAAAAAGGGTTATTTAGGTGAAGACCACCTCTGGAGCAGTTCTGCCAGTATTCCATCTACTCTAGAATCTTTGTTTTTTCTGTGGTCACGTATTGCTACCTGCACTTTCTCTAGTTGGTGGTGAGACTGGGACCTCTTGCTCTGCTTCTGGAATAGTCAAAGCTTCACTAATTGCTGGAGGCGCTGTGAATAACTAGTGGGAATACGGCTGCCGACCTGTTTTTGATTTTGACTAGGTTACTTTTGATTCATCCTTGTGTACTTTAACAAAGACTTGTTCGTGAATTGGAGCCATCTTTTAGTTGTTCAATAAAGGCATACACCGGTCTAACTTTCGGTAGATTCATGTTGTCGTTTATCTTTTGTATTATGGTGTTGATCATCAGTCGTTTCTTGCCTGGACACACTTTTTGACTTATTTGTGGACGGTTTTAAAGTAATTTACTTCACTCAAAGTATTTGCTGGATGCATTCTTTGCACGCTTCTTTCCTTTTTTCAACCACTTCCTTGCATTCTTTGCCACGTTAGCAACGCCAACTTTTCTTTTGTCAATGTCTCAAGATCTCTTCGGCCATTTCTGTTACCGCATCTCTTATCACATTGTTTAGAAGTCACTACCACTTTCTTCTGGATGGATATTTTGATGCAATTTTTCAGCGCTGACATGAATGTGGACGTTATTGAACTGTCATTTGACTTGTGTATTTGGTACCTTGAGGCAACTGATCTTCTTTGTTTTCAGCTGCTGGATATAAGGCATCGGAACTTAACCCTTATTAGCTAGTGGTCAAAACCACAGAAAATGCTTGTGGCCGCTAATTTTGCATAAGATTATTTTAGTTGAATGTACAACTATTTGGGGATGAGTACGTTTTATTCTGAATAAACTGTTGCGATACTTGTGTGGAGCTTGTTGTGAAATCTTCGCTTGCAATGAAGTCTATTAGATGCCATGCATTGTTGGTGGTCTCTGCATGAAAGCTGCGCCGTCCAGTTGTTCTTCTTTGCGTTATTTTTTGGCCGATTTATGTATCGCAGTCATCCAGAACAATTTTCATGCCATCTGATGGTAACACATCGAGATTGCGTTATTTCTTCTTCCTTTTCTCTTCTTCCTAGCACTACAGCCACTCCCCGGTCTTCACTTCCTGCAACAAGCGTCTTCAACAGCCCGGGTCCATTGAACGCGTTCTCCAATTTTGAAATGCAAGCAGCTTTGAACTATCCACGTTGACTGAGTCAGACCAGCATTTCCTCGGTTTTCCCCACTGTTCCCCGCTTTTCAGTCTCCCAATTCATACCTTTTTGGGTATCCGTTGTTCATCCAGACGATTCACATGGCCATGATTCGACATGATTCACGTGGGTACCTGTTTGGGTTAGATTTAACCTCACGGTCACCTTTAGACGAAGATTGGTTCAAACACCAATCACCGCCCTCAAGTATGGTTCTAGTTTACATTGGAGGAACTCCCAACTTTCATACTGGTAGATACGAGACCCAGCTGTATCTGACGCTATAAGCTCAACGACAACTCTTATTTGCACCAAAACTACCGCGACAGTCCCCAAAGGGCCACAACCGATCAGCTGATCACCCAAAGATGGGGGCTCACCAACTGCCCATGGTACTTGAATATACGTCCAGGGTTGAGGTTACAGCTATGAATGGATCTAGTTATTAAACAATCACATAGCCACTATGTTTCAGATCAATTCACATGGCCAGCTTATTGCAACTTTCGTAGCTTTATGTAGAATCGTTGATACCTCCAACTCGTCAAAAATTTCATACAGCTCATTGCAATTTGCCATCGGTTCTCATCCTGTTTCGCTCCAATTATCCTCCCTAGGACCCGCCACTCAACCGTTTTCAATATATTTCCAAATACTTGGATTAGGGTCAACGTTTTACATACATACCATAACACAGGTCTTATCACATATTTAAATGCTTGGAGCTTTGTTTTCCTGTGTATGCAGCTGGTCTTCAAAATCGTCAACGCCTAAAACAAAATATTTTATTTGTGAGCTGTATTCTCAGGCGTATTTCTTCTTTTTAATAAGCGTTTCTAGTTATTTTGGCGCCCAAATACACAAATTCACTCACATTTTCGATATCATACTCACCAGGTGTGATATTTTGTGTGCTTGAGGTATATGAGATTTGTTTAATTTTCATTGATTTGTAGCCCTACTAGATTTGCCTCGCTGTCGAGTTTCAGGAAGAGTTCTTTGGCTGTTGTTAATGACCGTGACAAAGTGTCACGGTATAGAATGTACCTCATGTATTGACAGGAAGCTTTCTTATGACTTACTCTAGAGCCAAATTGAATAGCGATGGGGCCAGCTCATCTCCCTGCTTTAGTTCGAAATTTGTGTCAAAGGCATCAACGAGTTGGCTATTGATGCAGACTTAGCAGGTCGGCAACATCACAACATCATTGTCATTTTGGTGAGACGGATTAATTTGTCTGCGATGCCAAAGCTAAGCATTATTTGGTACTGTACGTATTGATCAATACTATCGAATGCTTGCTTAAAATCCATGAAAATTCGATGTACGTCTTTGTTGAACTCCCAGCATTTTTCAAGTACTGCTTGACTCATTATTATATTTCCATACATTTTAAATAGCTGCGAGTATATCTCACTTGATTGTAATTCGATTTCAATGAAATTTTGCGAGTACAACGAAGTCGTGTTAATATAGGGTTTCCATTTGGGACATAATAGTGTTGTGTCTTTATATGAACGCACCCCTAATTTTTTTAATTAACTGTCACATAGTAAAGTTCACAACCATCAACGTTTGAAAATTATTAAAAATAACTACCGAAATTCTGAGTCAGTAGTCATAACTTCAAGAGCGTTTACTTCAATTTTCGCCCGTAATAATCGTCCCACCCGACAAGTTGTGTGTACTATAGCGGATAAATTTGAATCCAAATTTTTTCCTAGTTGATGTTTCAATGCCAAAAAGACGCCGCACAGCTCGAAGTGAAGAAATATCGCAATCGTAAGTGCATCAATTCAAAATGAGCCAAATCAGTTGATTCTACGTCGGTCTCACGAATTGGGCATCGCTTAAACGACATTGTGGCGTATTTTGCTGAAAAACTTTGGCGTACATGGTTAAAAGATCAAATTGACTCAATAACTAAAGCCACTTGATCATTCAAAACGCCGAAACTTCTCCAATCGGGCTCTGGGAAAGCGTCAAGAAAATGAAGAATTTCATCGAAAAATCATCTTCAGCGATGAAGTTCATTTCTGGCTCAATGGCTTTGTTACTAAGCAAAATATGCATTATTAGTTAGCATAAAGCCCACATATGCTCCTTAAGACATCGTTCCATCTGCAAAAAATTCATGCCAGCGGTGTGATTGGGCCGTACTTTTTCGTGGATGAAAACGACCATCATATTACCGTCAATGGAGAGCGCTATTGTGTTATGTGGGAAGATTATTTGTGGTCAAAATTGGATGAATTTGATATCAGTGATATGTGGTTTTAACAAGATGGTGCCACAAGCCACACAGCGTACCACCTGATCGATTTATTGAAAGGGAAATTTGGTGAACGTGGAATGGTCTGGTCAAATGGCCGCCTCCTTCATGCGATCAAACGCCATTGGATTTTTTATTATGAAGCTATATTAATTCACTGGTCTATGCCAACAAGTCAGCAACTTTAGAAGAGCTCAAAGACAACATTCAATGAGAAATTGCTAGCTGTCCAGCCGAAATGTATGGCAGAGTGTTGGAAAATTGGGTCCAAAGAATCGACCGCTGTAAGGAGGTTCGTGTTGCTCATATGACCGTAATAATGCTTGCACTACACCCACTTAAAATTTTTGCTCAATATCTAAAATATTTCCATGTTTTATTAGTAGATAAAATTGGTATGTCCTTAATGGAAAACCATGCATGTATAATTTTGAAATTTTAAGAAGTTTATGGTAACATTCTCATTTTTCGGGAGAAAATCAAAAATTTACAAATTATATTATTACTAACAAAGCTTGTGAATTTTAGTTTCTGAGGTATTTGTTGCCCTTGTACTCATAAAGTCCTATCTACGTGATGGTTTCAGATTTTTTGAATCAAAGGTCACTGATGGCGAGGGAGAGACACAACTTTTCCATGGATTTGCCTTCACCTGATGCACAAAATGACTTTATTGTTTTAGATTCTGAAGGTGCTAATCAACACCTTTTATTTGATACCCCACTTAACAGATTACATTTGATTTTAAAAAATTGCTTAAGGGGGGCTCGCTCCAAAAAAATTTTTTTTTTTTGAAATTTTCGATAAGGCCTAAACTTTGAAGAGACCAATGCTTCTAACTTTTCTATGAAATTCGAGGCTTGAAGCTTGAATACTTTCTGAGGAAAATTGCTGGGATGTGCGGACAGATGGACAGGTGGGGAGATAGGACGTAAAAGTAGTAGGTCATTGCAGAACTCATTTTACAAAGCCTCAAAAGAAACGTTTGACTTATTCCAGTTAATGAGGGTATAGGTATACTAAAAGTAAAGAACTGCACAGGTTAGTTTTGGTTGCATATGATCTTTCAATGGGGTTAAATTGTGTATGACATATGTCAAAATTAAAAATTTTGTAGCATTTGTACTCAGTAATGTTCACCATTTAATTATGATTTTTTCCCCACTGGGACAACGCTTCCAAATTGTGCGAATTTATTTTCAAAGTAAAAGTTCGCAAAATCATTGACTATAAAATTTTGTTCACTGATGAAGCTCATTTTTGATGAACCGAATATGTCAAAAAGCAAAGTTGCCATATATGGAGTAAGAACAATCCTAGGCCATACGTTGAAGCTTCATTAAATCGATTAATATTGAGTCTGCCGTGTAGTGTACATACTAATGGTATCATTGGCCCATATTTTTTTCGAAATAGGAAAGAAGCTGCAGTTACGGTAAAATGACAAGATCAGAGCATGCTCAATAAATTTTTGTTTCTTAAAGTCGGAGAAATGAGCATCGGGAAAACATTTGGTTTCAACAGGATAGCGCCACATGCTACACAGCCATCAAAACAATCAGCTTATTGAAAACGAAATTCGGAGACAACATTATTTCCTTTATAATGGTCCAGTCAATTGGCTTCGAAGATGATGTGATTTGACGCCTCCAGATTATTTTCTTTGGGGGTATGTCAAGTTCTTGATTTATGTTAACAAATAACATAGTGAGCATTGCAAGAAAATATTTGACGTGCCTTTGATGAGATAAGACCGGATGTGTTGGAAAAAGTGATCCAAAACTGGATTGATTGAACGCACTTTGTAACTACCTATCTTAAAGGCCATTCACGAGAAACCATTTTGAAGTGCTATACATACACAAATCGCTTACAGCAGGTACCGACTTGGAAGAACAAAATATTATGATGTATTGATTTCCTATAGATAAGACTGCTAGAGACGAAGCTTGAAAACTAGGGAATAATTCCAACTACTTAGAACAGGTACGTGGGCGACATCTGTATAGTGATCAAAATTGAGGAAGCGGAGGAACTGAACAATATACACAAATGGAGAAGGAGAAGAAAGGCCAACTGCCTTGCCTGGACATCAAAATAATTAAAGGCTCAGGAAAACTTGAGTTTGACACACATGGGAAGGAAACGACCACGTAAAGGACGATACCAAACGGTCAATTCAAACGTATGGGCATAAAATGGTCGCGTATAATACGATGATTCAACGGATGGCGTACGAGCAATTACAATTAGAGAAAGAATACAGCATTTGAAAATGGATGCAGCAGGTAATCATTTGAACAACGGATACGGAAAAAGAAACAAAGGCAATGAAAAAATCAATCTCCCTACGCACACAACAATCTCGAAAAACCTCGAAAAACAGTCCAGCCTTCCCCAACAAAAGACATAACTTAGAAGTAGCGTTTGGATCAGCAAAAGGTACGAGAAACAAGGAACAAAAAGGAGGTATCTATAAAATCACTTGCCTTAAGTGCGACATAATTTATATCGGACAAACAAAACAATTAGCGAAAATTAGGTGGCAACAAACTACCAAACGAGGCTCAACGAATTACCAAAGGAGGCTCAACGAAAACAGCAAAATCTGCGGTCGCGAGACATATAATTGAAGAAAAACATAAAATCACGTGAGATAATTTGGAAATAGCACAGGAACTAGGAGATTGAAGGAAACTAGATGGATGCTAAAGTTTATGGATATTGCGAGTCCCGGAAGGAAAAAAGGGTGAACACGAACATTAGCAATGGCTACAGTGACTAGATGGAGCAAGTGTAATTGATATAAGAAAATGTTTTCTGTTTTTCAATGTCGTGAGACAGGTCGGACAGGTCGGACAAGTTTTTCTCGCTATTGCTAAATCAGTCTAGATTTTTAGGGTATTGTAAAATTATTTTACAATACCCTTTTAGTTTCGCGTCCTGTCTGTCCGTCTGTCCGTCCGTCCGTCCGTCCGTCCGTCCGTGTGTCACACCACTTTTTCTCGCAAACTACATAAGCTACAAACATAAAATTTTGTAGGTAGGTGCAAAGTGACGCCCTCTTTAAAGTTCTCTTACGAAAAAAAATGTATAAGGTCTTTAAGGGGGGTCTCCCCATATAGGGGAGTTGCCCCTGAAAAAAAAGTTTTCATCGCATGTAGGCAATATGGGTATCAAATGAAAGGTCTTGATGAGAGCTTTTCAAAACAGGTCTTAACATGACAAATTTTGCTTCGAGGAGTGCAGGGGAAGGGGAAATTTACGAAAATTTTGTGTCCCCCCCCCTCGCGATTGGACACCTTTGACCCGAAAAATCTGAAAAAAATCATGAGTATAGGCCTTTACGAGTACAATAACAACAAATACGTGTGAAGTCGAAATTCACTCAACTTTGTTAGTAATAGTATGATTTATCGATTTTATGTTTTCTTGAATAAAATCTTAACGGGTCCCTTAAACTTAATAAAATTCAGAGCACAGATGACTATCAATAAGATTAATCTGTCCTGAAAGTTTCATAAAGATCGAATGGTATTTAATGAGGTTATAGCGATCTGAATTTTCCTGTATTACTATGGAACAATATGCGCTGTATTACTATGGAAACATATGGCTATGCAACAATATGCGCTTTTTACTGACTCAGATACTACAGCTTTCCTACGATTTGCATGAAAGTTTCAGGAATGATAGGTATCATGAATTCCTTTGAGAATTGGCTCAGCTAGCGATATTAGTAATCGTAAAGCAAAATAGTGGCTGTTTTAAATGCGAAGATTGAATAATTTTGAGTTATTTTGCCCCAACTTCATCGTTTAAAGCACATGCTTTTAACACTTGATTCAATTTAATGAATGGCTGAAGATGAGTACCTACAATTAATACTCATACGTGAAACAAGTCGAGGAGGCAGGAGAGAGCTCTTATTAAAAGGACTTTGTAACCATTCTAGGATGCGAACAAATAGGCCATGAATCGATGATAACAGTACAGGGGAGTGGCCGCTGAAAAAAAATTTCTTCAAAGGTAGCCAATATGAATATCAAATGAAAGTTCTTTATAAGAGCTTTTCAAAACAGTACTTGAACTGTCAATTTTTCCGTCACAAGGGCAACAAATACCTTAGAAGTCGAAATTCAATCAACTTTGTTAATAATAGTACATTTTATAAATTTTGCTTTTTTGTCTATAAAATCAAGATGTGACCCTTAGATTTCCCAAAATCTATAATTTAAATTTTCTGAAAGTGATTGTATATGGTTCGATAATTTCACAATAATTGAACAATAAACAGCTAAGTTACAGCCGATTGAATCTTTAACAACTACAACAACATTAACACGTGATACTAGGAAGATACACGCTTGCAGCGGACCGAGACACTACAAATATGTAGGAATTTTGATAAAAATTTTAGAAATTTTTAGTAATATCCATATGTTATCGTGACTAATCAAGCGACGAGGCCAAACCACTTGAAACAAAATGGTGGCGAGTTTAAAATTATAATAACCATAATGATTTTTCGAACTCAATTTATGGAATCTATATATTAGTCAAGTTTTGATATGCAGAATATATTTTTTGATTTACTAATTGTTTTACAATACCCTTCTGGCAGGAGCATCCTCCTGCTACTTCAACTTGTTATAGTTTATTTTTCGGTATATATTTGATCCCGTGATAAAGTGTAATAATATGTCGAAAGTGATTTTATTTTTTGTTTGCAAGAAGTGGTAATTAAAAACAAAGCCCCGTTAGTCGGGGAGTGCTTATTCTTTCGTGATGGTTTTGCGAAGTAAAGATCCCCCTGATATTAATAGTGAGGTCAATTTGAAATGTCATCCTAAACAAAGAGTAACAACTGTTATATGTATTTTCTGCGACAATAACTATCACTTAAGTGATCTCAAACTGTTGAATGATCCAACATTTAAATATAACATCTAAAATCAATGATATAAATTTGAATAATGAAACAAGAGTGCTTTCAACACAAATAAAAAGTGAAAAACGGGGAAGCATAAAGCGCGAAATACTAAACGAAATTGCTAATGAAATGCAATTACCACATAACAATACAATCATCGATGAGGAACCTGATTTGGATAATATGAAGAAAGAAATAGTTCTTCTTAGGCAATTGAATGCAGAACTCATGGATAAAAATGCACTATTAAAAGAATTACTAAACAATGAAAAGATTTCCAACAATAAAGATCAGAGATCATATGCTGAAACTGTTAGTATTCCAAAGCCTAAGCCCAAGAGGCTCCCAAAAATTATTATAAAGAACAAGAATCTGAATGATGACACAAACCTTAAAGAAACTATTTGCAAATGTCTAATCAAGGAAAAGTCTATTAAAACTAAAAATATCTTTTTAACCAAAAGTAACAATCTTATAATAAATTGTCTTGATGGTGATAGCTTATATCATGCTGAGAAATTATTGCATAATAATTTATTTAAAAATCTTGTAATAGAAAAAGAATCACTGCTTAAACCTGTTATCAAAGTAGTGGGTATAGATAAAAGTGCAAATTTGGATAACGTTGCTTTGGAAGCTGATATTAATCAGAGAAATTTTTGTAATTCGGAAGAAAAATGCAAAGTTCTAAAGTTATACACTAACAACAAAGGATGGCAAAGTGCAATTCTCGAGGTTACCGCAAGTCTATATAAGATAATAAGAGATAATGGTGGAAAGATTTTTGTTGGCTATCAATGTTGTAGGATTTACGACATAATTGGAGCTAAACGGAGTTATAATTGTGGACGAACTGGACATAGCAGTGCGAAATGTAAAAATGATACTGTTTGTCTGAAATGTGCAGGTAAGTACACAGTACGAAAGATTGTAATCAATCAGTCAGCTAATGTGTGAATTGTATTCATCACAATGAATTATCAAAAATGAAATATAATACAGCACATGTTGCGACAGATAGTTCGCTATGTCAATATCTTAAGTTTAAAATTAACAAAAGAATTGAAATGACTGACTACCCTGTAATGCCTGAAATATCAAGATATTTGGGTACGATTAATGACCGAAATCAGATTGGACCTACTTTATATAATAATGCAGCAACTACTTCAACCGATGGTGAAGCAAACAACAGAAATTTTCATCGTAACAAAACAAGCAGACATAGAGATGGCACATAACTTCGAGATTTTTGATAAAATACTAAACGATACATTAGTGATCGAAAACATATGTGTTGATATAGAGACTCTAAATGAACATTTAACTAAACATGATAATTTGATACTATATTTAAATATTAGAAGTATTAATGCCAATTTTGCAAACTTAAAAATATTTGTTGAGAGTTTAGTTTCAAAACCTCTATATATTTGCTGTGCTGAAGCGTGGACTGTTACAAATACTAATTTTTTCCAACTAAATGGATATAATATGTACTATAATGGTAGTGAACTAAATGAAGCGGATGGGGTTATAGTGAATGTCAAAAACTGTCTGATTGAAGAGACTGAAATCATTCAGGTTGATCAATTAAGAATTATTAATACTATCATAAAAATGGACAACGGCAGCGTCGCAGAATCGTCCGCTTTATATAGATCACATAGTATTAAGAAAATTGAATTTATTAAAAGCCTCCAGAAGTACCTGATAGATAAGAAAAATTGTAAAAATCATTTGGTTGTTGGAGACTTCAATATTGACTTGTTGGTATGCGATATGATAACTCAGGAATTTATGAATAATTTCTTAGAACTGGGTTTCCTACCATCTTTTCAAAAAGTAACCCGACCGTCAGACAGCAATATAAATAGGGGTACCTGCATTGATAACATATTCTATAATTTCGATAAAGCAGAAATTCAATCTTTTACTGTTCAAAATTCTATAAGTGATCATTACACTTTAATAGTCAAACTTACTAAATTCAAACCTGATAAATTGATAGCTTATAATTATGTTTACACTGACTATAGAATTTTTTTGGATGGGTGCACAGATTAAGATCAATTCTTTGCTAGAAAAAATATCAATTTGGCTAAAGCTAAATAAATTAACACTTAACGTTGAAAAAAGTGTATTTATGACATTTGGAAATTATTATGATAGCGTGCCCGAGAAGATAGACATATTTATTGATAAAAAAACAATTAAAAGGGTTGAGTACTGTAAATACCTGGGTATAATATTTGATTATAATGTTAGATGGAACAAACATATTGAATATTTACATCAAAAAACAAAGTATATAGTCTATGTTTTCCATAAGCTATCCAAATGCATGAGTACTGATATGTTAAGAATTATATACTATGCTTATGTCCACAGTATTATAAGCTATGGAATTCTTGCATGGGGTGGGGCATATAATAATAACTTGAAATATATTATATCATTGCAAAACAGGATACTTGGCATAGTTAACAAAAATAAATTTACTGTCGATAGAAATCCAATAAAAGTGAATCAGATATACTCAATTGAAGCACTAACATATTATTATGAAATATATCGAAATAATTATAAAGACTCACAAAGTATCACTAGACATAAGTCAATTTTGCTACCAAAAAACTCCAAAAAAAATAAGCGAAAAAATAGTTATATTGTTTCGATTAAACTTTTTAATCGTTTACCAAAAGAACTTAAAAATTTACATGGTTGTAAGATAAATATTAAAAATAAATTGTTATCTTGGATTATAACATTATAGAACTAGGAATTTTATAGTTTGCAGCGCGAATTCTAAAAATTCTAAAACCTTATTTAAAATGCTTACATAATATTGGCAAATGTATGTTTCTTTTAGTTATAAGATATTAGTTTTTAAGCACACCAGTTTGCGTACAGGGATAAAGTTCCCTCTGCAGTTTACTGTTTATATATATATATATATATATATATATATATATATATATATATATATATATATATATATATATATATATTTATGCATATGTATTTTACATGTAAATTTTATTTTACTGGTAAATAAAATAAATAATAAAAATAAAATCCTTTACATTGATCAGTTAATAATCTTATATAGACCTGAATAAAACCTTTATTATGAAAGCCAATGTAAAGAGGACATATCTTCAAAATATCGCCACTAATGAAGGAGACAATTAGTCCCTTAAATATCGAGATCTGGCAAAACATTAAAAATAGTGTTTGTTGAGGAACATTTTTAACCTTTCATTAAATTACCTAGCTTTAGAGTAAGCTCTCGGCTTTGATTTCAATGTATTAGTCTCTTATTTTTAACACAAAGATGGAATAGCCTTCAGTTCATTATTGTTTGAATAATTTTGAGGGTGAAAGATCGAAAAACCATTTATACCTAAACTTAATCAATGGGCACAAAATATAGCTTTAACTTTGATTTGAGCTTTTATTTAAAATATATTTTAAGGAAAAAGCCAAAAACTGGTTCTTCTGGAATCAATTTTTATTTTGCTGTAGAAACCGTCCGGTTAAACCGAAGATAAAAAAATTGGAAAACCGAATAATCGGCTTTTTTACCAAAACCCGCCATGCCTTATCGGCAGTCTCATGGGAATTGTATATAAAACATAAAAAGTTATGTTAGGTTTTGCTCGGTTAGACTTTGATATAACTAAAAGGCAGCAAAAGAAATCATTTTATTATTCACATTTAACTTGTTCGAACTCCATCATTATTTATTCCATTGGTTTGGACCCTCAATTTCCTTACCACGCGTATTTTCAATTGTAAGACATTTTTTTCTTTATTAATTTAACCGGAATACCACAAATCATAATTCATTATATAATGAACAATATCACCTACCATTATAAGTCCTTTTGTTACATCTACTATAAGTCATCTACTTTAAAACCACAGATAACCGTGAACACTTTTTCTGTCTATTGTTAAACAAAAATTTAAACGAGTTTGTATATATTCGCGTTAATTCATCACTAATCAATTCAAAATTGAGTGGTATCAGCTGCACCGCTTATCACTCTCGATAATCAATAATAGATTAGCATGTTCTCCTTCTGTATCCAGATAAGCTGTTCAACACCATCATGGAAATATTTCCGGCAATCTTATCAAATGATTCATAGAAATTAGGCGATTCCGATTACGATACTAAAATACACGTCATTTTATATACTTTTGATTATGGCGTCACCATTTTAAAGCAGTCTTGCTATCCATTGAAAAATTATGTTTTTAATTGTAGAACTTGGGGTTGGCCACAGGTATTAACCATTCTGTTCCAGTGGGTGCGTTAAAGATATTAATTATAATGTCAAAGTTAACTTAATAAAAAAATTTCAGACCATGAAGTCATTGAAATGTATATATTATAAATATACAATACTATATAACAAAAATTACATCATTACACATACGGCGAAGAAGAATATTTTTAATATGATTAGATTCTTTTTGAGCGAGAATTTGGTAAAAAAAAACAAAGTATACAGTGACAGTATAATAAGTAACGGGATTGAGCCTGCCTCGCGCCGTCAAAGCGTCTGCTAACCGGTATCTGGCGCTGTAGTGGTGGTGGGGGTGTAGGTAAAGGGAACCGGGCTGCAGCAGTTGCCTCCAAGCGCTTGGAGAGATAGCATCGAGCGAGAGCGGAGTGCGTGTTCAGTTACGTCGTCGGAGTGAAAATGGAGCGTACGATCGAGCAACCGAACCTGAGTTTTTTAACCACGTTATTACAGGAGACGAGACGTGGGTTTTCGAATACGATCCTGAGACGTAGCGGCAGAGTTCGGAGTGGCACACACCGGCGTCACCACGACCGAAAAAAGTACGCATGAGCAAATCGAAGGTGAAGTTGATGCTCATTGCTTTCTTTGACGTGAAACGCATTGTTCACAAAGAGTTTGTGCCACCCGGCCAAACTGTAAACGGCTAGTACTACAGAGAAGTGCTCCGTCGACTAACCGCCCGGGTTTGCCGAGTCCGTCCGGAGACTGCCGATTCGTGGATCCTCCATCACGACAATGCTCCGTCGCACACCTGCCTGCTCGTCACCGAGCAGTTGGCCAAACAGTCGAGGGCAACGTTGCCACAGCCTCCTTATAGCCCGGATATGGCACCAGCGGACTTCTTTCTGTTCCCCAAGATCAAGAAACACCTTAAGGGGACGCGGTTTGGGACTCTGGAAAACGTTCAACGTGCTTCGACGAGGGCTCTAGACAGCATCGAGGTTGCCGACTTCCAGAGAGCGTTCGGGGATTGGAAAATCCAGTATCAGCATGTTATCGGCTCTAATGGGGACTACTTTGAAGATTTCTGAAGAAAAATCGTACATATTTTGCCAATAAAAAATTTCCTGAGGTCAGTCCGGTTACTTATTATTCAGACCCTGTATATGCAACGGAACGAACACAACATCAAAATGTATAAGGAAACAGAAAATAAAAATAAAGACCCGAATATTTTTTTCGTTAGTAGAAATTTTAAAAAACTAAACAAGCAGAAGTAGCCGGAGAGTGCTCCTGCCAAAAGGTTATTGTAGAATTACTAGAAAATCAAACTTTTCATATCAAAGCTTGACTCATACATAAATTCCATGAAAATTTACATATGGTTATTATGTATTTTGATCTGCCACCTTTTTGTTTTCAAGTGGCTAATCTACATGTTTGTGTTCACATGTTAACATATGACATATTCATTGGAATCCTGATACATCTGTAGAGTTTGGGTTTTTTACGAACGCGTATTTAAACAAAATCAGATGTAATTCTTGTTGCAATTGATAAATTTGCAATTATCTATAATTTAACTGTTTATGGCTCGATTTTCATGAAATTTCCGGAAAACATGCATTTTTTATCAGAAAATTTAGATAGAAATCTTTGGCAAATTTAGGGTGTCCTTTCGATTTTATAGATGAGAATATAAAATTCACGAAATTCTATTTTTGAAAAATTTAATGGAGGTTTAACTTCTGATGTATTTGTTGCCCTTGTACTCATAAAGTCATATTTTCATGATTGTTTCAGATTTTTCGGTCAAAAGTTATCTATTCGCGAGGGGAGCAAAGGGACACAAATTAGTGTTAGTTTAGGACCTGTTTTGGAAAATTCTCACCAAGGCCTTTAATTTGATACCCATATCAACTACTTTTTAAGGGTTATTCCTCTCTATAGAGAGACCCCCCTCAAAACCTTATAAAAGCAGTAAAGCACTCTGGGAGCGTCCGTTGGCAAGTTTAGCTTCGTTTTGCGAAAGATTTTGTAAAGGTTAAAAAGTTGTAAATAGATAAATGCAGAAAATATTGAAAAAAAATGTAATTTCACCTTGGGCAATATGTTGGACTTGATATTATTCTTACCGGGGATTTATGGCAGTTACCACCAATGAAATCAACTTCAAATAAATTAGATCTAAATTAACAGTTACTACTCTCTGGCGTTCTTTAAAATTTTTTGAACTCATCCAGGTAATGCCGCAAAATGACGTCCTATTTTCTAATACTCTAACTAAAATTGGAAATGGAGAAGTGTAAGAACCAAATCAATTGAAGCTCATAGAAAACAGATTTTTTCACTTAATAAGGAGCTCAGAGATTATTTCCAGAAGGAGTCCGCTTATTTTTGGCAATAACAAACCACCTGGACAATATGTTGAAAGTTAGCAGCCAAAAATAATTAGATATTATGACATAAAATCATTGCAATGAATATTTTCTCATATTTTATGCATCCATGATTTTTGAATTTGTCAAATTAATTCCTGCATTTATCGTATACAACTTTTTAACCTTTACATAATCGTCTGCAAAAGAAAGTTAAACTTCCTACTGGACACTCCCAGAGTGCCTCACAGCTATTTCATAATCCTCAATGGCCCCAAGTACACTCATAAATTTATATCTATCTGTACAAAAAATTAAATTATACATCGTTAGTTTAAATTAAATTAAAATGAGCATTTATAATAAAAACTACAAATGACTACAGCCAATCATCAATTAGAAAGAAACCCTGGTCTTTGACCCCGACGTGATTTGAACACGCAATCTTCTGATCTGGAGTCAAACGTTCTACCGTTGTATCACGGAGTCACATATCAATTCATCGTACGAAAACCTTTGTAAACTTCAAAAGCATTAAATGCCATCTTTCCACACATTTTTTTGATACGTTCGCTACATTGTGCGCTTTTTCTGCGCCCACTCCTCTCGCTCACTTTTTGTTAGAACCTCTGTCAAGGAAGCTAAACTTCCAAATATTTTTTTAAACTGAAATTTTAAGAGCTTACCACTTTACATTTACTCCCAAAATTTCATGTTTTTAGATTCAATAGTTTGCGAGAAAACTTGCTGTAATACAGGAACGGATGTGCAGTAGTGTATTGTAAAAATATTATTTTACAATACTCTAAAAAGAAAATAATTGAACAATATCTTTTGGGATGTGGGAGGTGTAGAGTTCGTGCAATTTAGCACTTTAAAGCCCTCATGTCCGTGAGCACTTAAATACCCATCCACCATTATACTTTGATTTAAAAATAAAATGAATTAATCCCTGTTTTGTAGAGTTCGAAGGAATGTCAGGGCACTATTACTATGGTTGTCAATTTTGCCAGAGAGTTTCATGTACGTATTTTTCAACGGTCTCAATTTTTAGGTCCTTGTAGTCAGTGCTTCTAATATACTTGTACCATAGAATTCTTAAGATCTTTCTAACAATTCTATTCTGGAAGGACTGGGGTGTTTTTTTGTTAGTTTTTGCCGTTTGGTGGAAAGTAAAACTGCCGTATAGTAACGACAGACAAATAGTCTGTTTGTAAATGAGCACTCGATTTCCAAGGCTAAGTTTTTTGGGTTCGATGAGAGGGTATAAAGAGGAGAGAAGTCCAATGCAGTGGCCTCGTTTATTTCGTATACGAGTATGTTGTTTTCATATGAGTTTTTGTTCAAGGTGTTTAACAGTTGGTGTCTAATAAATTGTGCCCTTATCAATGCTAAGTCTCTTTGGAATTTTTTCATCTTTTCCTAGTAATGTCGTGCCTATATTTTGTCAGGATTAATCTTAATTCTTCATTTACGAAAGTATTCCAATAAAATATTTATTTATCGCTTTAACTTTGAAGTAGTAACTCTTGCTTATCCTGCTGCATTAAATTTACAAGTATCCTTAGCGTACAGTGATAGTTTTACTCTTGGGGGTAGAGTTGGAAGGTCAGCAGTAAATATATTGCATAGGATGTTACAATTCTGAATTGGGGGATACCTCTGAAGTACCTCACACTGTAAGCACTTGGCCACCACTGCCTCACATTAAAGGAAATCAACAAATCAAGAAAACGAGCTTTAATCCACTTATAGATAGTCGAGGAGTTAAATTATTGTAAGGTAATTATATGTATATACATAAAATTGTATTGTTGGAATTTGTTATATGTTGAATGTAGATTGAAGCTGGGAAAGTAGGATAGCTGTCACACTACCAGGAAGAAAGTCTTCTGCCGATAAGTCTTCGACAAAAGTCTTTTCAACAGTCTATATGGAAAATGTAAATAACAGAAACAGAAGAATCTGTGGGACGTGGAACGAATTTTTATAAAAAAATAAATTTACAGCAACCCACGTCCCAGCAAAAAACATATAAGAACGTGGGTTTAATAGATTCCCTCTTCTTTTTTGCAACGGTGACGATTAGGCAAAGACGATAACGGCGAACGACTATAGGGAGTCTTACTTGAGACTCCTCAAAGTGGAAAAAAAGCTTCGAACCTGCGGCCCAGCGCAAATTCGCGGACTAGAATTAAGTCGAGATCGAAAACGACAGCAACTACAGTTCGCCTTCGATAGTTGGTAGCGCAGTTAAGTTTCATGATTTGAGCGGGTCAAGACCGAGCCCAGAAGTCACAGGCAAAAAGTCAAGACAAAGTCGCAATTGCAAGTTGGCCACCGTTGCACGCAGAGGAGATTTTCATTTCGGTGACTTGTTATGTTGAATTGATTTTTCGGTAGACTTGGGCAGAGAGTGGGTACCGATGGTTGGTTCAAGTGCAGCGCAATGTTCCCATTGTTCATTTGTACTCCAAGCTCTCCCTCAGGAAGGGACGTAGAGTGTTTGTGGGCGTCGTGCCGTGCTCAGGAGTGAATTCGAAATTGAAATTGTTGAGTTTCGCATCGTCGTCAAATTGAACGTTCGAAAAAACCCAAAAATTCTTCAGACTAGTCAGTGCACCGTACGGGGACCAAAATAAACCGAGAAAATGTCCAGTTGCGGCCGTGGTACAAATTAGCACATGCAACCATAAGTGTCGTGCAAAGTTGGATGTGTCCTGCGATAGTCATCCAACAGTGCTGAATGAACGCTAGACGGGATTGAAATTCGCATTTGGCAAACGAAAATCTGGTCGTGAGGAAAAAGTGTGTGATGACATGTTTCTTGCAGGCATTCGTGGAAAAGGCGAGCAGAACAAAATATTCAACACCAAAGGGCGTCTAACGGAATACTTAGAATTGTAAGTTCGAAAATGTTATTTAAATATTATTAAATTTTGTCTGATAATCAACTAATTTATTTTTTTTGTGTAGGTTCCCTTTTTAGTTATAAAAGCGGGTTACGGCCCTAAAAGGACAATCTGACTCTTTTTGCTTAAACCTATTTTAACAGGTACTGGCGGCAGGGTGCTTGGTGGGGCAGAGGTCTGGGAGGTTTCATAGACAATTTATTTTGGTTTTTTGTGTTCACTTGAGTATTCTCTGGTTCCCTTGGTTTTTAGGGGTTTTGTAAAATAATTTTACAAAAGCCTACTAAAATCGCGTCCTGTCTGTCCGTCCGTCCGTGTGTCACAGCACTTTTTCTCGCAAACTACTTAAGCTAGAAACATCAAATTTTATACGCAGGTGTTAAGTAGTGCTCTCTTTAAATTTCTATAACAACCAAATTTTATAAGGTATTTAAAGGGGGTCTCCCCATATAGGGGAGTGGCCCCCGAAAAAAAAAAATTATCAAAGGTAGCAGGTATGGGTATCAAATGAAAGATCTTGATAAGAAATTTTCAGAACAGGTCTTAATTTGACGTTTTTTGCTTCGAGGGGTGCACAGGGAGGAGAAATACACTAAAAATTTGTGTTTCTCCAATTACAACAACAATAACACATGATTTTGGTAGTTCATGAAGATTTCCATCGAATCAGCCACTGCAGTTTTGATTTGATCTTCATGAAATTTTCAAATAAGGCCAATGACATCAATATTTTTTGGGAATTTCAGATTTGGAGATTTTTGTTGGTTTGCAACAAAATGGTGACAATTGTAAATAGAAAAACTGTGGATTTTCTTATAAACGTGCACATCTCTTTGACATATTTCTTGACTATATTCGTTGCTGATGACTGCGATTCTGATAAGTTCAGTACAAAACGCTTCTGACATGAGCGTAGGCCTGTCTACACTAGAAAGACCAGAGTGGTCAAATGACCCCTATGAAGTTTTTGATCAATCATATTATCAAAACCATAGCATCGAAGTTATTGTCGTTTTATGACTTTTAATATTTCATCATTGTTTACATTATTCTGATATATATTAATTAAAAATGATCACCTACTTAGAAAGGCCGCAGTGGTCATTTGACACCACTGCGTGCGTACTTTGTAAATATTTACATATTTCGTTGAATATACTCGTGTTGTGGGTAGTTGAAATAAAAAAATTCGTTTTGTTCTTGTCGAAGCAAAGACGTATCACGGCTCGCCATAATAATATAATGCCTCATTATCGTTCCCTTCCCCTTCCAAAATATTGGAAGTGTGGTAAAATTTACTGGACGAACAATCAGATTAAGAACCGACTGAAGAAGAGAGGCACATTTTGCATGTAGACTCAGAAAGCGAAGAAAGTGATTACAATATTACACAAAATAGTGATTCTTCTAGGGATGATGATCACACTCATAGCGATTCTGATGGTGGGTGTATATTATTTTATATATTGATGGAAATAAAATAAGAATTTTTATATTGAGAGAAAAGGAAACATTTTATTATATTAGCGTTTACTCCACTGTTTCAGATTCAGTACCTCTCTCGACTTTACGTAGCGCAAACCTAAGAGGAGGTTGAGGTCGAGGTCGGGGTCGAGGGCATCTTGGCCGAGGTTCCAGAGTACAAACTGAAATTATTCACCACAACACTGATGTCGAGGTATCTTCTAGCGGTGTAAGTTGGACTCCTGGAAACTTATCAGTTTTGAATCAACCTGGTCGTTGTCCACGACAGAATATTCTAACAGAGGAAGCTGGACCGACTTCTTTTGCAAAAAGGCGTTACAAAGGAAGTATTTATCTGCATGGAAACTTATCATTGACGACTCCATGCTGTGGCATATTCAGAAATGTACTGAAACCGAGGCTCGCCGCCAACTTGTAGATAATACTTGGTCACTCCCATTGAATGAATTAGATACTTTTATTGCAATTATCTACGCTCGAGAAGCCTGTGGGGCTAAAAATATTGCTGTGAATGCCCTTTGAGATAAAAATTGGGTTATTCAGTTTTGTTCACAAAACATGGCTCGGAATCGTTTCGAAGAAATAATGGGTTTCCTGCGTTTTGATGTGCGAACAGAAAGGGCTGAACGTTTGCAAACAGATGAATTTGCAATGATTTCGGAAGTATGGAATAAGTTCATCCATAACAGTATTTGATGTTACAAGCCTGGTGAAAACCTTACTGCTGACGAACAGCTTATTTCCATAAAAGTCCGGTGTAGATTTTTGCAGTTTATGGGTAACAAACCAGACAAGTTTGGAATCAAATTTTGGTTTTGCGTTGATGTTGATTCAAAGTACTTGTGTAATGTTTTCCCATATTTAGGAAGAGATGAAAGCCCTCCACAAAATCAAAGTTTATTCGAGTGCGTTGTATTACGACTAATGGACCCATACTTGAATACTGGTCGAAATATAACAACTGATAATTTTTTCACCAGTGTAAGTTTAGCTGAAAAGCTAATTGAAAAACGTACATCAATAGTTGGTACGGTAAACCAAACACGAAGAGATATTCGAGCTACTATAAAAAATGCATCCCTTAGTTTATATGAAACACATATTCACAACTCTGAAACCTGCACACTTACAGTTTATCAAGAAAACCCTTGAAAATCAGTTATGATTATAAGTTCACTTTACTCTAATGTATTTGTTGATCCAGAAGCAGCAAAAAAGAAGCCGAACAAGGTGAAGTTTTACAATGCTACAAAATTTGGAGAAGACGTTATTGATCAAATGGCCAAGAAATATAGTGTCAAAGCACCTTCTCGTCATTGGCCCGTGCAAGTGTTTTATAATATTTTGGATTTGGCAGCAATTAATACTTGGATTTTGTACAAAAAACTATCCGAGAAAAAAATCAGTAGAAAAAGTTCATTCTTGACTTGGCAAGGGAGTTAGTCGGCCAAGATACCCACTCCCTGATATCACCATCTACTTCACAGCCCGATAATAGCATACCCCCAGAGCCTGAAGAAGAACGTAGTGGAAAGAGAAAACGGTGTTACGTGCAAAAATGCAGGAACAAAACCAATAAATCTTGTATTAGTTGTAAAAAGCCTTTATGTGGCTCCTGTAATGTAAACAAGGAGCTAAAATGTCAAAAATGTGCCTAATTTTTTAATTTTTTATCACGTAATAGATGTTTAATTACTATTAAGTTCTTTTATTTACTATTAGATGTTGATCAATAAAACTTAAAACCATAATACACGAATACAACATTACAACCCATGACTGAGTCATTTGACTCCACTTGGTCTTTATAGGTACTTCAAAATTTCGGTCATTTTGAGGCTCCAAGGGGGCTCTAGCAACGAAACGGGTGGCACCAAACTTGCGACTGTCGCAGCCAGCTAGCTGAAGCCTTAGCCTCAACCGGAAGGTAGTAAATCGAGCGTGACAAGGGCTTGTGAGATGGGCAAGCACTAAGTAAGTCCAGCGTCAATTGGCTTCAAGCTCAAGAGTTGTTTGTCAATTCTGACAGGCAATGCTCTGCCTTCCAAGAAGGAGCTAATAATTTGGGTGAGCTATAGTGGCATATTGAATTTATATATTTTAAAGATAAGTTCTGCATGCCGGACTTTTGCAAAGGCCCTAGCTCTGCCAAACGTAGCTAGGCCTGTTGAACTCCTGCGATCAAAGCTTATTCTAATGTGCTGAACAACTCTAACTAATTGGAGTTTAGTAGAGTGCCTAGCTTTGAAGCTTATTATTCTTCCGGTTTATGTTTTTTTGTCGGATACAACTTCATTGAGTTGATGCGAAATCGGAAAAACAATAATAACTGCTGATTTCCCCATTTTGTGATACTTTTGCACAAAGAATATTGCACTAGTAATATCTGTGAGTATTTGTGAAATATTGTCCGGTAGTTTAGAGATCATTGTGTTGTGTTGTGGCCAAAAGCTGATCTATATACTTTACATTTTCTTGAATAAAGTCTTAATGGATGACTATTTATAAGATTGATTTGTCCTGAAAGTTTCATACCGATCGAATGGTATTTAACGAAGTTATATTGATTTAAATTTTCCTGAATTACTGTGGAACAATATGCGCTGTATTACCATGGAAACATGGCTATAGAACAATTTGCGCTTTTTACCGATTCAGACACTACAGTTTTACTAGGATTTGCATGAAAATTTCAGGAATGATAGGTATCATGAATATCATTGAGAATCGGTTCAGTTAGTGGTATCAGTAACCGTAAAACAAAAAGGGGCTGTTTAAAATGAGAAGATTGAATAATTTTGCGTTATTTTCCCCAACTTCAACGTTCAAGGTGCATGCTTTTAATACTTGATTTAGTTGAATTAATGACTGAAGATGAGTACTTGCAATTAATACTCATAGGTGAAACAAGTTGAAGAGGCAAGAAAGAGTTCCTAGCAAAAGGGCTTTGTAACCATTCTAGGATTCGAAAAATTGGCCATGAACCGATGATTATAGTGCAGGGAAGTGGACCCTGAAAAAAAAAATTCATCAAAGGTAGCCGATATGAGCATCAAAAGAAAGTTATTTATGAGGGCTTTTCAAAACAGTTCTTAAACTGACAGTTTTTGATTCAGTTGGGCCCGGGGGGAGAGAATACATGAAAAATGTGCTACTTTCTTTTCGAATGGACACCTGTGATCTAAAAAATCTGAAAATTATCAAGGGAAATATTCGTTCAACTTTGTTAATGATAGTGTGATCTTCAAATTTCATTTTTTCTCCAATAGAATCATCTTTGGTATATTTCTTGATTTTATTCGTTGCTGGTAACTGCATTTTGCAAGTTGAGTACAAAACCCTTCTGACAGGAGCGTAGGTCTATCTACCCAGCTTGTATTGAATTTCTTGTTCTAATCTGATTGATTGCTGACAGTACAGAGCCAAATTAAGTGTTTGGCCAGGTTCTAGCACCTCATGATAAACAATTCCCTTCCAATCCCACCATGCACACAGAAGAACCTTATTTGGTACAATCCTAACTTTGAAGTTTGTGATGATTCATCTTTTTTAACCATGATCTTTTCCGAAGCACATTCTCGTATCTTACCCATTTTACATAGTTCGTAATGATTTGCATCAAAAAATGGCTCGATTTCTTTGCGTTCTATTAGCATTTCGCAAATGGAAATTGGGTCGATCAAATTTTTTTGTGTTAATTCATGTGGCACCCAAACGTTGAGCTTCTTTGTATATTCAGCCTTACGCAAATGGCTCAAAACTGTTTGTTGATGGATATTCAATTCCTCGGCAATGTCATGGCTGATTATGTGTCGGTCTTCTTCAATTTTTTGTAATATTTCACAGACTTTTTCAGTGATTGCTCAACCTGAGCGAGGTGCATCTTTGACATCAAAATTTCCAGAACGAAAGCGAGCGAACCATCTCTTGGCTGCGGCTTTTGATAAAGTATCTTGACCGTAGACACCACAAATTTTTTTTCACGAGCCTGCGATGCATTCTCACCTTGATCGTAGTGATATTGTACAATATAGTGAATTTTTTCAGAAATTTCACTAATTTTTAAATGAATACAACTTTTGACGTGAATGGTGAAATATAAAGCTGTCCAAAAGATAATTGTAGACTGGAATGTCACCTTTCAAACGCATGTCAATTTGACTCAATCTGATTAGTATTGCCTGATATATGACAACGAACACCATCTAGTGACAAAAAAGGTTCAATACTTTTTGGACTATTCAATATATGTATATACTCTCCACAATAGTTACATTTCTCTCGAGAAATTTACCTAAAACCATGGATAGCAATGCAACCCTTAAACCATTCATGAGAAAATATCTGCTCTATCCTTCTAACTCTGCTCTTTTAAATTCAAAGAAAATTTTATCCACTGCAATTGAGATGCAGCATGCGAATAAATGTTGATCATACCCTTCATTAATTAAAGGCATCGATTTATTGACTAAATTTTTTCCCGCCCCCCAAAAGCTTTTCCGCAACTCTCTTCCCCATTCTCTACTTGCTATTTAATTACAACTTGATTGACACAGTCTACATACATCTTTGGCTAGGACAAGGAGAACAGTTCATCCTCGTTGCTCGAATAGCTGAACTCTTAGCCAAGTATCTGTAACAGTGTGCGAGGATGTGGCTAAAATCACATCATCCCTTGTAACCCATTTAAATTTCCCGCAGTGGGTCAACATGCTTTCGGTCAGGTCGTGACCACGTGTTCGTTCCTTACAAATATTCATAGGAAAAACGTAAACAATGTGTGTCGGAATTTCGCTTGTAGTGCATAGCTTAGTGAAAATAAAAGCAATACGCATGTTCTAGTTGGGGGGGTTGGAGAAAATCGGGGATTATCCTTGCGATTGATGCCGAAGAAGAATGGAAATTCGTTACTAGGCCATACAAAGCGCAGGCGTTTGTTTGGAGTCCGGCAGCCGGCCGTGGTATATAACACTTCGAAGATATAAGATGAGAGGGTGAAGGAGCTACCGATGGAGGCAGCCGAGGGGAGTCAAAGGGAGAATATTAGGTCAGCAGACAACGACCTGCAGTACTAAGAGACTTTACTCCAGTTTTCTGTCGGAAGTCGTTCGGTTTGCTGCTTCATTTCTAACAATCGGATTCTATGTCTCCAAATCTAATCGTTTGTAAACTGTGTAGTTCCTTTTAGCTATTTGTGTTTTAACTAAAACTAAAAATTAAAGTGCTGCAGCAGTGAAGTATAGTTTAAAATTTCTGAGATTTAATTCCAGTGTTAACAAGTTAACTAAAATGAGTTTTCTGGTTTTTGACTCTTGTCGCGTAACCCAATTTTGAGTCGTCATCCTGATGCAAGGAAGAGAAGGGTGCTGGAGCTTTTCCCACCCTCCACATTGATTAACAATGTAGAAGGAATCCGATAAAAGCTTGCGTTGTCTAGGGTGAGTCCACACTGCATCGTTGGGTTCGTCTCTAATCGCCTGTTCAGTACTAGCTAGGAGACGTGTTGGATGGTCTCCTCTTTTCGATAGTCTTCCCATCCTACATCAGTCTATTGCTTGGTTCGGCAGGATGTGCCTCTCTTCTTATGGTATGGAGTATGAGTATGAGGATATTGAATACGTAGACACAGCACGTCCTGACAGTTAATGCAGTTTAGATCCTTGTGGTGGTGCCGAGAAAGCGATAGTATTTGTGTAAATATAACGCTTCAACTTTGTATTCGCGCGCCACCTGCCTTTTTGCTTGATACTCAATCAACCGTCAGTTGTTCAACGTATTCGTATTAGCAAGGATCATATTTCGTCAGTGAATTTCCTTCTTCTTGTACTTAAACATAATCTTTCCGCCGCGTTATCAAACTTTCTTGAACTTGTATAAGTAGTAATACAAGTATATGCATAGAGTCAACTTGAATAGGGTTAACGATTTCCATCCCCTAATGTGTCTCTGGTGAAAAGTGTTTACAGTGAAATTTACACAAAGTTAGAGAAGAGAATGTGAAATACTTCTTGAAGAAGGTCAAAAATTTAATTAAACTCGCGAAACCGGGAGTGTATTAAAGAAATCTAATTTTGTAGGAAGGAAGCGAAAAATAAAAGGAATGACTCCTTTTTAAAAGGATGCCCCCTATGGGAGAAGTGCTGCCTGTGTTCAGGTAAAATTGGTTCAAGTGCTCTCATTGGCGAAATTAAATTAAATACTAGTTACTGGTAGGAAGGCAACAAGGACAGTGAAGTTCAACAAGGTAAGTCTAATTTTACGTCCTTCTGTAATGGAGGATAGCCAGATTCCATTTCAAACTGTTAAACTGACTCTACTTTTTTTTTAAATCTAAAGCAGATATTTTCAAAATGAGAAACGTATTCAAATTTTATTGCAGCTAAGAACCAGCATGAAAAGTAAAGTTGGGGATTAGCCCAGTCATATTAGGGCTTTCACCTCGGAATGAAAGATAATAAGCTGCAAATTGGTATGAACCTTTGTTTTATCATTCTAAATGTTGTCTCAAAAGTCACAATCGTTATCGTGTTCGCGTCTCAAGATATTCAAGGTCAAACGTCACAAAAATCGGTTTTTCGCGAATATCTGGCTTCCTATCGGTTAAATGAGATTTGCATTTATTATAAAAGTTGTAGGCTATAAAATTCCCTACAACTTTTGTTTAAACTTTTTTTTCATACGACCAACCGTTTTGAAGGTAGAGCGCGAAAAGTGCACATCGTACAGTCATATAAGGCCTAATGCAAGGTCAAGCGTGAGTTATGGTTATCAGTACGTTATAAAGTCAATTATTTACTTGGAAATTATAATTATTAAACAATGCCTATTATTTATGTACTAACTATTAATTATTTATGTTTAATTAAAGTAAGTAACTTGATTTGCAACGGTACAATTTCAAACTAACGAATAACCATAACTCACGCTTGACCTTGCATAAGGCCGTATATGACTGTACGATGTGCACTCTTCGCGCTCTACCTTCAAAACGGTTGGTCGTATGAAAAAAAAGTTTAAACAAAAGTTGTAGGGAATTTTATAGCCTACAACTTTTATAATAAATGCAAATCTCATTTAACCGATAGGAAGCCAGATATTCGCGAAAAACCGATTTTTGTGACCTTTGACCTTGAATATCTTGAGACGCGGACACGATAACGATTGTGACTTTTGAGACAACATTTAGAATGACAAAACAAAGGTTCATACCAATTTGCAGCTTATTATCTTTCATTCCGAGGTTGACCCCTTTTTTATTCTCATATAGCCAACGTTTTTGGAAAAATATGAGATCTCAAAAGCCCAAATTAATTAAAGAATAACTTAGAGGATAGTTTTGGAAAAGAATAATCATAGTCAAGCTGCATGTTTTATGTAAATAAACAAGTTGGGTAGACAGAGCTACGCTCATATCAGAAGGGTTTTGCATTCAGCCTACGATATGCAGATACCAATAATGAATAAACTCAAGAAAAACTTTTATAAGGGAAACCATTATCATACCATTTTAACTTGCTGCCATTTTGTTGCAATATCACTAACAAAAACTGAATGAATAAAACTTTAAAGATATTTTTAATTATTAGAAGATCTTATTAAAAGCGCAGTGTCTGGTTCGATGGAAAGCCGAAAAACCGTGCATTGTTTTTATTGTAGTCGGAGACATTTCAATTTGGTGCTACTTCCGTGAATACGATTCAACTTTATTGAAACTTCCAGAATATAAGGGCCTTCGCTTGAACTACTTTAATTTAAAATTTTAAGGTACCCATATGAATTCACAGGGAAAAATGTTATATTTACAAGTTCTACTATTATTAACAAAGTTGAATAAATTTCAACTTCTAATGTATTTATTGCTGCTGTACTTATGAAAACCTACCACCATGTATTTTCCACATTTGAAATAGATGTCTCCGTAAAGAATTAATAGCCTATAGTTTGAATGCTGAAGTTGGTGAAAAATTACATAAATTTACTCAATATTCTCGTCCAAAACGGCCGGTTTTTTATCTTAAAATTCTCGAAGATGTGCATGATATCAAGGGTGGCCCAAACAAAACGCATAATGTTAATTGTAAATCAAACAAAAAGTTTTCAGAGAATGATGTTAATATTTTTTATTATAACAGAAAAATCTATGACAATTATGTGTAAAATAAAATATTGCCCAAATGCTCACTAAGGCTACGGTGGTATACTTTTATCCGATGGTCCATATTTTCAATGACTCCGAGACATAATTGAGGTTCAATGTCGTTAATGCGCTGAATTATCTCATCCTTTAGCTCTTGAGTCGTTCTTGCCTTATTGACGTACACTTTTTCTTTTAAATATTCCCAGAAAAAGAAGTCCAACGGTGTCACATCACATGATCGTGGCGGCCAATTAACATCTCCACAACGTGAGATAACAAGGCCATTGAATTTCTCGCACAAAAGAGCCATTGTTTCGTTGGATTTGTGGTAAGTGAAACCATCCTGTTGGAATCACACATCATCCAGGTCCATAACCTCAATTTCTGGCCACAAGAAGTCTCTTATCATCTCGCAATAGCGAACACCATTCCCAGTAACTGCTTGGCCGTCCTCATTTTTGAAGAAGTACGGCCCGATGACGCCGCCAGCCCATAAACTGCACCAACCAGTCACTCTTTGTGGATGCATCGGCTTTCCAACAGTCATTCGTGGATTCTCATTTGCCCAAATGCGGCGATTCTGCTTGTTATCGAATCCACTGAGGTGAAAGTGTGCCTCGTCGTTGAAGATGATTTTATTTGTAAGGTCAGCATTCCCTTCTGTCTGTTCAACCACCCATTTGGCGTATTGCTGACGCTTGGAATGGTCAGTAGGTTTCAACTCTTGAGTCAATTAAACCTTGTTAATGTTTAAATTCAAATCTTTACTCAAAACTCGTATCAGTGATGTTTGTGAGATGATCAATTGTTAGGCATGACGACAAGTCGAGGTTGACGGCTTTTCTGCCACACTACTGCGAACAACAGCAATGTTTTTCTACAGACTCGGCTTGCTGAAATTAGCGCACAATCCTCCCGATAGTGGACACATTTGGTCGATTATGCTGCCCAAAAAAATCACGAAATGCACGAAATGCATTTTGATTTGAATGCCCATTTTCGTAAAAGGCTTCAACAACCTTAACGCGCTGCCCAGTTGTGTACCTCTCCATTGTATTTTTTTTAATACCCCCATTCCCTACCACACTCTCCTTCACTCTTTCATCGTCGCACAACGCTCGTGCGATCTGCACTTCACACGTCGTCAATTCCTCCGTGTGCCTCCTGGCAATGCCAAAACATCGGTATAAGGGGCACACCAAATGCTGCGAAGTAGTCCTTTCCTGCTAGTCTAGTCCGATTAGTGAAATGTTCTCAGATATAAAAAACAATATTATAATACGACGCAGTAAAACAAAATCTGAGCTTATAAAAACTAGCTGTCTTTAAGTATCTCGACGTTAGGGTCTAAAATGCTTAAGATGCTGCATTTTCAATCCTCCGGACATCATTAATCTGAATTTATTAGATGTTCCTTAAGTCTTTTCTTAAAAATCAATAATGAATTTATGTTTTTTACTGTGTCTGGAAGATTATTGTATATACGCAGAGCATCATTCGTTGCATGGTTCTTTAGTCGATCAGTTCTAGCGTAAAGTATTACCAAATTGTTGGCATTTGTTGAATTATATGGATTTATTTATTTTTTATACTTTTATAAAGGGGCTTCGTTCCAATTCACTGGAACTTAGACATTTGAAGATAAACTTCGCTTTTTCCATAGTAATGATTTGACTGAAGGTGGGTGCATTGGTCCGTTGATACACTAGTCTTGGTGGAGTGAGAATCAAAAGGTTTAGAATATTTTTATAGGCTTTAGTTAGTATCCTGGATATAATATTAAGCTGTTGATTTGAAGATTGACTCCAAATGACCATCGCATAATGTAGCTTTGTTAGTACAAATGCATTTAATACAAGTTTCTTTATATGCATTGGAAAACCTGCATATCTTTTCAACAATCCTATCATTGGTGCTAGTTGTCTCCTCAAATTATTTATGTGTGGCAACCATGTCAAACGATGATCTATGGTAAGACCGAGATATTTTATTTCAAACACTCTTTGCAAGTTTCGCCATTAATTTTTAGGTCAACTTCTATGTCTTCCTTATTCTTCTGTTTAAAAATCACGCATTTTGTCTTTGTAGTATTCAATGCTAGCTTGTTTTCTATGAGCCACGAACGACATTTATCTAGATCTTCGTTGGCGATATTCTCCATGGCAACTTTATCATGTCCTGGATAAAGAAGTACAGTATCATCAGCATATAATGTGTGGTGACTTTTCAGTTTACATATATTCAAATTATTGGTGTATAGCAAAAACAACTTCGGTCCAAGTATGGATCCTTGAGGAACCCCCGATTTCATTGGTGCTCAGTTGCTCAAAACATTATTAACTGATTTTCTTTGGAATCTTCCATCTAAATAACTTTTAAAAAGCTGTTTCGGTCTTCCTTGTATACCACACGATTCAATTTTTTGAAGTAACAGGTCATGATCAACCGTATCAAAAGCTTCCTTCAGGTCCACAAAAATTGCAATAACATAATCTCCTTTATCAAGACTTTCATTGATGTAACGTGAGACAGAAAGTAACGCATTGAACGCACTCTTGCTCTTTTGCAAGCCAAACTGCTTCGGATTTATGATAAAATTGTCCATTAAGAAAGATTTTAAATGATTATTTATAAGTTTTTCGAATATTTTACTAAATGCTGTCAAAAGTGCAACAGGGGGGTAATTATTCGGGTCCAGATGATCTCCTCCTTTGAATATTGGAGTTATTTTTGCCAGTTTCTCTTCGTCCGGTGATGTTCCATTTCTAATATGCTCGTTTATAAAATTTGCCAGTGGTTCAGTTATCTCCTCTTTGACTAGAATAATTTCATGTGTGGCGATGTTGTCAATACCTGGTGCTGCATTTTTAGGGTTTTGTAAAATAATTTTACAAAACCCTTCTAAAATCGCGTCCTGTCTGTCCGTCTGTCCGTCTGTCTGTCCGTCCGTCCGTCCGTCCGTCCGTCCGTGTGTCACAGCAGTTTTTCTCGGAAACTACTTAAGCTAGAAACATCAAATTTTGTATGTAGGTGTAAAGTGGTGTTCTCTTCAAAGTTCGAATACAAAAAAAATTTTATAAGGTATTTAAGGGGGGTCTCCCCATATAGGGGAGTGACCCCCCGAAAAAAAAATTTCATTGAAGGTGGCCGATATGGGTATCAAATGAAAGGTCTTGATGAGAACTTTTCAAAACAGGTCTTTGTTTGGCAAAGTTTGCTTCGAGGGGCGCACAGGGAGGGGAAATACACGAAAAATTTGTGTCCCCCCCCCTCGCAATTGGACACCTGTGATCTGAAAAAAATCAGGAATATAGGCCTTAGTGAGTACAACAACAACAAATACGTTAGAAGTCGCAATTCACTCAACTTTGTTAGTAATGGTATGATTTATCGATTTTATGTTTTCTTGAATAAAATCTTAACGGTACCCATAAATTCTATAAAATTCAGTACGTAGATGACTATTCCTAAGGTTGATCTATCCTGAAAGTTTCATAAAGATTGAATCATATTTAGCGAAGTTATAGCGGTTTGAATTTTCCTGTATTACTATAGAACAATATGCGCTGCATTTATTACTATGGCAGCATATGGCTATGGAACAACATGCGCTTTTTACCGACTCAGACACTACAGTTTTGCTAGGATTTGCATGAAAATTTCAGGAATGATAGGTGTCATGAATATCTTTGAGAATCGGCTCAGCTAGTGGTATCAGTAATCGTAAAACAAAATAGTGGCTGTTTTAAATGCGAAGATTGAATAATTTTGAGTTATTTATTCCCTACTTCAACGTTTAAGGTGCATGCTTTGAACACTTGATTCAATTTAATGAATGACTGAAGATGAGTACCTACAATTAATACTCATAAGCGAAGCAAGTCAAGGAGGCGGGAGAGAGCTCCTAGCAAAAGGGCTTTGTAACCATTCTAGGATTCGAAAAAATTGGCCATGAATCGATGATAACAGTACAGGAGAGTGGCTCCTGAAAATAAAAATTCATCAAACGTAGCCGGTATGAGTATGAAATGAAAGTTTTCATGGGAGCTTTT